>CM021734.1:30710966-30961402 GCA_011075105.1 Heteronetta atricapilla | reverse complement strand
TTTTTTTTTTTTTTTTTTTTTTTTTTTTTTTTTTTTTTTTTTTTTTGCCTGTGAAAATAACGATTGAAATATCTTTTCCAGAAAGAAGGTGCAAGTTCCCTAAATGGATGTGTTCTGGTATTAGCTGAATGTGTTAATAGGATAGGTATTAGGTCCTCAGCTGCTGAATTGCATGTGTAGATATACAGGTATATTGGCACATAAGCATAAAAGCCCATGCTTTTATGCTTATTGCCTGTTGTTCTGAAAATTGGGCTTTAAGAACTTACATTTGCATTTAAACTGGTTGTCACAAACTTCTAGGTTTCCTCTGCCTTCTATTAGACTTGAAGCATTTTTGGGGTCTTTTTCATGTAAAAATGCAGCCTGGACCATTTGTCATATCTGATGTCTATTGAAGTTGCTTTTTTTCCTTTTTCCCCTTAAGTAAATGATAATTTGGCAGGTCAGACTTGCGTGACCCTCCATTGTCCCTGTGAGCTTCTTAACATTTTCTGAACACCTAGGCTTTTAACATTATATTGGATTAATGCACTTTGTCTGAGATCTGGTGAGTTTTCATGAACTGAAAATTGTGATTTATTTTTTTTATAGTAATATTTTAGATATTTGCAGTTAGTTAAAAAATTGGCTTTAGAATAAAATGTGTTCCCTTCAAGCCAATAGTACTCTTAAGACTACATTTTTCCTCACAAGTTGCTTGTTTTAAAGAATTTTTGTCTGCCTATGGCAGAGTGCCAAAAATAAAATAGTGTACTCTGTTCTTATATCAAATTATTTTTATCCCCCCCTTGCATATCATATAATAGGATATTTTTTTTTGCTACAATTTACATAATTTAACTCATCTACACAATCTTTTTAGTTGTCTAGTACTGCTTTGATTATTGAAGGTAAACTGAGAAGAGTTTTAATTACACATTTATGGATTGATGCTGAAAGGCATTTTGTCTTTCATGCTTCCTTCCTCTGTTCCTTTTTGTGTCATAGTTTCCACAATAAAAATGTGGGAGGGTCTGCAAGTGGCGGATGACAGAACTGGAATTCAGACTTGAGAACTGAAAGGTTTACAAGAGTTATTAAATGGACAAATCTGAAAAAAACAGGGTGCAGTTCAGGAAGGATGGGTACAAAATACTTTGCTTGTAAACAATTTTGTTGTGAAGACATTGAGAAGTAGCTATTCTGAAGATATCTGTAGCTTATAGTGAGTCACAAACTGAGCATCAGTTAAGTTTCCTGCTTTTATGAGAAATGCCAGACAGCCCATACGAAACATGAAATAGCTCTTGCACTCAGGATTGGTAAGGTATCACTTGCAGAATTTTGCCCAGTTCTGGGAGTCATTTAGGTACAAATGTGGATGAAATGCAGAGAGCCCAGAACACAGCCACAAGAACCATCAGAAGAAAGTCTAGTTACAAGGGAGTTTGAGAACTGGAGTGGTTTAGATTACAGCAGATACAACTGAAGGGAGGAGCAGGTTTTCAAATATGTGAAAGTAAACTATGAAATGACAACTGCGCAGTCTACTTTATTTCTTATCATGGGAGATAATGTAAGCAATGTAATGGACTTCAATTGTTATAACATGTCCATCACAAGATGTTTTTTAAGAACAGACTTATGTCAGGAGTAAATTTTTTTCCCTAGTGGTATGGAAGTAGTCTAGATGATCTTTGGAAAATTCTTCTGATATTGCTTCTTGGTTGCTCAAGTGTTAAATGTCCTGTAAGTTAATGACTTATTGCTTGTGGTAGATGTCACTGTCTTTTTGATTCCTTACAGAGACATTACTTTTTAGACCCCAGTGTTTTTTTCTGTCATCTTTACACTTTGAATTCTATTCAAACCGCAGAGTATTAAATCTAGAGAAAGTATTACACCTATAGGTATATGATATCAGAAATTTATTTATTTATTTACTCTTTTTCCCAAGATCACAAAGGAAGATTATAGCTCAGGTAGTCAGGGGCTAAGAAGTACTGTTTGTCAGTGAGAGAATGAGATGGGGAGAGAGGTGCTGAGAAGAAAAGAGATGACAGTGTTCCCTTTTTGTGTCATCTGTTGTTTCACAAAATGGTAGTACTGAAATACTGCAGCTAGCTGACTTTATTTCATCAAATTTGTAGTTTTAAAAGTTGGGGGATAACTTCCAAACTGCCAAAATAAAAGTTAGAAAATAAGCTCTGCTTCTAATATGATTTCAGGGAGACAAATGTGCTTTTTGGATGTATATTTATTGTAGTTGTAGAGTAACTGCACTTTTTGTAGGCTTGCTTGCCAATGTTTGGTTTCTTTCTACCTGGCATTTCTTTTGTCTGTCTGGTAAGAATTTATACTTTGGTTTCAGTGAAACTGTATGTATCTTTGAAGGTATTTTAATATGTAAATATGGCTTTATTAAGTTCTTGGATGATAAGCTGACAAGTAAAAAAAAAAAAAAAGCAAACGTGCCACAGCAGATATAAGTGAACTGTTTCATAGTGCTTTTCCTTGTGTGCTGTTAACTTTGTAGATTATAGTTGTGTTTGGAGAAACACTGTGAAACTAGTTTATTATTATTTTTATTGCATGGTGTATACTGAACTTAGTATCATTGATATGATAGGTGCACTTTTGTTTCTGAAATACAGAAAACCTTATTAAGAGTAAGGATGGAATATACCTCTCTAAATCCTCAATAACATTGAAATCGTTAGGAAATCTGTTATGGGGAATAATAATAATAATAATAAAAAAGCTCTTTGTACACATGTGTGTAGAACCTAATACTACTTCATTCTTCTTTCCCCACAAACCTTCTTCACCTGTATTCCTCTTCAAAAATGAGTTTACTTTGGTGGAGAGCCTCCTGGAAGATATAACAGAATTGAGACTGTTTTTCATCATTCTTCTCCATGACTCCTTTAAGCCTGTATGGAAGCCTTAAGACTTTATTCTCACAGATAGCTAGAGACAGGACTAGAGGGAATGGCCTCAAGTTGTACCAGGGGAGGTTCAGGTTGGAAATTAGGAGACATTTCTTCTCAGAAAGAGTGGTCAGGCATTGAAACAGGTTCCTAGGGTGGTGGTGGAATCACTGTTCCTGGGAGTGTTTAAGGAAAGGTTGGACCTGGTGCTTAGGGACATAGGAATTAGAGGATTAGAGAGTGACCTTGGTGGTAGGGTGATGGTTGGACCAAATGATCTTGGAGGTCTTTTCCAACCTTAAGAATTCTTTGATTTTATGATTCTACGAATGGCCGTGGCTACCTACTGTCAGTGCTGGATGAATGTTTCTTAGGTTCAAAAAATCAAGTTTTTCACATCAGTGGGAACCTCTACATGGCTTAAGTCACATTTTGATCAAGCTTGGTGTTTTCTGTGCCTTTCTTAAAAAAAAAAAAAAAAAAAAAATTATAGTCAACAGCATGATAGTGTTGACACCAGTTCCATTCATGAGGTAGCAGCAGTGTTTTTATGAACATGACTTTAAAGCTTGGCTGAATTCTAAAAACTGACTTGTAAAAGTAACACCTTCATTGACTGTCTGCTCCCGGGCATGAAATATAATTGGCTTAAGTGACAGAAAATACTATTCTTCCTAGTCCTGCCAACAGCAGGGTAAGCTGGGTACTATTATTCCTTAGGCATCATCAGAATGGTTGCATGAGTTATGAGGCCAATCATTCTCACTCATGCTAACACTCAAGCTCACGTTGCAGAAGTCTCTGCCAGTGAAATGACTGATATGTTCTGATTTACACAAGCTTTATGGCAATAGTGTGCATAAAAATAAGAATGATCTTGTTTGGTATTTTTTTTTTTTATCCTTAGCAACATCTGTCAGTTTACTGCTCTATCTTTTGGCTTGTAGCAGATCTGTAAAAAACATACATCAGACACAAGTATATCTATGTGCAAATCAGAAACATAAAACTGAAGATGTCACTATCAGCTGTGAGTAGTCAGTAATTTCACTGGAATTGACTTACAGCCTCCCTTTTTGGAGTGTGTTCAGGTAGAGATGTCTTTGGTGGTGAAGACTTGCAGCTTACCATCTAAACTCACATTCTGTTTTACTTTAAAATTATATTGCTATGAAACCATTCTTGTCAGAGGCAAACTTGTTATTTATTTGTCAGCCAGCACATAAATTAGTATTGATTTTTGAGAAACTGTACTTGTATTGTTCTTGCAGTATCTAGGGATCAGGATATACATGTAAACTAAATAATCATAGTTAGGTGTGCATTTAAAACAAAGCACTAAGACCAGTGTCCTGACAACATTCATGTTTCTGAGCTGTGCAATATGTTGAGGGATTTGATTGACCACTTCCAATTTGAAATCTAGGTGCCCATTTGTAGATTTTTTTTTTTCTATTTCTATAGTCCTTATCAGAATGGCAGCAAGTTCTTGGAGGAATTTGGGGTTTGGGCTAATGATTATGCATTCTATTATTATGCCTGTCAATTAAGGTTTTCAGCATGAAAAGAAATAAAGCTTCAGAGGCAGCTTCTGGGACTTCATCCTCAGAGGAGTAAATCCAGGATGGTAGGTGGGTCCTTGCAAGACCCTGCTGTGTGTCTCATGTGTTTGGTTTACCTTTCAAAAGAGACAATTGTATACATTACACTAATTAATATATTTTAATAAATGGATCTGTATTCCTACTACTTCATCTGAATTAAAGCCCTTCATGAAAACCTGGGATACAAGAAATGCTGTAAATCTTTTTCTTAGAAGTAGTTTTGTGTACTTTGTGTATTTCTCTTTACCTCTGCTTGTTTTAAGAGTATGATTAACATTGCCACAAGAGGCAGACAGCCTCCATTTGGCCTCATTAAGCTTGCTTTTTGGCCTTTGCTCCCCTGTGGTGATGGGAAACTTGTCTACAGTCTGGGGGATTTGTTAACATGAAGGGAGAAGAGAAGAAGTTTCTTTGTTATCTAGATTCATTCAAATGGGGGCGATTTTTTTTTTTTTTTTTTTTTTTTTTTTTTTTTATGAAAGGGCAAATGTGCATAAAATTGTGTGAATGTCAGTTAGGGGGCTGTTTCTTGTAACCAGTGGGTTATAACCTATCCTTAGGACTTAAGCAATTTAACTATTTCAAATATGAATGATATAAAGGCCTATCTTAGAATAGCACTTGCTCTTATTTTATATGATCTTAGAAATGAGTCTGGAATAACAAATGCTTTAATTACATCGTAACAGTATTGGAAAGGTAAATTGTAATTAAACTAGTGTGAGATTTTGTAACTGTCAGCATTTTTTTAACTTATACAGAGCAGAATGTTGCTGATATCTATGTAACTTTAAAGAATGCTGCAGCTGCTTGATTAGTTAAACATGAAACAGTTTGTACGTTATATCTGTACACTGCCAAGGAAACTTCCACATATCATCTCTAACATTTTGGGTTAAGAAATCTTGTTTACTCTAAATAACATCTTTAACATTTTCAAAGACCTTGATAATTCTACACTGTTAGGAGAACCCTGAAAAATGTTACAGTTATACCATGTAGATCAGGTTGCCCAAAGTTACATCCAGCCTGGCCTGAAGGACCAATGTGGCAGATGGAGTCCCAAGTCATGACTAAATGGACACTCCAAAAGGATGGCCCATAGACTAAGGAAATTATATCCGTGTGTATGTGTTGAAGGACAGGAAGAGTGGTGGTGACTGAGGATATACTGGAAAGCAGATAGAAGCATCAAGCCATTTAGTTTGGACTCTGAGTATTTTGGACTTGTTCATTTCCAAAATATTGGAATTAGTGGCCAGTCCCTAGTGGGGTTCCCCAGGGCTACATTTTAGGGCCACTTCTCTTCAATATTGTATAAATTATTTGGATGCAGGACTCAAATACTAAGTAAGTTAGTAGGTGATGGTAAATTAGGAGGCGATGTCTGCCTCAGGTGTAGAGAGGCCTTGCAGAAAGCTCTCGATGAATTAGAGGCCTGGGCAATTACCAACAATCTGAAGCTTAAGAACAAGTGCCAGATTCTGCACCTGGGACAGGGCAACCCTGTCTGTCTGTACAGACTAGGGGATGAGAGTCTGGAGAGCAGCCCCACAGAAAGGGATCTGGGGTTCTGGTTGACATCAAATTGAACGTGACAGCCAGCAGGGCCAGGCATACCCTGGGGTGCTTCAGGCCCAGCATGGCCAGCTGGGTGAGGGGAGGGATTGTCCTGCTCTGCTCTGTGCTGTGTGGCCGCACCTCAAGCACTGTGTGAGGTTTTGGGTGCCACAGTATCAGAAGGATATTGGAGAGTGTCAAAGGAGGGCTATGAAGATAGTGAAGGGTCTGGAACCTTAAAAATTCTGGTTACTGAAGTTGGTACTGGCACGTAACAGGGCCCTGCTGAAATGAGCAGATCTCAGGCATCTCTATCTTAGTGACATTGCTCAAATTGGAAATGCCAAATGTCACCATCTGAGCATGATGCATGAACACAAAGCTTTAATTATGTTTCTTAAAAATGATTTTACAAATGATCAATTTGCTTGGAATTATGATGAAGCCATATTGTTGTTCAAGACCATGATGAATCATCAGTTTGTTTGCCGAATATTCCCACGTTCTTCATGCAACAGATAACACGATTTGTCCTGAAACTATAAAATACATTTGTTATTTGAAGATGGAATGCACTTCAGAGGCTGAGACACAGAGATGCACAGACGTTTGACTTCAAAGTAGTATTTCAGGGTTTAAATGTTTTTTATTTTTTTTCTAAAAGTTTAATGTTTAGAACAACTGCAGAGGAATAGGGATTTTTTGGTGTAAATGTGGCTGAGATTTGTAGTGGAACTGCATCCAGGCTGTATGTAGTACGCTTATTCATTAAACTTTGGGCTGTAGAGTAATCAGTCTGAATGGAGTAAGAGTATTTGAGAAAATTATAACAAGTTACCACCCCCCTGCAGACTTGTGATAGTGTCTGCAATAAATGCAGGATTAAAAACACTCTTTTTCAGTGCATTGGAAAAGCTTTTTGTAGGAAATTGAAGCTGCTGTAAGACTTCTTGTGAAGATATACTTCAATACATATATTTTTCTCTTTCTGTCTTGAAAGCAGTTTGACAACTTAAATTCTCCAGTTTAGGCTTAAATATGTGTTTAAGAAACCCTTTTTGATAAAAAATGTGATTTGATTTCCAAGGTGAGTTTTATGAGAACCTGGGCAAATGTGTATATTCAGCAAAACATGGTAGTTGCATCTGAGATGGTTTTTGAAGCTGATATTTGAATCCAAACTCCAGGACAGGACCCTGGTGAATTAACCTTCACCTCACATTGCACACTTCCTCTGAACCTGAAACAAGTTGTCATAACTTTAAACAGTTGACATGGTTATATTCAAAATAAAAAACTAAAAAGTGCTACTAATACTTCATTACATCTAGTGTGTCATAACTACTCATATCGGGTGAATTTTTCTGAAGTTGCTTTATAAAAGTATTTCTGTCAGCCTATGCAAAATGTCTCTGAGAATTATTCTCATTTTATGAGGCAAGAAGTTGATGTTAACAGTAAGGATAGTAGGAGGGAATGTTGTGAAAACAGTAGCAAATAAAGAAATTAAAGGGGGAAGATCGTGACAGAGACTTCTTGTCTCTTGATCTCTGAATATTCAACTTCATTTTACTTCTTAGTTAAAGATACTTCAACTTTCTTAATGTTGTGATTTTAAGATGATGTTTGACCTGACTTTTTACTGTTTTCCCTAGGGGTAAAGGCCATTCCAGTGTTAGGGGCACCTCAGATTTCCTCATACCTCTTGAAATGTCCCTGTATAACCAAATCTGTTTGAGTTCCTAGAGCTTGTAGGCTTGCTTGAAAGCAACTAAATATATTGAGGGTTTGTCTCTTCGTTTCACTCTTAAGCAAGTCATTAAAGTTACAGTAAAATTACTTGGTTTCAAACAAACCAAGTTTCAATTCACTTTGCTAATACAGTTATCTGAAAAAAAGGTGGCAACACTTGGAGCAGTGCTGCAGTGAACCGGGCATTTTCTGTGTTAGGACTATTTCACTGATGCCTGTTCTAGAACCATACAATCTTTTCAGAATTAGGATGTATTAAAATCAAGCCCCCATGCCTGTTTGCTTGTTTGTCTGATATGATTGCTGAATTTGGGAGTTCAGTGATAAAAGTACTTGTGAGGATAAAAAAAAAAAAAAAACTTGTTACTGGTTGTAGCTCTACATTAAATCTCACAGGCTGTGAACCATGAACATACAGGTATTCTACAGGCTAAATCCAGTGTCATCTCTATTAATTGCAACAAGTATATCTGATGTTCTGCGGGGTACAAACGTTTACTCAGATGTATGGAATTTAAAAGCATATATTTAGCTTTTTCATTTTCAAGTCTCAGGATCATATTCCTCAGAGATAATAAAGAGCAGGTTAGTATGCATCTGTTCAGTAAAGATTATTCCTGTGTAAAATACATATGGGGTGGTGGTGGTGAAGAAAACAAACTTCATGATTTCCATATCATGGAAAACTGCTGTAATCTTGCAAAGACAGCTTATGGGAGTGCATATGATATCAAATGACTG
This sequence comes from Heteronetta atricapilla, assembly GCA_011075105.1. Lineage (NCBI taxonomy): Eukaryota > Metazoa > Chordata > Aves > Anseriformes > Anatidae > Heteronetta > Heteronetta atricapilla. The sequence continues at coordinate 30,952,833 of CM021734.1, read as the reverse complement.
CATTTCCATTAAATTAGGTGCCTTCATGGAGCATACCATGAAATAGGCAAATTATGGACTCTCCATAAGGACCGTATGTCTACTGCTAGACAGTTTGCCTTTAAAAGCAACTTGCACACTACATAAAAAGGATGAAATAGACTATAGGTCAGAAATTATTGTAGCTGGAAATACATGTCCTGTAAGGACTCCTGAACAATGAAAATGGCTGATGAAAGCCTCCTTCTCTCCACCTTCAGTTCTCTTTGTGAAATGTCTTTGATCTTAGATTTTTGTTGGAGAGGTATTTAAGTTTAATAGAGGTTAGTAGAATGAGCAGACTCTTTTGGCCTGTCATTAATGAATTTGTACTCCCAGGTAACTGGAAAGATGTCTTAATGTCCTTGTATTTGGTGCTAGACTTGGGTGCATCCACCTAACCTGTTTAAGGTTAAATGCATATGTTCTTTTTTTGAGAACATGGTTTTTCAAGCATATTACATCGTGTTCAAAGACAGAGAAAGCTTGGTCCTCAAGCTAAAAACAAACCAACTGTGCCCTGTACCCTCCTCCCCCACTAAAGAAACCCCAACAAGAGAAAAGCCCCAACAGTCAATCACCAAGAAAACATATCAGCCCTCCTACTTGAGCAGGATCAGACATACTTGAGCAGGATTGAAATTAGAGGTGGAGTCATCAAATGGAGGTTATCAGAAGGGCAGCAGTCTCTAAGCATGTTGGTTATACTGACAGAGCAAACTGCTTCGGCTAATATATTGAGGGCACGTTTGATATGTAGCATGCAGTTTTTCTTGCTTTTATGCTTATTTTTGAAGGACAGATATTGCTTTGTACTAGTAAAAATTGAGAGTAACCCCTTGAAGTCAGCATTCTACCTGTACTAATACAGAGATCAGCTTTCCTCTGATCTATGCAGGTAAGTGATAATAGTCAGTGCCATAAAGAAGTGTACACACGTTTCTGCTGTCACTTCTACATCTGTGATTTTGGAATGTTGCCCTGTATGCTGACAGCTTTACTCTGTTAATTTACCAGTGACTACAACTGAGCCACATCTACAGACTTCAAGAACACTGCTGATCAGTAGCTTAAATATTTAGATTAGTGTGTGCCTGCTTGTAAAAATAGGGCGAACCCTCTTTTTTTCCACACCGGTCAGGGTTGGGATTAAGCAAATTCAAATGTATATTTCACTAAATAAAAGCTCTTCTGAGTTGTAGAAGGAGCATCCATCAAATGTGTGGACAGCTGGGGTAAAACAGTTTTTCCTTGACTTTTTTTTTCCTCTCAGGTCTTAATGATCTATGAGAATAATGTACTTTGTTATGTAGTCTTTGATGTTATCATAAAAGATAGACCTGTTTAGGTTTTGGGTTAAGTTTAATGATAGCTGTAGGTTCATGAAGTACTTAGTATGAACTCCTCAGCTTGTTTATTCTTGTAAAACCATAATGGCATAGCCCACTTAGCCACTGAGTGTGTTTTACATCATGGATTAACATTTCATTTCCTACTGACTGAAGGAAGGGGAGACATTTTTTCTTTGTAAAACTGCAATGCAGTTTTACAAAATACTAAGACATAATATTAAATGAAGTACTGTAATAGAACTTGAAAGTGTTCTTAATGGTTAAATGTTGTACTTTTAAAATGCATTTCAGAAAAAGGGCAGAAGTTGGTTGGAGAGCTGCCAGGCAGAGAAGGACCTGGGAGTGATGGTGGACAGTCGGCTGAATATGAGCCAGCAGTGTGCCCAGGTGGCCAAGAAGGCCAACGGCAGCCTGGCTTGTATCAGAAACAGTGTGACCAGCAGGGCTAGGGAAGTGATTGTCCCCCTGTACTCGGCTCTGGTGAGGCGGCACCTCGAGTATTGTGTTCAGTTTTGGGCCCCTCGCTACAAGAAGGACATGGAGGTGCTTGAGCGGGTCCAGAGAAGGGCGACGAAGCTGGTGAGGGGCCTGGAGAACAAGTCCTACGAGGAGCGGCTGAAGGAGCTGGGCTTGTTCAGCCTGGAGAAAAGGAGGCTCAGGGGCGACCTTATTGCTCTCTACAGATACCTTAAAGGAGGCTGTAGCGAGGTGGGGGTTGGTCTGTTCTCCCACGTGCCTGGTGACAGGACGAGGGGGAATGGGCTTAAGTTGTGCCAGGGGATTTTTAGGTTAGACGTTAGGAAGAACTTCTTTACTGAAAGGGTTGTTAGGCACTGGAACAGGCTGCCCAGGGAGGTGGTGGAGTCACCATCCCTGGAGGTCTTTAAAAGACGTTTAGATGTAGAGCTTAGGGATATGGTTTAGTGGGGACTGTTAGGGTTAGGTTAGAGGTTGGACTCGGTGATCTTGAGGTCTCTTCCAACCTAGAAATTCTGTGATTCTGTGAAAAGTTGGTCTTTGAATTCAACTGAGACAGCTTTCAAGTTTAGTTTTTTGAAGAAGTAACTTTTCAAATGATATACTACAGTACTCTATCAGTATTTAGGCAAATGCAGTAGGTTGTACAACTCCTTGAATTGGTTTTAAAGGCAATAGCATAAAAAACCAAACAGATGATGTGGGCGGGGAAAAAAGTAGTCAAGTGTACAAAATTGCTAACATGTCTTACTTTTAAAAGATGATTTTCCTCTTAATGGGATGTTGTTTTTCTTGAAGTATCTGTGTGCCTGGCATGTTCCAATGATCAGTCAGACTTTTGAAATGTTAAAATAAATGTTAAAATGTTATATACAAGGAAATGAAGGATCTGGATATAGAGTACCTTTCAGATCAATTTGTTTCATGTAGGATGTTCCCTACCTTTAATTTGACAAAAAGCAAAGCCTATAGGAGGCCATGCTTTCATTATTTCAAATGCATGTTATTTATTATTCTAGGTGTCTTGGTTGTCTGCTCTTAAAAGTCAATCTCTGGGAATAAAACATAATTTTAAAACTGTTTAAATGATGTAGCATATGGTAAATCAATCACTGTCATCATTAGATTTCTTTGTGTTAAGAGTGAATTTCACAGTATTGACTAATGTGTCTCCAGCAAATTTCTTTATTTTTATTTTTTTTTCTCAAAAGCGATTGGAGTCCTAAAGCTACTCTGGACAAAAAAAAAAAAAAAAAAAAAAAAAAATCAACTGTCAGCATTCTCCCTGGTGAGGGGAGATAGAGCTTTCTTGCTGTAAGAGGTGGTGTGGGTTGCAGAGGACAAAAGACACCAAAACCAAATAAAATCTATTGATGGTACGGGGTGGACGTTATATTTGAATGCTTTGGGTACTGTCAAGCTGTCACTGTCACTTTTTCACTAGGTTGTTTAATAACAGACTTGAAGATGCATAGACTTTCTGTCTGAATGTTTGGGCAAAGTTATCTCTTGTATGAGAGGAGAGCGTTTGAAATGCAGCACTCACAGCTCAGGCAGAGGCTGTGGTTTATGTTCATGTTTGCAAAGGAGCCAGTGGAGTAGGTATGTACCTGTTGTCCACCCCTGTAGTTCCACACTGGCAGAGATGAATTACTGTTCTGGTGTTTGGCCCAGGTGGGAGGCAAAGTAGCTGTTCATCAAGCTGTGAGCAGTTTGTGACCTACCTATCAAGTGCCAGTGAGAATGCTCTTAGGGAATCACCGGAGCTCTGTTGTGTAAGTTTTGGTAGGAAGTTTCTTTAGTTTTGGGAAAGGCTGCTGAGTTATGTTTGCATGGTAAGTCCTTCACCGTGACTTTGTAAATACAAAACTTAAGGCCAAATACTGACAGGAGTACAGATCTACAAATATTTACATAATATTTATCAAATGTGTTGTACTTAGTTTTTAATGTTAAGTTTGGCTTTTTTACTGTCCCTTGTTTTCTTTCTATACGTGTTGTGGGAGTTTGGAGAGAAAAGTTACTTCTGTAGCTTGTTGTGTAACCTTGTCATGAAAGAAGAATTTTCCCAGCAAGCTTCTTGCCCTTATAGAAAAAGCTACTGGAGAGGGAAACAGAGGATTCAGCCCTTGAAAGAAAAAGGGCAGTCTGAAATATGAAGGAATGAAAGTGTTCGAGTCATCAAAGGGTACTTAAAGACAGTCTCTGAATCACCAGCAAAGCAAAGTCATTCCTTGGATTTTCAGGGTCTGAATTTCAGGTTCCACTCTTTGGGATCTCAAGTGGGAAAGCTGCCTGCTTTTTGTGTGTATGCTGTATTTAGGCATCAAGGCTTGCACTAAATTCCTTTGCTAGACATCATGCTCTCTCCACAAAAAACAGCAAAGTTTAGAATTTGGGAAACTATTAGTAGCTACTATGAGCTGTGTGTATTTGGTTATTGTGGAAACTCAAATATCTGATGCATATTTGTAACAACAGGAAAGTGCAGTTATTAGAGAAATCCAGGCACTAGCAAGTAAATCACATTTATTCTGACATCAGTTAATAACACTTAACTGATTTTTTTTTTTTTTTTTTTTTTAACCCATGAAAAGGAGTAAGGAGAAAATAATGACACAGGACAATCATTCTCCAAGCTGTCATCTGTTAAATAATTCTGAATTATCAGGCTTGATATTTGAGGTTATGTCTTCACTTTCAGTAAATTGTAGTGGCCAAAGAAACAGTAATTGGTTAGAGAAACTGAGGAGAAACAGTTGGCCTTGATTGTTTATTTGGAAATTTTTAGTGGGGGTAATTGCTTACCAGAATGTCAGAAAAGCGGTGTTAGAGATTGATTTAGGAAAAGATGGTCAAAAAAAAAATAAAAAAAATCAATGATTTTCACGTAAATGCATGTGGGAAAGCTGTTTGCCCCAAATCTCTTCAAGATTGTTGCTGGCATGAAGAGAGTGAAGAATTCCCAGGGTATTAGGAATGTTTACAAGCTCTAAGGAATGAACTATGTGTTAATTTCCATGCTCCAGAAGTGCCATAAATTTACTCTATGTGGAGTATTATGGGTAGACTTTTCTTGACTTCTGTAGCAGGAAGGAATTTAAGACAGAAAGGTGTTTTACTTTGGAGATAACAAAAAAGGGGGGAGGAATACCTTTTTCTTCTTGAATTCTATTCCCATTCTTGCTGTAATGCTGAAAAGAGGATGTGTGCCATTGGCTAAACTGCGCTATGGTTTAAATGAACTTGTGTTTATACTTCTAACACTGGAAGTTAGCACAGCTGAGGGACTTCACTGTCCTGAAATGCGCTTTTGCTTGGTGTGATTCTTTCAAAGAGTAGTTACTGACCTGGAAGTTGAGGTGCGGCAGAAATGTTGACTAGCACAAACATAAAAAATAAAAATTTTATTTGATGAAGCTTAAAAAGAAAGTAGGGGAAATACATGTTCATTGCCAAGGACTGGAAATTAATTCTGTAAGGAGAAATGGAGAGAATTCTGCATTTCAGAAAATATATAGAGAGCTTGTCCAAATGCTTTGGTATGGTAAAAAAGCAATTTCTTCTTGCTGTACAGCATACTTGTGTATGTTTACCTCACGTATTAACAATATGGATGTTCTGGTGTTCCAGTCAGGTATATAGACTTTTGGTGTAAGAGTGAGATATTGCACATGCCGTAAATGAAATCTAGTGGGACTAGCTGATATTCCATTTCAAATTCATTCATCTTATGAAACATTTCCTGCTGCTTTTAGTAGTAAGCTCTTCATAAACTTGCATTTGTGTAAAAGTAAAGCACTGCATGTTGGAAAAACATAGCTAGGAATGAGACTGAAAATTTCCATTCAGTCTTAGAGAGGATTTTAGTTGCTTATGCTTTGAGCTACTGAACCATATACATGACTGTCTTCTGTAGCTGTTTGTTTTCAAGAAAAGCAGTGTGATGGGATGCATGAGAAGTGAGTTGCTAAGGTAGGTGGTTATCCCAGTTATGTGCTTTGGAGCAGTGATGCTGCTTTTACAAAATGAGATGTGCATGAGAGGAAAAGCAAGACTGCTAGTAATACTCAAGATGAAGCGTGTTGTCTATGTGCTAGCCTTTATTTATAGAGCTGAAACAGCTCAAAAAGCTATAAATAATATATGTATTATAATATGTGCTTAAAGAAATATTTCTTTACATGATGGCACATTGTAAGTGAAAGCTCATGTTTATCTTGAGGGTTTGAGGTACTGTGGAAGCACAATGCAATTGGTGCAGTAAAAGATGACTTAAAGGGCAGCAGGAACTTGAAGATATTGACATACCTTGAGGGTGAGATTATAATTATTGGGGTTTCACTAGCAGTACTTCAACAAAACAGGTTTAAAATGTCTTGTGTTGCAAATTAGAAACTACTCTGTTTTAATAAAGGCTGTCTTGGAGCAAAAAGGGGACAGAAGGTTGATGAAAATGCTAAGGTGCAAGCAAGACTTGTAGCTTCTCCTTTTCAAAGAAAGAAACTTTCTCTACTAAGAGCATGCTGAATTGAACGGAATCATTAAATATTTTGTAGGTACTGCTTTTTATGTTTTACCATTTTAGAGAAGATGAACAGGCATTTTGACTTGACTGTTTTTGGGGATGATGTATATATGCACATATTCCCTCTAGGTGGTGAGTAGTTAAAATTTAAATTTCATCCTAAGTAGTGTTGAATGGTGTGTGGAGGACAGTGCAAAAGGCTGTAGATATTTCCAACACCTGCACTAAAACATAAGACTTTAAAGTTGGTTCAGATTGAACCAAGGATAGCATTATTTTTGTGTTTAAAGTTGGGAAGGTAAAAGTGATGCTTCATTTGACGTGAAGAGTTTGAGTAGACACAGAATACTTCATTTTGGATACTCTGTGGAGAAGTGAACAAAAATGGAGACTTAAACTGCTGAGAAAGTGTCTACTTTCATCTGATAGCTTGGGCTTTGTAGTAGCTGCCCTGGATGTGTTGGATGGACCCCAGATTTCCCACATACCCACAGTGCTCTGAGCTATGGGGTAAAGAGAGAACAATTCCAAGCTTTGAGGGAGGTTTTATGACACTATCTCTTTGTTTGTTTTCCCCCAGATGAAATTAGTCAGTGAATTTGACCTGGATTCATTAATCCTTTCAAGATGACTGAAACCACATGTTTACTGAAGAAAACCCTGTCTGCATGAGCTGAATGCCCTTGTCTTGGATGTAAATGGAGAAAAGAATAGTGTTATGGTGTAGTCACTGCTTCACAAGATAAGGTCCAGCACTACTGTCATGCAGTTAGGAGTGAGAATTGGAAGTGCAATTTATCCAAATTTCTCATGCACATTCTCTAGTGTAGCACATGGTGTATCTACTGCTGAAAGCACTGTGCTCTTGAGAGATTATTTTCTTAGGTTCAGTAGTTTTCTTATCCTCCTACAGTTGATAATTTCACACAGAAACTTGAGCCCAGATAAGTAGAACAGGAAGCATTTTAAATCTTGTGGGTATGAAGGATGATAGTGTTGCTCTGTTTCATGTTAGCTTGATGCTGAAAAATTTACGTTGCTCTTAGATACTAATAATACACTGACTTTGCTGTTGTATTCCACAGGGTTGTCTGTCTCTGCATGTGCGCATAGGTGTGACTTAAATTCTTTTATTGTATTCTTATTTTATTCATTTTTTTCAGATTGTATGCTAGGATCAACTTTAGGTGCTATGCTGATTTTAAATCTGAACTTTTGCCTCTTCAATCACTGGCTATTTAGCTCACATTTCCCTAACATGTAGTTTAAACTTACCTTTTGATTAATGCTGCCACAAAATGTGCAGGTGCACTTGGGTGTTTGCATGCTTTACTTCAGTAGGTGGGTACAAGTTTACAAGAACTGATGTGCAGATGTGTGGTTTTTTGAATGCATACAAGCATGTACGTGCACGTCCATGGGGCTACATAGAAAATGAGTCGTCATTCTGTGATTGGGAAGGGAAGAAAAGCAGAGGAGGCTGGCTGCCTCGTTACATCATGTGAATATTTTGTTCAAGATATGGACGCATCCAGGTATGTTCATGATGCCTCGATTCTCCTAGCACTGTGAAAATCGTATGTATTTTTGCTCTTCTCCCTTCATCTGAAATTAATTCATGGGTTTTCAGAACCTTTTATTCAAAGTCTAGTGCATATTTTCCTCTGCTAGATCAATGAGAGTCAAAGTGAGCTGCGCTAAAGTCTGACGCAACTAGGAGGAGAGGACAAATGGTTATTAACTGTTTTGCTCTGGAACTGAAGCATGCCATCATGCCATCACCTGTGGGCAGGTACGCCATCACTAGTCACAAGACAGAATTTCCACTGCCTTTTAGTAGGAGCAGAATGGCTTTGCCTTTGTGGCAGTGTCTGGCTGTATTTCTAGATAGAAAATTGTGTACTGTTTATACTTTGTGGCAGAGTGCTTCTGCCAGTCGTGGTGTGTGCAGGTTGTGTTTTAGTAGTAAGGATGTGGATAAACTTTTTACCTTGAGTACCTAATGTGAGGCACACCAGCTCCATGACACTTACGTAAGCAGCTGATTTTCCTTTGAAAATGTCTTTTGATGTACACTTAAATGCCTAATATTTGGCATCTAAAGTTTAAAGAACTATACTGCCATTGACATCTATAGTATGTGTGTCAAATCAAAGGTCCTACCTTCTGGGACCTGCCTAAATAGATTCATGGCAGAAGAAAGTATCTGAGCTCCAGGTACTTTTATCAGCAGTGTAATCTTCCACAGGGACATGAGTTTTTTCAGAAAGATCTTTTTTTTTTTTTTTTTTCCCAGGGGAGGAGTCAGAAAAGAGGCATGTGTTCTTGGTGCTGGAAGCCTGCTTGTGCCTTACATGCTGACCTTTTTCAGGAACAGTCCATCCATACATGAAGGAATGCAGTGCTGACAAATTCAATGCAGTTTGGCAGAACTTCTTTAAAAGAGGAAATTGGGGAGGAAAAAAAAAGATGCAGGGACTGATTTTTTTTTTCTTTCCCTTGCAAACACTTAAACTTTCTTTTGTTTTGTTTGTCATTGGATGTGACTTAAGGCAATCTTTTATTTTTTCCTCCCCTCCCTTTGTTTTATAGCCTTTAACTGTATAAAAAATTGTGCAATAAATTCTGTTGCAGTGAATTCTGTTTGGCCCAGTGATGCAAGCATTTGTATGATACATACTCCAGAACATAGCCTGATTAAATTTAATAAATCAGTTCCTCTGCTATAGCTAAGGTATGTAGAAACTGAGACGTATGGAGAATGATAGCTGAAAGATCCTTCTATTTCACAGTCCTTTTATATGTGTCAGTACAATGTTACTGCAGCTTTTCCCATGTTATACCGAGTACATTTTATCCAATATCTCATCTCTGCCAAGAAGACTGAATTATCACTGCATAGGGAATGTCAATATTTTTCAAGAAGTGCAATTCTAGCATAGAATAGAATTCACTACTACAAAGTGCAAGTTCCATAACCGACATTGGTGGAATGATGTATTTCATGGTGATACTGTTGAATTCCGTTGTTGCAATCTTATTGCCCTGTTTGTAGTGTTTAATTGTGGTTAAAGCTTTTAGTACTCCTTGTAATTCATGATTACTATGCAATTTTGAATGAATTGAAATTGCTTTGGAAAAGTATTCTGATACATTGCGTACGTATGTGCTTGTGTACTTTTATTCCTTTCTGATATGAAATGAGAAAATAGTTTAATTCATTTGCAATAAACAAGATTAGATGTTTGAATATGTCCCTAAATACTTTGACTTTTGATATAACACCATGTTTGGGGAGCTGTTTGTGTCAAGATATTTTTGATCCATGCAGAGAAATACTGAAAATCTGTTTAGTCAGATAAACTCTGTATTGTTTGCTAGTAAAGTTTTTATAATATTTTTAGTGAACCCGTTCTAATTTGCATTAATTTACAAGGCCTAGCATGGACCAAAAGCACAACTGAAAATTTGAGCAGGAGAGTATGGGAGCAGGCCCTGGAGTCATCCATCAGGCTTTATGGAGCTATTGGTGTGTCTTGTCATGAATCCACCTCTCCTCTTACGTTCTCTGAGGTGTATGGGGCCTCCTTTGCCTCTTTCTGCCTGGAGAACTCCAGGCTCCCTGCCCTGCCTGTAGGGACTGGCATGCCTTCCCCATCCATCTCGCAGGAAAGCACACCTCCATCACCTGCCTCTTAGACTGCCAGGAAAGAAACGGGCTGAGAGGAGGGACTGGGGCAGTGGCCAAGCCCTCGTTTCATGGGAGCAAGAGGGCATCAGGAGGCAGGGAGCCAGCCAGTGCTGTGGCCAGAGAAGGGGGGGTTCTGTTCCTGCACTTGCTGGGAAGAGTAAGGAAGACTCTCACTCTTGCAGCAGTTTTTGCCCCCCACGCTTTGCCCTCTTCCTAGTAGGCTGTCAGCAGGTAGAGTATGACAGCCAAGCTGTGTCCCCATAAGCACAGTCAGAGGGGGCAAAATGCTGCCTCTTTGGGCTGTCTTGCAGGGCTTGTGCCATAAGCTGGCCCTGATATTTGTTATGGGAATAAACAACTAATGACAGAAAACAACTTTGGAGCTTTACAACAATGTTCTCAAACCTATAAGTATATAGAGTTTAAATTGCACCTAAATTCCTACCTGACAAATGCCAATGGTTGCCATCTGCACAGTTTGTCTGCAGGCCGTGCTGCAGAATGGCCTCAGTGCTATGAGCTGTAAGTCATCCAGTATGTGAGCACTTGTAATGCTCTGCTTGCTTTGAAGTGGGAATGACCCAGAGGAGCTGTTTTTGAGGTCTTAGGTTGTAGCCTGAGATGATTTCCTATCTCTTCCACCTAATGAAAAATTATTTCACTGTTATGCTATTAAAAAGATGCATTTGCTTTTTGAATGGGCTATAATAATCAGGGGATTACTGGAAACCTTGGAATCAAGAACCTAAGAAATTTTTTCAACATCTTGTTTTCATAATGTACCATCAGAATTGATTTTATCTACTGTTCATCCTTAATTCAGAAATGATTTTTGACAGCATCCCTCCAGCTTTTATGCTGTAGTGATGTTCATCTGAATAACCACCTTCAGCAAACCAGATTTCTTATTCTCTGTAAGAAATAAATCACATTTAAAATGTTTTTATATGCAACTATCTGATTACCCATTCAAGAAACAGAGGTATTGTTATAATGCTCAGGTCTGTGATAAGAATTGTAAGTAAAACAGAACACAGTGTAAGTTGTTCTCTTTTCATGACTGGTTCAGATCATACTGATTCAGGCTTAAGGCAGATGTGTTTTCCAGAGTGACAAGGGTAGATCATGTGGTAGTGCTTTACGTAGTTTTGTTCATCTGGACCATAATTTATAAGGATCTGAAACAATGTCAAGTCACTTTTATTTCTAGTGAAAATGTATAATGTTAGTGGCATGCAACAGTCTTAGCATTTACTCATTTGATTGTTGCCTGATTGTTAAATAGGCATGACAGAAGGAAACTGTTTTTAATTCTTTCCTGGGGCAGAGGATATTAAACAGGAAGGATATTAAGTGTCATGAGTCAGATTATCACTTAGTACAAATTGGAGTAATGTCACTGAAGTCAAAGTGGTGATTTACACCTGCTGAATTTGCTTCCATATAACCCAAGTAGTATGTGTAAGGACAACAGCTCCCCCAGTGCATTGCTTCCAGTTCTTATAATTAAACTTTGATTTGCAGATGTCAGCAAGGGGAATTTGTACTTAATAAAGTAATTGTCATGAGCAACTACTTATTTTGAATAGTCTTTTCATTGTCAAGAAAACAGTGGTAGTTTAGGACTGACAACAACTAGCTGTGTAGTCCAGACTATAGAATATTCTTTGAGTAAAAATGGATGTTTTCCATATTCAAGTTTTGCTGTGAATTGGTTCACTGGATGAAGAGTTTCATAGTATGCATACGTTTTGTGAACTTGCTGAATTTATGAAATGTACAGGTCCAGTGGGCAGGGATGGATGTTGGCAGAGGCTTTTAAAAACATCTGGGAAGCTACAACTGTATGGGGAGTTTAAATCCCAGCTGCAAGTGCCCTGCCAGCCTCAGTTTCTCAGGAGTCAGGAGACTACAAATTTTTCTGAAAGAAAATCAGTTTTAGATGTCTGTTAGGTAGTTTATTCAGGCATTGAAATAAACTGCTTTTTGTCTATAACAACAAATGCAGATGACTACATGTAGGCATTAAACAGCATTTTGACAAAAATGAACAGTGGGTGCCATGCCAAAAGTTCAGATTCTTTGAAAAGACTAATCCCATTTTGTGTGTGCATTCAAAGCAGTCACAGGCAATTTTGAACACTTTATTCTACAATGACACCCTTTCTTTTGAAATGTAAACTGTTCAAGAACTTAAATGCAGAGTGCAGTAATAGATTTTTAGATTAGTTTTACTGAGTTGTATCAAATACTTTGGCTTTTAAGTCTGGCTGTGGGCTAGAATGTGCTGTGTGTCTGAGGGAGGGAGCAGAATGCAGAGGAAGCTCTGGAGACACAATTTGTCTTTGGTGCCACTACCTCTCTGAATAACATCTTAAAAATGTGCAGAGCACTTCTGTAAGCCTGATATGGGTGCGCAACAGCCCAAGAAGCAGGTGATGTGTTGCAGCTATGCAAAGTAGTGAAGCCTTTCTCACGGTAGAAACACGAGCACCATTTTGAAGCAGCAATATGGGAGGGAGGTCCTGCTACTTGATCTGGGTGTTCAGGTGAGTGCACAAGGTTGACAAGATGCAGAAGAGAAGGGGGTGAAGCAGTACTCCGCTTTGACAGAGCAACCAAAAGACCAGGTTGGTTTTAAAGCAGGAATATGCCATGCTTTCTAAAAGGTTACTAAACATAAGGCTAATTCAGGTCCTGCTATATATCGTTTAGATTCTGGTATATATTTTGTATGAGATCCTGCATCTCTTGATTGAGCCCAGTGTTTCAGTTTGTGCTTATTTAATACATAAATTTGATTTTGTGCTCTCACACTGGTGTACTGAAGGATGGATTTACAATATACTTTGAAAGAGCAATTGTGTTTGTATGAAATACCCTGACTACCTGGGAGATAACAAAGTGGGGAAAATACAAGGTGAGTACTGTGAACATTGAGAAAATTTTGCTGCTGATGGCTATGGTCAGTCTGGCCAGTTAGAAAATAGCTCAGGTGTATCTATATGTGCCATAGCTGTATTGTGAGAGTGGAGTTACTCTTGAGTCTTTAGTATCATATAACTGACTGCAGGGTTGAATAGTATCCAGAGCTATGAAGAAAGCAATGTTCTACTTGAGAGGCATTTATTACCCTCAATTGTGTTCTGAGTAGGGTAGCTGATGGATAACATGCACTGAGAAGTCATAAATTTCTATTTTTTAATGCCTATGGCCAAACCTTGATGCTGAACAATCTACCATACAGTATATCATCTGGTGAATGCATGTTTTCTGCCCAGACTTAATGTGATTCTGGGCATAGGGCATGTTAGCTACGTTCACATTCTCCTGTGGGGCAAGCAATGTGTTAAACCCTGAACCCGTTCCCAATGCTTCTGTAGATTTGGGAAGAGCTAAAAATGAGTAAGGGTGTACTGAGAAAGGAAAAAACAAACAAACAAAAAAACTGTTTTGGAGAGACTGAAACAAGTGATCTTTGCTTCAGTACATAATCTTAATTACCTGAAAATGGAAACTTGAATCCAAGGAATTGAATATCTGTTCATACCATTTCCGCCCACCCCTCTTATCTTTGTACTGAGTTTTTAAATCTAAAATGCCTTTTTGGATAATACCTATTACAGTTACGGGTAGGGAATTGTCTCAAGAGGCTGTAGGACTGAACTCAAGCTGTGCATCTGGTAAAGCTTTGTAAAGAGCTCCATGAGCCTTCAAGTTGTCTCCCTCTGTGGACCAATGCTAGCTGCATGCAAGGCTGTGACATTGGCAGTGTCCGGGAAGCAGAAGGCATGTCTGTCTATGTTTGGATGGCTCCACATCCTCTCTCATTCCATCGTGCTGTTACTTCCTCTTTCTCGCTTAAGGCTCTAATAAGCACTTTTTTATTACTTTGAAATATTAGAAGGGGGAAGCATTGTGATAGTAATGTAGACGCTTGAACTTTTTGGGGAACATTCTTTTCACATAGTGGTAGTACCAGCTGCTTCTTTGGCTCTGTCTGGTTAATGCTTTTTCACTTGATGGTTTTCAAAATGTATGTACGCTGAAACCAAGACATCAAGGCTATTTTAAGTGTAACCAACAGTAGAATGAGTGACTGAATTAGTACTTTGTTTGGTAAGGGACAAAAGTTTTAAGGCTTGCCTTTCTGTAGTCCCTACCCGATATGATAACTAAATACACTACCAAAAAGCCACAATATATGAAATGTTACAACATATTGTATTAATTCTTGCATTTAAATCCATTAGGTAATTAAGAGAATCTTCCATACAATATTTTTGTAAGGGATGTGATTTTTTTGCCAGCTTTGGCTTCATCAACCTATCATTTCTTGATTATCTCTTTAATTGAATGCCTGCTGCCTTGGTTCAAAATACAGCTTCTATACATGTTCTAATACGAGCATCAGGCTTACTAATATTATTCTCCCAGTTAAAACTGCCAGTTTCATTCCAATATGTTAAATAAAGCTGACCTTTCTGTAAGAGATTTTTAAAAATTAATTTGGATTTTAAAATTGGGTTTGCATATAAAACTATCTGAAGATACTGGCAATGGGTAGATCGTCATTACTTAGCGTTTTAGATCGTCATTACTTAGCGTTTTAGATCGTCATTACTTAGCGTTTTAGATCGTCATTACTTAGCGTTTTAGATCGTCATTACTTAGCGTTTTAGATCGTCATTACTTAGCGTTTTAGATCAGTTGGAAGTTGTGCAGTGGGCATGTGTACTGTGGTGTTTGTTCAGTGAAAAATGTAGATAATGAGAAGGTGATAATATAATTTTTTTCTCATGAAGCATTACAAAGGCTGAGAGCAAGGGCGGTAATGAGAATACTATCTGTCTTCAATGATTTGTTCTGGATGCCGATAACGAAACATTTGAAAAGACTTCTGATTAATAATTTATTGCACATTAAAAATAGCTGAATATTATACATCTTGTTGATTTCATTGTGGATGTCACGACTAATTCTTATACTATGCCATCAAACAAATAGTTTTAAAATGGATTACAATGTGAGAACATCATCTGATGTGAGGTTTGAAAGTAAGCTTTTTGGGGTGAGCTAACGCTCCCTAATGCTAATACTACACTGTGTCAAGTGCAATGACAATGTAATATAATGTATGGACATGTAAATTTTGAGTCAGATTCATTCTACTTATCTGTTGAAGTAAGTCAGAGTTGCAGAAAAATGTATTTCTTCAATTCCCATTAAGTGTATGGAAATACTCTTGTAGAGTAGTAAAGCTTAGATTGACAGTAGGCTACTTAATGAGTAGAAAAAGGAGCTGCTACAAACATTACTGAGCTGAGATACCTATGAAATCTGATGACTGTTCTTACAGCAACGTGTGGTTGTGTAATGGTTGAAGTAAGATTACAAGCTATCAAGACTGCAGATCTTCATAGTTCAGTATTGATGAGGTCAATTAAGTTCATGGGAAAAAAAAAACAAACAAACAAAATGTGGCCCAATCTTCTCTGCAAAATTGAATCATTTTACTTTTTAACTTATTGCTCTTGGCATAAATGAATATCCAAGTAGCAGATTCAGTTTCATTATTTGAAAACAGCCTGTTGGGTAAATAGTAATAATAACTAATAATAAAATGTAACTAATAAATAACTAATAATAAAATTCCTGTTTGAAGACAACAGGTTTTTTTCTTGCCTTCCTCCTCTCCCCCTTCTTTGTGGAAGTCTGTGTTGATAAAGAATCAGTCTAATTCTTCTGCTCTCCAAGCTCATTAAGAGTAGCTGTTAAGCAAGGTAAATATCATTAATATATCCTTTGCTATATTTGTTCTGTGCAGTACAGGGTGGCTTATATTGTTGCTAGCTTTTCCTAACTCTAACACTTTTTTTAAAAAAGTGAGAAAGGTCTCTAATACGACACCACAAAAATGTGGTCACATTCCAGAATGCTCCAGAAAAGATACCAAATCTGAATTCTTCATACCCAGCCTGTCATTCTGGCTTTTTTTGTACTGCCCTTGTAGAGGAATATAGTGCTTTGCCCACTGGTTCTGTGTCCATAGGAAGTTATAAATGAACTTTTTGTTAGCAGGCCATTATTTGTCATGTTGAAAAGAGGTGTGTATTTATAAACTTCCATACTGATGTCAAAACATTGAAGAATTAAGTGGAAAAGATCAGAGGAAAACATGATTGTATTGTTCCTTAACACATGCTGGTCCCCATCTTAGAAAGGACATGGTAGAACTGGAAAAGTCATAGAAGGAAGTGAAAGGCTGACTGAAGCTCTGGAGCTTAGGCAAATCTATGTTAATTGATACAAAGCACTGGGTAAGTTTTCTAGACTAGAGGATTGCAGAGTGCACACTATAAAATTCAGCATTTGCTCTCTTCTTGTGAGCAAACTCAGACTCAATTTCTGCTTTCAGAAATGTCTTACAAAACTAAAGAATAAAAATTGTGGTTGTTTACAGAAAAATCTGAAGCAGATGCCTTAACAGTTTTAAATAATAGTAATAAAATATTTTCACTAATATTTTTCTTCAGGGGTACTGCTCTTATGTTGCAAAATAGAACTTTTTTTTTCCCTGATGTCTTTGTGTACATCAGGGAAAAAAACAAATGAACAAGAACTTGTCATACCTCTAGGCTTTTGCTAGTGATACTACCAGCTAGTTGTTCCCCAGATAATTTAAATACTTGTAATATTTTTTTTGTAAACCTAAGGGTTGTGGCTCTTATGAACAAGGAAGGTACTTTGACAAATATAGATTACTGAGGGGAGATGGGTTCCACTGACTTGGAAAAGAAGGTGAATTATTGCTGGCAGGTTGGCTGACTTAGTATAACGTGCTTAAAACTAATAGTCTTGGGGGATGGCACCCTAAACCATGACACTCATACTCACAAGCAAGTGGGAGAATGAATGCACCTACCAGAGCAGTGAGGAATGCCCTCCAACCCTCCAAAAAGGTTCTGTCAAAAAGGCTAGACAGTTGAAAGCCCAAATAAAATGCCTCTATACAAATGACCAGAGCAACTGACATCATCTACCTGGACTTGTGCAAAGCATTTGACACTGTCTCACACAACGTCCTGGTCTCTAAACTGGAGCGACATACATTTGACAGACAAATTCTTCAGTAGGTAAGGAATGGGCTGGATGATTGCACCAAGAATTGTGGTCATCGGCTCAATGTCCAGGTGGAGACCAGTGACAAGTGGTGTTCCTCGGGGGTCAGTACTGGTGCTGTTTAGTATCTTTGTCAGCAATGTGTACAGTGGGATCAAGTGCACCGTTGGCAAGTTTGCTGATGACACTAAGCTGTGTGGTGCGGCTGACATGCTGGAGGGAAGGGATGTCAGCCAGAGGGATCTGGACAGCCTTATGAGGTTTACATGGGCTCACCTCTTGAAGTTCAAATGCAAATGCAAGATCCTGCACAAGGGCTGGGGCAATCCCAAATGTGAATACAGTCTGAGCAGTGAGTGGATAGAAAGCAGCCCTGTAGAGAAGGACTTCAGGAGGTATTGTTGGATGAAAAATTGCATAGGAGTTGTCAATGTGCACTTGTAGCCCAGAAAGCCAGCCGTATTTTAGGCCACATCAAAAGCAGCGTGACCAATACAATGAAGGACATGGACCTGTTGGACTGAGTCCAGAGGAGGGCCATGGTGATCAGAGGGCTGGAGCACCTCTCCTATGAAGAAAGGCTGAGAGAGCTGGGGTTGGTCAGCCTGGAGAAGAGAAGGCTCTAGGGAGACCTGAGAGAAGCCTTTCCAGTACCTAAATGTAGGTACTGGAATGTAGGTCTCAATGTAGGCCTTCCAGGGCCTACAGGAAAGCTGGGGAGGGACTCTTTGTCAGGGAGTGGAGCGATAGGACAAGAGATAATGGCTTTAAACTAAAATAGGGTAGCCTTAGATGAGATATAAGGAAATTCACCACTCAGACGGTGGTGACGCCCTGGTACAGGCTGCTTGAAGAAGCTGTGGATGCCCCATCCCAGGAAGTGCTCAAGGCCAGGCTGGGAGGGGCTTAGCTCTGCTTGGTCTAATGGGAGGTGTCCCGGCACATGGCAGCGGGGTTGGAATCAGATGATCTTTAAGATCCCTTCTGACCCAAACCATTCTATGATTCTAAATCTGTCCTTAAGTTTATAAATAAATATTTTGAAAAATCTTGATCATTGAAGTCTTTTAACAATCTAAAGTGAAATTGAGTTTCTTAAGAGCTATTGATCAAAAGCCACAAAGCAGTAAATCAAAGAATGTCTCTCCATTTCCTGCAAAACAATGTGTAGTGTTGAGGTATTTGATGGTTTGCAAATTGCCAATTTTTAACTTTGAGAGTTGTTAAGCTTTCTAAATTTTAAAACTACATGGTGCATAAGTGTTTCTGCTGGGTATTCCTACTGGAATGTCACTGAATAAAATTATTTACCTTTCTTCCTGCCCTCTTAAGGGATTTTCAAGCCTTGATTAGGGGTGGGTTTTTTGAGGAGGAAAATCAGTGTGAGCTGTTCTGCTGCCTGGTATGATTCTTTTCTTCCTTACGACACCACATGATGAAAATTTTTGCTTGTCTTCATTTATGAATGTTTCTAAATCACTGGTTTTCTCTTAATGAATGAAATATTTAAAAGACAATAGTAGTAATTAACATTGGAACTTTATCTTTTGATTCAGTGAATTTTCCAGCACTCAAAGCATTCAGTCAAGATCAAATGATTTTCTAAAATATATGCTGTATCTCCAGTAGAAATTATGGGGCTGTTGAAAGCAACAGTTGGTGAAATTCAAGGGGTCAAATGAGATGGACAATCGTAATGTTTTTTTCCAGCTTTAAATATTTGAATTTGTCAAAATTACTGGGCTGTTTGTGAGCCAGTTCAGTCAGATTTCTTGAAAAAGTTCATAGACTAGACAATCATAACAACCACAGAAATATAGTCCTGGGACAGAACTCCCACTGATGCCTCGATTACAGCCTGAATAAGGATTTGCTTTCTCGAATAAGACCTAACAAAGTGTGAATTGTGTTGCATAAATGCATTTCCAGTGTGGGGTTAGGCAAGAGGTCAAAGGATGAGTGCCATTCACATAAATGAGTGTGAAGTAAAAGAATTAATTTCAGTTAACTGTGCACAAAGGGATAAATGGAATTATTAAACCCAGTAAGACATTCATTGCTGCTTGCTCTTGTAGTAACTATAAACCTATTCTAACCCCCCCCCCCCCCTTTTTTAAGGGAACACTGAGATGGAATTCCAACAGACGAAATTCTTTAAATGATCTGTATCTCTTGAATATTTTTCAATACATATTTGGGTCATTCTTTCAGAATTGTTCAACTTTGGTTTGATAACAAACTAAAATGCCAGGCTTCCTGTCCCATGTTCAGAATTTAAGTGGGGAGATATCTTGAAAGCTGAATATATTTTCTTGTAGGTGTATAGGAGCTGTTAGGCATGGATGCATTCGGTGAACCTGCTTCTTCCTCAACACCACCTGCAAAGCTGATGTAGTTAGAACGTGTACTGGTGTTTCTTCACATACCAATCTAGTGTAAAGATAAATGGATCTTGCAGGACAGGTATATGACATGTGACAGAAGTAGAGCTATCTTAGGTAGACTTTTTAGTTGATAGTCATATCTATTACAGCTGACCTACATGCAGTTCTGTGAGGTACAGGTCTGCCCTTACTAAACCTAAACTCACTGTCTATATGTCTTTAGAATGGTGCCTGGATTTAGGAATTGAACCGCAGTATGCTAGGGCATCTGAATGGGAGTGTATCAACTCTGTATCAACAGGTAGATGCACATCTTGTCTAGTGGTAGTGGACTGCATAAACAGTTTGACATTTCAGCTGACCTACAGCTGAAAGAAATTATTTGGAAGTGTAACTTGCTACATTAGCTGTGGAAGCTCAGTCCACAAGGAGTGTAGGCATGTAATTTTACCTTTGAAGGTACCATTATTTCATAAGGTGTAGCTTGCTGGACTTGACTGTTTTGCAGATCATGATGATGCCTTGTTATAATTAGACATACTGAAACCTGCTGCAATTGAGCCAATAAAGTATTGAAAAAAATCAGTTAATGCTGTGTGTTTGCCCTACAAAAGGGAAAATTGGTTCCATCTGCTCAAATTAAATGTTGATTTAGACCTCATTTTCTGAAATGTAAACCATGTTTTTGAAAGAACTACTTGGTAAATACTTTTGGGTTTATTATATGGATTTAGAAATAAATTAGAGAGAACTTCAGGCCTGTCTTGTCTTCCTTCCTTGGGAAAAAAATATCATTCAATTGATCAATGTATTTCAGCATAAGCATATACAATACGGCCTCTTTTTGCCATGCTCAGCACTTTGTATACCTGATTGAGGGCTATTAAACTCAAATTTTATGCACTGGTAGAGTTATCCGAGTCTTGTTTAACATAATAAAAATTCTGTGGTCAACTTTTTATTCCTGCATTCTGTGGCCAAAAAAGCCCACGTGTGCTTTGTGAATGGCCTTTGTAGACAACCTGTTTGTCTCTACTGAACTGCTGTTGTTTCTAATAGATCTTTTCTGTATGGTCATTTCTGAATGTCTCTTCAGTGTGAGTTAAACTACTAATACAAGCACCTAGAGTGATCTGGAGGTCTGTTCAATCTCAAGGAGCCTTAAGGTTCAAACAAGGGTCTACTGAAGAGCAAATCAGTTAATGGTTAAGAAAAAACGTAATGAGCCAAATAAAGAAACCATAGTTCACATAGCTGACATCATCCTATAATATCTCCCAGACAACACTGTGCTTTATAATGTGTTTGCATTTTTTTTCATCTGTAGACACAAAGACTTCAATTGACTTGAGTGCTCCAGAGGCCAAATTCTCAAAGGTATTTGGGTACTTAGAGGTACATGTTGAACTTCTTGGGATTAAAAAATAATCCCTACATACTTAGTTTCTGTTTGCGGTTTTAGATGGATAAATACTGAAATACTTAATAGAAGTCCAAAAGGCAAGAAGGTCTTTGATTTTCTGTGAGGTCTGTCAGCCACCCTTTCCTTTGCTACACAAAACATCAGTGTGGAAAGAGGTAAGAAAAAAGAACGGAAGCTGAACAGTTGATGTTACTGAGCTTGTTTTCCACTGTGAGCAATGCATTTGACACATCTGGTGCTTGTTTACAGTGGTGTGATGTGTGGGGTGACAAAGTGTGACTGTCTGATGTTTAAAACATGACTGAATAATTGATCTCTGACATCCTTAGTGTTTATATTGACAGACAGCTTAGAGAGAGGTCTTAGATGCTCCCTTCTATTGCAGCTTCCTCCCAGATACCAGAATCACTTAGGAGGCTTTTTACCAGCCACTTGCTTGGGAGGCAGAAATGATAACTGGCTGCCATTTTCACAGCAATATCCTATTGCTTCAATCGGTAGCGAGGTAATTTTCTGTCAGCGTGCTCCTTGCTACCCTTTGAAGATAATATTTTCCTGAAAGGCTGTAAGAAGTGAGGAAAAATAAAAATGAGAGGGCTTCTATACCTTGAACACTACCACAAAAAAAAAAAAAAAAGCATCATATGTTAAGGCATAAAATCCACTTGTTCAGCTGTTTCCCCTGTGTTTCACAAGGTGACTGTTAGTGCTTCCACTTGCATTGGCTGGCTTTCAGGCAGCTTCTTGCAAGCCTAGGAGAAACCCATGGCCTGGGAACAGTTAGTGTAGCCTGGGGCACGATGAGATTTCTGCCCTTTAAACATCTATTTCCCTTCTTGCCTGCATTTGAGTCCAGTCTGTGGGCCTGAAGAGTTCTCATGTGGACATTGATTGCCTTAACCTCAGTAATGCAGGAATCCTGTCATCTGTAGCACTTGAGGTAGTCAAAACTCCAATTAGTTTTTCCATTAGCTCGATTGTGACTTCTCATGCCATCACCTGTCATTTAACTTCCACCACTGTTATGTGTGGAATGTGACTTTTAAAATGCTGGTTATTTAGGGTAATGCTGCGTATGATCACTGTGGAGGTATTAATTAACTCCACGTCTAGGGAGTGCAAAATAAGATCTTAGAGCAATGATGAGTTATACTGCACAGTGTATTCCAAATCTGGAAAATAGTTTAGCTTTCTACCCTAAATCTTGTAAAGGCAATGGTATATTTGGAACTGAGTTGATACTGAGAACTATTGTTTAGCAATCCTTTTTGTTACAATCTCTGTATAACATGGCCCAAATTTTGTATTGCTTGCACATTTTCAGAGCTCTACAAACTTTTCTTTACTTCAGTAATTAATAACTGTAAGATTTATTAACATGTGAGATTCCCTGGTTTAATAGATCCTGTGGCTGAAAGTACAAAGTCTTAAGGAGACAGGAAGATGCATTCAGTGAGAGCCTGTCTTCAGAACTGTCTTGTTTCTCAGGAAGTAAGGATTTCAATGCTGGCTTGAAATTGTGCTTGGTGTTGAATAGAAAGTGCATCTAAGCAACTGTGACTTTTATTGCCAAGGACTTTGCATATGAGAAATAAGAAAAATGTTGTTTTCAGCATTTCTCATAGTAAATCTAAATGCCAACACAACTTCAGAGCTTGCAAAGCTTTGGGCTTTCAAAGCCCAAAGGGTGATTAAAGTAATTCAGCAATATTTTATTCTTGTAGCCCTCTCATAGTTTGGTATGTCTTCCAGCTAGTTGTACTTATCACACTGTATGGGGCATGGGGGCAGAAGCAGAGGGGTATAGTATTTTCAAATCACTTGAAGTAACTTGTTTAGGATAGCTTATAATTTAAAAAAAAAAAAAAAAGTTACACATTCAGTCTTTTTATCCTCCCAAAGTAATGATATATAAATTTCAAGAACCAGCTCCAGCTTTGGTCAATGCAGAAAATGCATGTTTCTGCTTTTATAAATGCATCACTAAGGATTGAAATGCTGTCATAAGCATGAAGTCCTGCTGTCCAGCAAGGGAGCAGCTTATTTCTTTTTGGAAACTTCTCTCTTGCTGTGACTATACATGCTGTATATTGCTGCTTTTTGTTTGGCTTACAGTCAATGCCCAAGGTGCTAAACTACATCTGTTTCTTACCTTGTAATCATTACAGAGGCTGTTAAGTTTCTCTTCATGTGTGGGTGAAGATACAAAGTACAAGATAGAGAAGTGTGTAGAAACTGTATTTTCAAGATTAGTTTACATCCACAGGGATTACTAGCTCAGATAAAATGCTGGTGTGGAGGTAGCATAGCAACATTACGCCAGTAAGACAGGTATTGTGGAGCTCAGTCATTTAGGATGCGTATATAATTCTTAAAATGGAAATTCTGGCAACTACAGCTTAAACTTGCTAATAGATGTGATGGTGTGCAGACATGAGCATATGTATGGAGAATTCTCACCCCTTGAATGTGTTGATGTATTGAAATTGGTTGGAAGAAAGTGCTCATGGGTTTAGTTTTTAATAGTTATTAGTAGGGCTCTGCTTAATTAAGCAGCACAGCATGGGCAATTCCAAATTTAGGTTGGAGCACAATAGTGAGGATCTCAAGCCTAGGGAAGCCCAGCTTTTGCCTGTTTCCCTAAATGGCTGCAGAGTATTGCAAGAGAAGCTGTATGTAAATGCCTGCTCTCCCTTAATTAACTATTTTCAAACTATAGCAGCTGTGAAATGAGAAGGGTAGGTAGGATTCTGGTTGTTTGAAAGGCCATTGAATACTTTGTATAATAGTGCTGAAAGCCGCATGACACCAGGTCAGCTCTGAGTTTAGGGAAATGTACAAATGGCATTTGGTGATCAGGTCCTTGTTTTCTGTAATGATCCTGTATGGAAAACATTGACATAAAACCTGCAGGCCTCCTCCTGAGGAGAACACGTTGTACACAGGAATTTACCTCATGATATCCTTTGTAAGGATTTCAGTAGGTAGAAAACTCTAGCAAGTCCTAAGCATGACAGGCAGAAACATGAGACTACTGTACTGCCTGCATGTGTAGAAGTGAACTTAAGTGATTTCTTGAATAAATGGTTCTGTGTATACCTTGGGCAGAGTTGTGCCCACGTGTTGCTTTTCCACCTTTTTTTCCCCTCCTGCCTTTGGAATTTTTTCCTGATATTTTCCCAACAATTCAGCAGTCAGAAGCAATAACAGTAATGGTGACTGACCATGGAAAAGGACACAAGAAAAACAGTGCTACAGCTTCAATTAGAATACCCCTAAAGTGAAGTTCTGGCTTGTATTTCTAGTGGTGCCCTCACTGTAAAAGGCTGCCTTTTTCCTTAAGGGAAGGACATCAATCTGGATATTTTTGTGAGCTCATTTCTTTTGCGTTTTCTTTCCTTATGAAGGCAGACAAAATCAGAAATGTATTTTTAAAAGTTATATCAATCGGTAGTATCTCAAAGTGAGTTACACGTGGCAATTTTACGTTAAAATGGGCAAGAACTGAAGGATATACAATCTAAATGGGAAATGGAGATACTTCTTTTGGCTGGTAAAGCTTTAAAAGCTTTTTACAGGTACTGTTGTAGATCTCAAGCATGAGCATATGTAAGAAAGGGAGTAATGTCTGCTTAATAGTAAGACCTTGAATGTCCCTTCTGCTATTCATGCAGTCACTGATATTATTTATGTCTCTATAACCATACTTTAAGGTTGTGCCAAGATTTTTAAGGTCCTTCTCCACCCCTTCAGCTAATTGATTATCTGATGTGGGCTGCTTTGACTTGGCAGTATCATATATACACAAAATGAGGTACAGGGGCAGCTGGCATGCTCATTTCTAATTTCAATGTTTGGCAGCTTCTGAAATCAGCATGGTGCATGCTGAAATACTTGGCACTTCACCCAAAAGTAATGCAGTCTTTCACTTAACCCAGTGTGAAGGTAAACAGGATGTTAGCCAGAGTTGCTTTGGTGTCAGATATCAGATTAAGGATAAAGCACACAATTTATGAATTGAATGAAAAGTTTCTTTTTTACTCTTCTAGTTGTGTTTACATTAACCTACTTATGTGTTGTCTTCATAATTAAGTTGCCAACTATTATCTCTGTAGGACTATAAAGCAATACTTATAGAATCATAGAATATCCTGAGTTGGAAGGGACCCATCAGGATCATCAAGTTCAACTCCTGGCTCTGAACAGGTCTACCCAAAATTTTAGACCACGTGACTAAATGCACAGTCCAATCACTTCTTAAATTCAGACAGGCTTGTTGCAGTGACTGTCTTACTGGCGAGGATGTTCCAGTGTGCAACAACCCTCTTAGTGCAGAACCTCTTCCTGATGTCTAGCCTTAACCTCCCTTGCCTCAGCTTGACACCATTGCTGCAGGTCCTTTCACTGGTGATTAAGGAGAATAAGTCAGCACCTGCCCCTCTGCTCCCCCTTGTGAGGAAGTTTTAGACTGTGATGAGGTCTCCCCTCAGCCTCCTCTTCAGGCTGAACAGGCCGAGTGACCTCAGCTGCTCCTCATATGCCTTCCCCTCTAGGCCCTTCACCATCTTCATCACCCTCCTGTGGAGGCTCTCCAACAGTTTTACATCCTTTTTGTACTGTGGTGCCCAGAACTACACACAGTACTCGAGGTGAGGCTGCACCAGTGCAGAGCAGGACAATCACTTCCCTCGACTGACTAGCAATGCCTTGCCTGATGCACCCCAAGATAGCCCTCCTGGCTGCCAGGGCACACTGCTGGCTTATATTCAACTTGCTGTCAACCACAACCCCCAGTTCTGTCTCTGTGGGGCTGCTCTCCAGCATCTCATCGCCCAGTCTGTACATATAGCCAGGGTTGTCCCATCCCTTGTGCAGGACCCAGCACTTGCTTTTGTTAAACTTTATGTGGTTGGTGATTGCCCAGCTCTCCAATCCGTCCAGATCTCTCTGCAAGGCCTTTCCACCCTCAGCTGAGTCTACAGCAAACAGTGTCATCAGCAAACTTGCTCAAAACACCTTCTAATCCTACATCCAAATCATTTATAAAAACCTTGAAGAGGACTGGCCCTAAAATGGAGCCTTGATGGACCCCACTAGTGACCATCTGCCAGCCTGATGTGGCCCCACTTACCATGACCCTTTGAGCCCTGCCCATCAGCCAACTACTCACCCATCGTATAATGTTTTTGTTTAGTTGTATGCTGGACATTTTGTGGACATAGTTGTCCAGCATAGTATGCTGGACATTGGACATAGTTGTATGCTGGACATTCCCCTAGGATCCTATGGGACATAGGATCCTAGGGGAAACTGTCAAGAGCTAGCTTTACTCTAAAAGATCCTACTAGTTGTTACCTCAAAAAGACATGCTTGCTTCTGTCAACTTGGAAACACATCAGCCCATACGTTCTGAGCCACCTAAAGAACCCTGCAACTGGCTGAAGGAAAAACAAAGCACTTAATCCCCACCCCCCAAGAGCAGCTCAGGCAGAAAGAGCTCTCTGATGGGACACCTGTGGCTTATATAGTATTAGGCCCACCTGGCACCCAACCAATCACCTGGGAAAGGGGTGGGATAAAGCAAAAAAGAAATCAAACAAGATGAGCAGCAGTTGCGTTGGTTTGGTTTATCTGGCTTAGCTCAACAGTGTGTAAAGCACAGCACAGAGAACAAGGCTGTTTCTAGAAGCAACCATTCCTGTGCCTTTGCTTCAGCTTTGAATATTGAAAGGACAACATGATCAAGTAAGTAACTGAAACTATTTCAACTGGAATTATCTCAAACCTTTCTTCATGCTTTCTTTACACTTATGGTGGATTAAGACATCTCTATATTAATTCTCCTAGATTCATAGCTGCTGTTAGTAACGTTAACCATACTTTCCTTTTGAATCTGAACAGCCTTGTATGGCAGTAAAAGGATTGCTTAACATTGGCTGCCTGTATTTTTCTTTTGGTGGCCTTTAGGTTCATTGTGTATCGTTTTTAGAGAACTTTCATGCAGATAAATATATCTTTAACTTATTTTTCCACTGGATGGATCTAAGAGTTGGTAAATAGTTTCCCTTGTAGTGCTCATGCTCTGACTTTAGTATTCTTACTTAACCTTATTCTTAACTTGTGCTTCTCTAAATCGTCATCAAATCTGTTGTATGTGAAAGAACACATTAAAATGCGTTCAAGGGACTCCTGTAACATGACCAAAAAATCACCACTTTCTTCTCCTTTTTTCCACTTATATATGACAAAAATAGGAAGTAGGTTCTTCCTATTCCTGTTTCTTTTTATGAGCTGAAATCTCAAGCTCACTAATGAGTTGTCATTTTACCCCTGCCCTCTGATCCTAAATGTTTAGTAACCATTGTTTCTTGGCCGAACCAGAATAATGGCTATCTCTGCAGGTTTAGGAAGTAGCTCTGTCCACTAGCTTTATGCTGTGATTGATAAGATGGAAGACTAAAAAAAAGCTAAAACATCTTTATAAATATGAAAATAAATCCTGAAATAACTCTGAAACACATGGTTACACATAATGGCATAAAACAAAATATGGGCTTATCAACTCATGCAGTTTTTATCAGCACAATGAACCACTGGGAGAGATAATACTGAAAATGGCTTTGATAATTTAATCATGCTGTTGGAGAAGGAAGGTATAATTGGCCTAATAGAGACTTGTAAGCATTTGTTAAGGATGTACTAAGTGTAAGTAACAAAGTGCCTAAAGAGACAACAGTATTTTACAGGGATGTGTAGTATAAACAGGATTATACAGTTGTCTTTGAAACCATTTTAATTTGGCATTTTCATGAGTGAACTTAGCACAGAAAAATGCATAATTATGCCTATAAAGAATTGTCATCGATACAAAGAAAAACAGAAAGCAGCATGTAGAAGAATTGAATGACCTTCAAGACAAGAATAATAAAGTAGGGATAAAACAGTGTAGTTCAATGTGACTAAGACTCCCTAAATTAATAACTTCTCATCATATCGTCATAATTTCTGTTGTAAGATGGGTACCAGCAAGTAAGGTTCCTGGAGTAGGGGAGAGACTTGAATTTTATTCAGTCACTGAGAAATGGAGTCTTCCAAGTGTCTGCACTTGAAAACAAATGTAAAAGTGAAATAGTGATAGACACTAGGAAGAACACATGTGCAGGATATTGGTAAAGCCTTATCTGGAGTACTGCATCACTGCGTTCAGAAAGGTGAATTCATGTTGGAACGGGGACAGACAAACTACCGCAGTGAAGAGAGGTTGTCTTATGAGAGTTTAAAGAAACGGGCTTCTTCCACCTTGCCAAGGAAAGATGAAGAATAATGCTTCCTGCCTATAAATGAATGGAACCAGGTTAATCATAAGGGAAGGAAAACTATATTTAAGCACATGGATAATGTTGACACAGGAACAAATAGGTGTAAACTGCTTACAGATGAAATTAAACAGGAAACAAGCAATCTATCCATTGAAGGTATGAGGTTCTGTGTGTTCCTGAAGCAGAAATAGGAATGAGAAAATAGACTAGCTGAACAAGGTAGTTAGGCCAGTTTATGACAAGGTTCCTTGGAGCCACAGGAATTTTGTTGGGTTTATATTGTTCCAAAAAGTCATACTGAGCCAGATGAAATTCATTTGAATCCTGTACTTTTATTTCTTCAGTTCATCTCTTTGACAACCCAGAGTAATTGCATGTTATGACTTTCCGGGGGGGAAGTACACCACAAAACCAACAGAAATACAACTGACTTCTGTTCAAATTTGTAGAAATTTTGTTCTACCAAAAGAAAAAGAAAACTGATATTTACCTCTTTTTTTTCTTTTTTTTTTTCTTTTTTTCACTCTGATAGAGTATTTCACTGGGTTTGATCTGAAAAGAAGTTTCTGATTCAGTGGCTTGATTCTCCCTTTCCAAATAGTGTCACTTATCTGTCTTACTCATTGGCCATCTGTGTAGTTGATCTTCTATTTAAAAATGCTTTCACATCATTTATATATTAAAAAAAAAGGGGGGGGGGAGGTGGTGGTGGTGTTTAAGAAGCTGCTGCTTTTGACTCTTTGCCTGTTAAAAATATTAATAGCTTAACTGTCTTTTATGTTTTGATGACTTCCTAATCCTGCCTGCTGATATCATATAATAAGATTTTAACATAGGAACACCTAGACTTTTTGGCCTGTTGTCAGTATAGCCCAGTCAACAAGGTGAACTATTTCTACTCTTTCTCTAATATGTTCCCCTGGTTAGAGTCAGTGGTATAGGATCCTCTCAAGTGTATTATTTCTTCAACTCTAAGGCAAATGATAACTAATGTTATTAAGGAGCTGGTGTTGATGAAATAATCATGCTTCCCCTGAATGATCAGACATTTTCTCTTCTGCACTGCTGTTTGGTGTTTGCTGCATGTTGCCAAGCAGTTCTCATAAAGGCCGAAGCATGAACTGAGCTGTGCTCTGTGAAAGAGACGATGCTCTACTGATGACAGCTGTTGTTGTAATAATATTTCCATTACTCTGTAAACCTTCAAAAGCAGAATTCAGCTTGTTTAGAAGTTCACACTTCTATCCACTCTAAGAGGAGAGCAGGAAGAATATGTGATTTGAAATAGAACTGCATCAGCATGTACAGCTAACTAAATATACTTCTGGAGGCTTGTGCCATTAAAAATGTCTGTCATTGTGAGACCTTGTTTCCTAAACCAATGTGTTCTTGTTGGCTTTGTTACATCTAGTCACTTATACTACCACTGTTTTTCATCTCAGCGTCATCAATGTGTTTTGTTACTTCCAAGTAAATACAGTTATATAGTATGTAAATACCGTGAGGATGAGATTGATGAGCTCAGAGATTGTCTTCATTTTTTTCTTCTTCCTGCTTTATTTTCAGAAAAGTTTATATCTGAGCACTCTCACTATTGATATAATTCATTGTGTGATTAAGGCAACACAAAATATGTTGCTTGGTTGGGGCAAAGTGGGTACACATTTTGCTGTGGCTGTGGAAGTTTCTCCTTGGTGTTCCTTTTAGTATAATGTGAGGACAGTGGAGTTTAGCCTGTATTCTTGTAGTCATTGACTTGTATATGGAGATTTTCTGTTGGAGCTCTCCTGTGACTGAGAGCTTTTATAGAGTTCACTGAAAGTTCTGACCTTTAGCAACTCTCCCTCTGTCAGAATAAAGGAGTTATGTTAACGCTTGTCTGTGTAAATTTTGCATTTGTGTTTAACCTGTTTATGTATGTAAGGGCAGATTTAAAAACTTCAGAGCACATTTTAAGAACTGACAAGAAAAAAAAAAAGCTTTTAGGACAAAAGAGTCTTCAGAACTCTAGAAAAGATATCCAGGTTTTCCTTATCTGCTTTTTTAGCCCTTCTGTGGTAGTGTTTATGTAGTATTACAGTGACATGGGTAAGTAACTCCTTGTCTACAGCTGTCAAAATATTTTGACTCTGTAGGTTTGTTCAACTCTTATGTAGAATCTCACAGGTACCTCTTGTCTTGGACCATGCTTTTAAGTAGATGGACACATGATCAGATAGTTTTTTTTTTTTTTAATACATCTATTTTCATGCAGAACTAAAGGTCTCTTTATAATTGCAATTCACTTGAAGTTAAAATAATTAAGTCTTATTTCTGGTTTGTTTTCTAGATTGAACTTTTTAAAATTGCAATCCAAATTTTCACATTGAATTCTGCTTTCCTTTAGGACTATAGCTACTTGAAGGATCTCGATTTGCTTCCAGAACAGATTTAACTGGATGTGAAGTTCTGGCTGCAAATTAGGAAAACAAACAAGCAAACAAAAACAAAACAACAAAAAAAAAAACCTCATCATTAAATAAAAGTTCTGGATCACCTTGCTAATCAGTGATTGGGTAAAAAAATCCTGATTTTTTTTTTTTTTTAATTTTAAATGGTGTTTTTTAGTTATTGTACGATAACAGCACAACAGTGACCTAGGAGGGCTGGCGCGTTCCTGTGTTCCTAAATGCATTCTGTTGTAGCTGAAAGCACAACTTGACCTGGTTGTTCAACTATATTGTTAACTGGAAAGGATGGAGTAATTCTCTTTTCAAAATCTAATTGTGCTTCTGAGGTGAGGGGAATTATGCTGGCTTGTTTACTTTAGACCCCTTCTGAGTGGTTTATAAGTGACAAGAAGACTGTGTGTACCTTCACAGCTGGGTAAAAATAACTGCAAGCAAACTTAGAAAGGCAGTGCAACTTAACATACAAAAACATGGTATATTTTTTTTGAGGAGGCTGAGTATTTCCAAGTAGCAAAATGTTATTGCATTAATTTCTTATGGGAACAAGATGTTATTAAAGATGATATAACTGTTTCTGAATATAGCTATGTGTGTAGCACTAATAAATGTGTTGTTCTCTAGAGGAGTTTTAATGTTCAAGGAGGAAGTCTGATGACAGTGCTATACCATTTCTCTGACTGAGAGATGGGAAACATTAGATGCTCCCTTTGCCAAGGGTTGCATATCTGCATTGTGGTCATTCAAGCTTGCTGGCTCCCTGGAGATAAATTTGGTCTTTGATTGCTTTTTTTTGTTGTTGTTGTTTGTTTGTTTCATCATAGGACTGGTTGGGTTTCCATAGGTGATTTAGCTGTCTTGAGATTATGTCTTGCAGTATTAGTCAGAAACACCTTTTCAGTAGGTATCAAGTTGTGTGCATCTACTGCAGCTATCCATTTTTCAGTGTGGATCTGTCCCTGCATAAATAGGACTTTCAACTGCAATATAAACAGTTTCTGCAGGTAACTTATATGTGCAGATGCAGTGGCATACTCATTTAGTCTACTTCTAGACTAGTAACAACTTCATAGTAAATACACAAAGATTAAATTGTATGTGAACAATAAATATAAATGTGCTATGCAATAATTGCATGTCAGCGATTGTCAATTACTAGATTGGTAGCATGAAATATCAATACTTGCTACATAGGTGTGAATCGAGCAGAACTAAATGAGTGATTTATTGTTCTAACAATGCAGAAACAGTCTGTTGTAATTTTTGTTAGTAACTAGTTGATAACTTGTGCAGTAACTCATATTGGACCAAAAAAGTAATTCAACACTATCAAAATTTGTCTTCAGGCTTCAGCTATAAAGTAAAGACTTTGAAAGGTGATTTAGATTAATTAGATTTGAGCCTATACTGTCTTTTGGTTTTGGTGTCTCTGAAAGTCAAAACCCACAGGTTTATACAGTGTTTATACTATTATGAGTACACTTCAATATATGGTTTGGTGGAAGAAATGTACTGCGCTGAATGGATCACTTCACCTGTAAGTTTTTCACTTTCTCTTCTTTAATCTGTTTCAGTGCTTCATACAGGAGTGGTGTAATAGTTCTGTTCTATCAGACACATTACAAAACAAGGTGTAGGCAGGCATCTTCCTAGATGGCACTTGAGTCAGCTGCATATAGTATGTAAATGTGGGTATGTGCATTCTTCCAGAAAATACATACTTTACTGTACATATGGTATCTATCCAGCATATAATTTGGGGTAAATCAAATCTCTCTTCAGAGTAAACTTTTGGGTGACAGCCAAGCTTTATGTTGCCATTTAAACCTCATTACGGGGAAAGGGAAAGCTGCCTGGCTCTGCTTCCTGTCTTCTTCTCTCCACTACTGTGTCTGCATTCCGAGGTCTCTATGTCCAGCTTCCTGTCTTGCTGATCCAGCTTAATATTTCCATGATATATATACAACATGTGTTCAGTTCAGAGTACACACAAATGTATTTCCTTGTGCAGGCTGTACTGCCTGGGTAGCATCCTCACCTGGCTCTGAATAGGCGACTTTCTCCTGTGCCTTCACCTCGGAGTGGGAGTGAGTGCACACCATGAAGGAGGAATCAGGGCTGCAAAGGTGGGTTCTAGTCCCCTGCCCCCCAAGCTTAATAATAAAAAATATGGACAGGAGCCAAGTATATTATACATGAAATTCACTTCCTCTGCAGAATAAAGTCAAATGAAAAACACATGGAGTAGCTTGTTGAGTTGATTTTGTTCTGTGCTCTGTCCTGGTAATGGATTTGTTTTCAGAACTGAGCATTCTGTGTATTTCTTGGTGGATGCTAGCAGGCTTGGAGATATCATAGCATGTGGGACACAGTAAAACATGAATTTCATTTGTTTTCCTTGGCTTCTGTGTGTCATGATGTGTTCAAGATGATAGGGTCTGGAAAACTAAACTTTTGTTAAGGCTCAGGATTCATACTTGAGACTTGTCTTCATGCTGCAGAGAAGTCTGGTAGTAGGAGGTAGGCTGGTATTCAGCTGTGTTCCTGAGGGTGTACTGTATGTTTTGTTTACATTAAAGGTATGCTGACAAAGCTACTGGCTCTAATATTGGGCTTAATAGTGTTGTTTGGGCTTGCAGCTGTGTCCTGCTGTCCTTTCACTCTGCCTGCCTGCAGTTCTTCACAGGATTATATACTGCAGCAGCAAATCCTGCTCCAGTAACACCACAGAGGCCAGGATTCTGGTATATTTTTGTAGTATCCTAAGGGTTTGCCAAACAGGTTGGAAAGATGGAGATAAGTGGTTGGGCATCTGTGCTCTCATTGTTTTGTAACCGTTTAAGGAACTGTGAGCTGAAATGAGCCATATGACTTTTTTCTTTCTTCCTTTTTTTTTTTTTTTTTTTTTTTTTTTTTTCCTCTCCCCTTCAGCCCTGTTTTTGAAAAAGTAAGGCTGGGGAAAATGATGGTAAGGTTTCCCTACTTTATCCAGTTAAGATGCATTGTTTGGAGGAAGGGAAAAAAAAAGTTAAATTTTGAGATTGGGAAGTGAACTTTTCATGTGTAATGTAAAAACAACTGAAATATTTTGACTTTAATTTGTAAACTACATAGGAAGGATTCAAACACTCAAATACACATATTATTTAATATGTGTATTTTAAGAACAGCTGTAGTTGTAAGGGACTGTTATCCTGCTGTACTAGTTATTGTGGAACAAAAGTTACTCCCTGCCCAGCAGACTGCTCTCTCAGGGCCTTGATTGTACAAGGCAAGGCACCTGTAGCAAATTCTTTGTGTGGCAAGGCCTTGAAAAGATAGGTAGCAGGCTAATTCCACAGATAGCAAAAATATAGCTGGAAAGACAGGAGCTCTGCCTTTCTAGTTACTGAAATGTATATTGACTTCCCACAAACTTGGTTTGGTCAAGGAGCGATTCAGAGGGGAATTCTGTGGCACTTTTCAATTTAGTCATGTTTTATGTAGCAAAAGAGCGCTTTTAAGTAAACTGAAAATGTTGATTCATCAGGCTCCCGTGTGACACCTTTGATTAAAAAATATTCCTGTTTGATTAGGATGTAGTCACCAGGGCAGATTAATAGAGAGATTTTCTAATCTGCCTATGTGGACCTCATTGGAAAGCTGACAGAGATCACAAGTTAAAGGCAGTTTGCAAGTCCTTGGACATAACTGATGGTTGCAAGTCATTTACTTCTGTTGAAGTATATACTCCAGAACAGGGAAATACAGGATTTCCCAACATCTCAGATAAGTAGGAGTTTGATATTACATGGAAAGGTAGTGGTGTTGTCAGAGGAATTCCACTGTCAGTAGCTTTCAGTTGATTATCTCGTAGCCTCTACCTGTGATAATAATTGCTAAAATATTTTAGCTAGCTCATCATGGTAGATTGGCTGGTGGTTTTGTGTTGGTTATAAAGGAAAAACAGACTTGAACTTTGGGCACTGTCACAACCTTGGAGTCTGCTTGTTATGTGATGTGTACTTGGCCTCCTCAGAGCAGCTGCTGAGCTTCGTTTCTCTCTTTCTTGTGGGGTGATGAGTAAAATCTCCCTGGGGGAGAGGGGCTGACAGAAAATGAAAAGACATCAAGTTTCGGAGCCTCAGCTGTTGAAGCTGATCACCCAAGCCAGATAACTAGGATTCTCTTCTGAATTTCCCACAGGGTGTTCTTCTGCCAGCCTGCAAGGTCATACATGCGATTGGATATTGCAGTAAACTTTTGGTCTAAATCTGCTTTGGTCATGGGAATAGTAATCTGAAAGTGACTGCTGTTTGGCCTGGTAATTCTGTCAACCTACAGTGGGGCTGAGCTCTTCAACACTTCTCCAGTTTTCACTGCAAGGAGTTGTAGCACCACTGCGAAATCCATGCAAGGTAGCTGAGAACTGAGTTTCCTGTGTAATGGCTACTGTTTCTGTATATAGTTAAATAAGCCCAACTTGCATCTGTAAATCATCAGCAGGTACGGTCTGTCAGGCTGATTGTGGTGGTAGATGGCAGGGCAGTGACGCAAGTCCTTACTGTCCTGTTGTACAAATGACTGGTTCTGGCCTTGTGTGCCACAAGGCATCCACCTGCTCTCAACATTGTTGTTTTCCCCTACACAACCATAGGGGCACAACCTATATTCTCCTTGCATAGCTCCACAGCTTTTACAAAAGTATACTGAAGATGACCTAAACAAAGTCTCCTAAGGCCTGCAGTCCTTCTGTGCCTTCTAGATTTACATTTCTGTACTGCTGTAATGGTTTATCTGTTACCACATACAGCTTCTGGTACAAATGTACCACTGTACTTTAATGTCTTCTCAGCTGGCATTACTTGCAAAAATAACCAGTGGTGAAGAGGAATGACACCAACTTGTGCCAGGTGTGGATTTGCTCATTTTGCCTCTTAGCTGGAAGCTTTATGAAACAAGTTCTTTCCAGATTGCAGAGTGTGGCATTTCTCCATATCATTAAGCCAAGCAGGTCCAAAGCTACCAGTGGGTAGAGACTTGTTTGCAATAGCTGAAAATTTATGTGGAGAGGGTAGGTTCAAAAAGTCTGCAAACATCAGAGCAGAGCTTGAGTAATGGGCCCTTGTGGTTTTCCTGTGTAACAGTACTATTTTTACAGGCACTTAAACTATGGGGCAAAAACAAAAGTTAGGCTTGTGTTTAGGTAAGTTTCTTACTTCTTTCAAGCAATAAATTTGAGTTCATTCAGAAAAAAATGAGTTAACTTTAAGAAAATTAGGTTTTGGAGAAGGTATAAAAAAATATGGTGTAGTAGTCGAGAAAAAGGCTTGATACAGCCACTTCAAAATTTAATAATTAAGTGTGCCTTATTTCTTAGACTCATGAGAATTTTTCAAACTTTTATTCCAATTTCTATTCTAAAAGGGACCTCTCTTAAAGATGGGGGCTTCTTACATGAATAAAAGCTGTTATCAACCTTCCATAGTTAACTGCTTTAACAGCGGACTCAGCAGCCTGCTCCAGTTGGTTGGGTGCTTCATTGTGTTTCTAACCTTAAGCCTGCAGTAAATCTCACTGTTGTCATTGGATTTTTACCACTTGTATGTAAAGCTGAGAATTACCTTGGATTAATTTGAGCTTTATGAAATTCTTGTACTTCTGGATTTGTTTTTCAGAGAAGGTGCTGCCTCTTCAGACTGAAACATTGTTTAGGTATGGAAGACTTTGTAATGATACAAGATAAGAGGACAAGATGAGTATTCTGAGAGAGGAAGACTCTTTGTCCCATAGTACTCCAATATTTCCTGTAAAGAATCTGCTTACCTGGCTGCTAAGCAAGTGTGACTTCTTGGCACACTCACAGACAGAGGGGTTAGGGGTATCTGCCACACCTTGGCTTGTGAGTTGGCATTGGCACCTCTGGTCTGCTTTTGCAGCTGCAGTGGGACCCAACCTTTGCCTGAGCAGGGGTAGCTACAACCACTGAATCCCTGGGGGAGCCCTGGTGTGTGCTCACAGATTACTATTTCCTTCTTCCACATTGGTTCAATGTTGAAATAGCAGACAGAAGGGCATGCTGCTGCAGTGGTAGTGGGTATTGCATCTGTTATAAAGTTTGTAGCAGTATAGTTTTACAGCCTAACTGTGGTTTTAGTATGATGGGTGAGCTGAGGGAACACAGTCATTCTGACAGTTCAGAGCCCTAAATCAGTATTACATTTCTCATATTCCTATATAGCTAAGGTCATCTGTCTTAAACTCTCAAAGAACTTGCTCCCAAGAGTACAGAGATTTCAGTATTATAGGAGGGAAGAAATTTGCCTTTTGTCTTGGGGGCGAGGGTGAATAACATCAAGAAAGCAAGAAATATCCCTGTTCTTTACCACTGCTTTAGGAAGTTATCTATTACTGAATGTGGAATTTGCATTTGGAGTAGTGATGTATAGCCCTGAAGCTGTTATCTCTTTTGCTGAGCTTTACAAGGAACTGTAGGTTTTTCCCCCCCAAAGCTATGACATTGAAGCCTATTCAGTCTATGCCTTAGACAGTCGTGATTGGCTCTAGGTATAAAAATGCCAGTATTGCGCTGTATGCTAGACACCCAGGATCGATGTGGGAAAATTTTCTGTTCAGCCCTGTAACACCTCATTAGGATGGTGTTAGACTACTCAGACTACTTGCCAGTACATTGATTATATTCCAAATGCCCACCTTCCCCCCCCCCCCCAAAAAAAAAAAAAAAAGGAAGGAAAATAAGATATGCTGCCTTATTGAGAAACTTCTGGAAGCACTATCAGGCTTGCCCAGATGAAGTATGCCAGCAGGCATTCTGGACCTGCTCATGTAATTTCCAAACAAACCCAAACAGTCCTAAGCTAATAAAATGCTTTTCCTATAGTAATATTTTGTTTACTGTGAACCTAAAAGAAAATATGCCTTGAAGTTTTTCATCTGGAACTGAGCCATTTTCTTGGTCACAGGACCCCAGAAGCCAAGAAAACTATAGCCTGCCCTTTCTATGGTGTGTTTGAAAAGGGTGGGACAGTAAAGACATTGAAACCTGCTTGTTTTATAGGTGATGTTATTAACCCCTTTTTTTTTTTTTTTTGCCATGGTTTAATTATGGTCTGTCTAGAAGGTGTCTGGAAGAGGTCATTGCAGGTCATCTTAATAAGAATTTGCTTCTTTTGCCACCTCTTTTTTTTTTTTTTTTTTTTTTTTACCCATTAAAAACCTGAATGACCATTTTCAGCAATGTCTTTGCTTGTTGAAAAAAGTGCACGGAACAACTGCCTCATACATAATCTGTGTTTGGCATCATTTTTTTTTTTTTTTTTTTTCCCAATGATACCACCTTCCTTTAAATCCAGGTAGCAAACTCAGCATGGTATGCAGAATTTGTTAGGGTCAGACACTTCATTTCTCTTTCTTGTCCCTTTTGATGACCTAATGTTGAGGGCACAGCAGGGCCAACAGCTGATAAAATTGAGGTCCTCTATAGGGCTTCCCCCTTGTACAGGTTAGTTCACTGGGCAGGTGAACTCCAAACTGTGGAAAGGATGCAAGGAAGCAAATAATGAGATAAGAAACCCTGACTTCACTGCTAAATTGGAAAATGAGAAAGACCTCAGGGGAAAGGCCTGTAAATTCCTTGTCCAGTGTTCTATAGGAATATAAAAGGCAAGAAAGCCCAGAAACTCTGGCATTCTTGTTATCTGTAGTTTTCACCTTATTTGTTATCCGTTAGTATAACAACAACAAAAAAGGCAGGCTCGGAATTTAGCCTAAGATGTTTAATTTATGAGCACTCACCAAGTCCAACAGCTTTTTTTTTAATTTTTATTTACTTATAAATAGCTCATGCATTTCTTAATCTCTGAAATTGTCATATTGAGATAGCCGGACACACAAATTGAGTTGAAAAACGTAGAGCCCACTTTTGCCTTTCTTTCATAAAAAGGATATGCTTTTAATATAGAATATGGCAACCCCATGTAGATAGAGAAAAGGCAAAGATGTGTACAGTCTTTGTAATGAGCTCAGAACTGCTGGTAGGCTCCCAAGAACTGGGGGAAGGTGCAAGCAGATGCTTTTATCTATAACTGTGTTTTGTTTGCAAAGGATGTGTAGGTTGCTATTTTTTTTTTTTCTAAAACTGCACAAATTACTTGTCTTAAATGGCATGCAAGAGCTCTTTTTATTATTTTAATCTGAAGATGCTCTGTCTTTGTCCTCTTAATCTTTAAAACATGTTTAATTTTTCAACATGGCATAGTTGACAGTAGTTATAAGAGAATATGTATACCTTCCCATGTACTTCTACTTATGCAGTAAATGGCAATGCCTGGAAAGCTTTTTGTCTAAAGATGTCATCTCACTCAACTGTTACTGGTACTAAATACCATATGATAATGCTAAGATTCACTAAAAGGTTTCTCCTAATTCTACTTAATATTTTCAGAATAAAAAAAAAAAAAAAGCCTGTATCAGGTTCCCCTCCATGCTCATTTATTTCTAAGGATTCAGTGTAGAGTGTTGCTTCCTAACATGCAAGATAGTGTTCTGAATCTTTGAAGTACCAATGACAATACAACATGCCATCTAAGAGCCCTCCTAGCTAGATTTACACCTGAGGTAAAGAGATGTAAGGGATGGACGTAGATGAGGGAAAATAATCTGATTTGTAGGATAGAACTTTAAAGTACTTTCTAGCTTTTCATTAAGTAAGACACCTAAATGTATTGCAGCTCTAGTCTTACATATTAGAGTACCAGATGCACAGTGATATTAAAAGGAAAGAAACTTTCTGATGTGAAAGTGTATATGCGAGTTGGAATCAGAATTTAGCTTCTGAAGTCCAGAGGAGCTGGACCAAAATGTTTGGGATCGTGACAACATATTGGAGGTCTCAGATGACCATTGTATAACCAGGATGAGACCAGCGTGCATAGTTTAACCGTACAGGGCTTTGAAATCAGCAGCACTGGCTGGAGCTCTACAAACAGTTGTTGTGTCAGGTGCAGCTGGGGCCAGCCACGGCAGGTTGGGTGGAAGGCAGGCTATGACGTGGTGCAGGATGTGTTTTTGCCAGTTTGGAGGAATTCCAAAATCATCTGCCCAGCCCATGAAGTTGTTAGGGTACAGACAGTGACTGTCGCCTTCCTTGGTCATAGTGTTATGAATACTAACTTGCAGTGGACGGAAAGTGCTAACAAGCTATGAAATGACAACTAACGAGCCTGTGTGAGGGTGGCATAACACATTTGTGGGTTGTCAAATATGGTATTTTCTCTTGTAAATGAAGTAGATCTTTAAAAGAAGCAATAAGTCAGCCATGATGTAACATTATAAAATAAAAAATACCAAGGCTCATAAAAACTAAGATGAAGATCCATGGAACAAATATCAGTTCATAATCATTTTTGGAGCTTTGAATACACAGACAGTTATTAAAGCATAATATACAGTGAAAGTGTCCTGGTTTCAGTTAGGACAGAGTTATACTTTTCCTCCTAGTAGCTAGTAGGGTGCTATGTTTAGGATTAGGATGAGAAGAGTGCTGATAACATGCTGATGTTTTAATTGTTGCAGAGCAATGCTTATACCAAGCCAAGGACTTTTCAGCTTCTCGCTCTGTCCCGCCAGCGGGCAGGCTGGGGGTGCAGCAAGAGCTGGGAGAGGACAGACCCAGGACAGCTGACCCAAACTGGCCAAAGGGGTATTCCATACCATCTGGGGTCATGCTGAACAATATATAGAGGTGGCTAGCTAGGGTGGGGGGCCGGCTGCTCGGCGTTGGGTTGGGCGTCGGTCAGCGGGTGGTGAGCAATTGCATTGTGCATCATTTGTTTTGTACACAGTATTATTTCCTATCTTAATAAACTGTTTTTATCTCAACCCACAGGCTTCACTTTCCTGTTTCTCTCCCCCATCCCAGAAAGGGAGGGGAGAGGGTGAGTGAATGGCTGTGTGGTGTTTAGCTGCCGGCCGAGTTAAACCACAACAGCAAGAAGGAAAGAATCAAAAACCCAAATCCTATATGGTGGGTGTTTGTTTTTAATAGAATATTAATTCAGCAAATGTTTAGGCTACTCCAGCTGGGCTCTTATCACACTACCTGTTCTAGCAGTGTACCAATTTTCTACGCAATGTGGAAAGATGGAACAGTTTTAAAAAAATTCCCAACAGTTGTCTGTCCATGTCTATTAAAGTACCTAATAAAATTGCAAAGCTTGCTATGCTTGAGTTAAGGTAATTCATAGCAATACATCAGATGTTCTATTCCAACAAGTGGCATTGAAGTGCTTGGTGTGCCTGCTTCCTCAGCTTAATGTCGAATCAAGAATTTATAAATGCCAAAGCATCCAAGTAAAGTGGCCTGGTCTTCAGGGCCACAGCCCGGTCCTCAGGGCCAATTTGTCCAAATTAGTCATGCATAGAGGGGTAGTTAATGGCAGGATTTTCCAAGTCAGAGTAGTCTAACTATTGTGAAGGACTTAGATTAATGATGTGGTGTGATCCATCACAAAAGCTAATGTCCTAGGGGTTTTTTGGTTGTTTTGAAGCAGCATTTTAATTCAAGTGAGGCTACTTGGGTGGATGTTGTTGGTGATGCCCTTCTACTGGCAAACTAAAAAGGATTAAGAATAAGTATTGCTTTCAAAAAGTTTCAGGACATAAAACTTTGTTCTCAGCTACATCAGCAAGACTGATGATGCTAGTTATAGTGCTTTACTGAATTTCATATATTCTTCTTGATTTTGAGGCTTTATGCATTTCTGAATGCCTAGTTTTCTTTCCAATATAGAAAGCACTGCTGATTGTTTATGCTTTTGTAGAATCTTGCTTTTTTACTTTTGCATTATTTATAAAGTTAATTCTGATGACAATTTTGCAGTTACCATTGTTTGTTGTACATGAATGCAAAAGTGGATTCTGCTGGTGCCATAATTAAACAATGAATTGCATTATCTAGCACACCAAGCTCCAAAGCTTTACATTATTCAAAAATGTTTTTGTTGTGAGATGGCACATTCTCATTAGCATGGATCTGGTCAACCAGGCTGACTCAGGCTGCCTGGAAAAATTGCAGACTGCCAAGCTTATCATCTTCTGTTCTCTTGAAAGAGAAACCTGGCCTTAAAGAAATCTTGACTGGGGAGTGTGGGGATAGTACTGATACCAGATGGTATCCAACCTGTTAGTCCTGAAGGTACTCAGCTACACGTTTATGGAGAAGGTTGAGGAGTAAGGATGTGATTTGAATAAAATTCTGTTAGTTCTTCAAATAAGAAGATATAAAAAGGAGAACTTGCTGCTTTGTATTGCTGAAGAGAAATGGTCTAAGCTTTAGTAATGCAACACCTGTAGCTGACTGAATACTGTGTTACAGTAGAGAAAAGTCATGAGTGTAGCTGCACTCCATGTGTCCAGTCCTCAAAATCATTTTCTGGAGTTGAAGAGAATATTTAGCCTTTTATTTTTTTTAGGAGGAGATTGCTTAGAGCTTTTATTACTCTAAGTTTGAAAACAGTTTTATTCCTGCCACTTTTATCTAAAGCAAGCACTTGTTGTTGTTTTTGGCAAGGAAATGAGCTCAGTAGCCAAGTCTAAATTTCATTTGCATGAAAATGAGAGGCATCACAAGTTGGAAACCAATATCAAGGCTCTTCTGCTTGGCTTTGATACTAGTTTGCATGATCCATAGGCACATTGGTACATTTGGTATACATGATCAATTTTTAGTCAAGCGAGTTTAAACAATGACTTAAGGGGGGAGAAAAAAACTCACAGGATTTCATCCCAGAGACTGTCTCTATTTTTTCCAAGACCTCTAGAATTTTCAACTGAGTTGTAAGAATTACTAGAGGCTGGCGTATATGTGAGATGTGTAGTGTTATGGGACAGAGTTGTGCTTTTCTGTGACACTTTGTGATGCTTTGGTGTGCTTTGAAGGAAAATGTGGAGAAAAGGTTTTTTTTTGTAAAAAAAAAAAAATAATAAAAAAAAATCTATCCTCTTTTTGCTTGAGGTTTCATTTGGTGAAGCTACACCTGCAAGTAGCTCCCAGATACTTGATGCTATTTTGATGGCTGACTCTGATGCAACTTGCTGTTTTATCAGCAAATTCAAGTATGAAATTTAATATTTGTTTTCCTTCAGAAAATAATATTTCTGTGTTGCATGGTTGTGGTGGATGCCCACAAATGAAACTTTGGTCTATCATCTGACTTTGCTTTCTTTCAGGTTACATAAGGAGCAATTAAGTTTGTTTTTTTCTTTTTTTCTTTTTTTTTCCTACAGCAGTATCTGAAACCATAGAAATATTTCCCAAGTCCCAGGTGAGAATCACAGAAGGTACTAGAGACACTCAGTCAAATAAGTTGTGAAGTTTTTTTTAGGGGTGGAGTAAGTAAGTAGGAGCTAGGTCACTGGCTTAAATTTAGTAGAGTCTACAGAAAACAAAATTAAAAGAATTAAAGTAAGGCAGCAGCTTAACTGTGCATCGATGAAAGGGGTTGGCTCTGCAAATTGCAAAGGTTTGAAAGTACACTTGAATTCTCGCAGATGAAACTTCTGCTGGTTCTATTTCACTGGTTATAATATTGCAAATAAACCGCCAACTTAGTATTCACATACTTCTCTTAACAGTGAATATAGCACAAGAAGATCCCAGCCTTTAGCTAGTTTTTTAGGCTCATAAGCAACAGTATACATATTACTATATATTAAAAACAAAGGTAACTCTTGAGATTATTTTGCTGAGCAGAACTACCTCAGATGATTCTCTCACTGAATAGAGAATACACATGAGTTCTCATACTGC
Organism: Heteronetta atricapilla; assembly: GCA_011075105.1. NCBI lineage: Eukaryota > Metazoa > Chordata > Aves > Anseriformes > Anatidae > Heteronetta > Heteronetta atricapilla. Next base: position 30,909,264 of record CM021734.1, on the reverse strand, counting down.
AAGTAATTGCTGCACAGTATTTCAAATGGCACTATTTCTGACATGAAAAACAAGGATAAAGCTCCATAGTGGTGATTTGGCAATTTGAGGTAACCTCAGATCTGATCTGCCAAGCCAAAATGGGGTTTTTATAGGAAGAGGAAAAAATCAAAGCAAAAATAAGCAGAAAGCTTGTACCAGCTGTCCACACCAGAAAAAGTGGAACTGCTGATGACTGGTTTTGAAAGATGTAAGCTATTGGTATCCTGAAAGATAATATTCATAAACGAGATAGCCCCAATATTGGTTCAGTCTGTCTACATTAGTGTAGTGATGCATATATTTAAAGTCATAAATTTGTTGCATGTCACTGTGAAATGTCTGACTTCTGTGGTTAGTCTCAGTGATATTTATATAGGACCCCTGAGCAACTGATCACCCGTTACAGCTTCATTGCCATGAAATGAAATCAGTGCTTCCAGATGAACAAGTAAACTTTAGAATAATTCTCCTCTAGCCTTTTTTTATTATTATTCCTCTTTCAATCCTACATACTAGGACTAGTAGGAGAATCACTACATCAACGCAGTAAACAACTGCTTAGCTAGCAGATGGTCTAAATAGTGTTGTAGAGGGTAGCATTTTTGTAACATTTTTTCTACATCTCATTCATGTGCAGTAAATACTGATAGCTGTTCTGCAGCTCTGTACAATGCTCCCATAAAAGAAGGACATAACTATTGAACACTACATGAATTGTATGCTCTTTGGAAAACCTTGTGTTATACATGTGGCATTTTGAAGAGATGTGATCGCATGCATGCATATGTAATGATGAGTCAGGGGTTCTTTGGTTTACCCATTTGTGTTTAATTCTGGTGGGATTTAAATCAGATCCTGGAAGATGCTGCAAGTTCACTTTTTTTATTCTACATATGGTTACAGGTAATATCCAGTGCTGCTTCTTTCCGAGAAGTGTGAAGTTTATAAAATAGCTGTGTGAGTACTCATACAGGATAAGGATTGAGCTAAAAAAGAATATTGTGGTTGAACTACAAATACTTAATAAAGTAGGTATGTTACCATTATGAAAACATCATGGATGGCTAAATCTGTATTGGGTATGTGAGTACATAATTCAAAAGGCTCCTCTGACCTTTCATTTGGTTGTAGACCCTTTTGTTATATTAAGTATGTGTGTGTATATTAGAGATGGAGAGAATAACGAAGAGAGAACACTTTTTAGTACATAAAAAACATGCCTTTTTCATTTAAGCATCAATCATTCTCAGTGCATTAACTATGTTTTATCAGATTGTTTGACCTTTGCTATCCAGGGAGTAAATGTAATTTTGCTTCCTTATAATGAAAATAACATCAGGAAATATATGCAAGAATGCTTGTTTAATTTCCTTCTCCCTGCATTCTTTCTTGGGAAAATTATGAACTGTTGTCTCAGTTCTATGAAACATACTTTGCTTGGTCTTGACTTTAAAATATGAACACATTTGTTTTTACTTCAGAATAAAACAAATGATGTTTGTTTGGTAAATGAGGTAATCAAATTTTTATCTTTCACTATTCTGTGAGTGGATTTAAACTATAAACACTAAATTTACAAGATTAAGCAGTAGATTTAGATAAACATGTATGTATATTTGAATTTTTATCTTTAACGTGTACTAACATGAACAAGAGACTAATGACTAGTAATAGTAAATTTAGTCATGACCCATGCTCAAGTACAAAAATGCTGTTTCTGCATAGGAACATTATCTGAGAGAATCAGAGGAATCTGAGAGAATATGGGCTCATCCATCTAGACTTGTGAAGAACTAGTTGTTAATAACTAGTGGTGTATAGCTGTTGTAAATAACTACTGGTGTTTTAGTATTAGCTGGCAAATATATGATATAGAGAAGACCAATAGCTGCTTATTGGACAAATGTAAGATAGCCAACAGAGTATATGACCAAGAATGACAAGGAAATGGAAAAGGTAGTGTGAACAATTAATGTCAATTCCATCAAGTGATTGTATAATCTAAAGGAAAATCACAAAGTTGTGTTACTAATTGTGATGGATTAACCTTGGGTAGCTAGCTTGACTTGGTTAACCTACCCAACCACTTGCTTGCTCCTTGGTGGGATGGGGAAAAAATATTGGGGGGGGGGGGGGGGGGCCCCACACGACTGGAACAAGAAAGCTTGTGGGTCGAGATAAAAACAGGAAAATTGCTCATGAATGACTAATGTGGGCAAAACAAGATGCAATTTGGAAAAAAAAAAAAAAAAAAAAAGGTTTACAGGCAATTAGATTTGGGTAGTAAGAAACAAACTTTGATAAATAAATGAAAATAACACCTTCCTTCCCCCAGACTGCCTCTCCCGTTCACTTCTTTCCTTCATTCCAGACTCCTCATCCTGCCCAGTGTGGCATGGAGCTATTTCTGCTTCTCCTTGCCTTGTGTGGGTAATGGTCTCTGTGGGCTGTTCCTTCAGGAAACGTCCACCTGCTCCAAGGCAGGTCCTCCATGGGCCACAGTTTGGGTATCTGTTCTGGTGTCTGGAGCTCCTCCTCCTCCTTGGTGTCCTGCCTGTTGTTTTACTACGCATTTTCTCCTCCTCCTCCTCTACCTTCTGCTCTTTCTTAGGTAGACTTTCAGAGGCAGAAGCAGTTCGGCTGATGGGCTCAGCTGTGTCTTGTTACTGTGGAAACAATATATAACAAATGGTTTTATCATTATATTACTCAGCTTTACTGTTTTACAAGTGACAGAAGGATTCATAAGATAAATATTTCACTTTAAGTGAATTATGTGGTCTGGTAGACCTTCATACATGAACTAACATAGTATTGTATGATCCAACCCCATCATGCTGTAGCCCTTTGTGTGGTTTGGGGATTACGTGACAGGAGAGATTTGGAAAGCTTTATTAACAAGATCTCCAGAAATTATTCAACTGTGTAGAATTTGTGATTTAATTCGTGATGGGTGAGTTATGCTTGAAGTTCTCAAGGAGTTCCCATTAGCACAAGATATCATGACATGGTATGTATATCATATGTGTTACAAAAGTTCCCAGTACTTCATGGATGTTCTGTGGAGACTGTAAACATCACACTGGGATTGTCTCTGGCTGTAATTTCTAAGTGAATTCAAGAGAAGGGCAAAGAAATTTAGACTAGCTTTCTGGGACTAAAGATTCCTCAGGTCTGAGTCCTGGTCATTCTATGTAGTTTTAAATTCTGAACACTTTATGGTCTTTGAGCACATATCAAGAAGCTAGGTTAGTAACCTTCCTGTTTTTCTGCCATGGTGTCAGAGAGAGAAATCATTGTTTCTACTTAACCCTACAGATGTTACTGTGGCCTCTGTACGTATGAAGTGTGGATGCAGCTGAGGTCAGTGTTCCACAGGAGAGTATCTTCATGGCTGGGGCTTCATCCACTGTTTTCAGGATTCATGTAGGCCTAGAGGTTTTGGCTGTAGAGGTGGAGCAGGTTTCATAAATTACATCTTTGATGTCTGTCTCTACTTGAACTTTCTAGTTGATGGTATGATTTGTACTTCTTAGTCAGCATAGGGCTGGCAGCTCCAAGGGCCATGTGGTTACCTGATAATAAATCTGCACGGTCGGTTGTCGAATGAACTTTGAGAAAGGATTACTGGATGGGAAAGATGGATGCAACAATTTCCCCTTCAATCTCCTCTCTGAATAGATAGCCCGCTTTTGCTGTGGTGCACATAATCCAAATAAATTTGATAGGAAAAAATGTGTAAAGTAGAGCTTAATTTAAGTGAGAGCCAGACACAGAGAGGATAAGAGTTAAACTGATCATGTTTATAACACGTGATTTTCTCTGAATTCAGAGACAAACTCAAGGCATGAAAATGGTGCTATCCTTCAGCAAGGAAGGTGGGGGACAGGGACGGGACGGGGGACGGAGGGAGGGGGGACGACACTGAAGAAATGTATTGCAACTAGAAGCAAAAAGAAGCTAATGAGTAACAGCTGTATTTAAACAAAAAATCTTTCAGGTTTTGAAAATTAGCTAGTGAAGGATGGATGGGGGCTGTGACAATTGATATAGCAGTTGTGCCAAGCGAAACACATTTGTTACCAACAGGGAATAAAATATATGCTACTGAAACATTTTAGCACAGCTTGGAGCTTAATATAAATAAAGCGTATTTTAAAATTATGCCATCAGTCATTCCCAAGAAACAATTTCATTCTCTGATTTTTTTCCCCCCTTCTGCATCAATTTGTGCATAAATACATGTTTCTGTATTATGTTTGGATAATGAATTACAGTCAAGCTTAATAACCTCTTACATCCTGGCTGAGGAGGCGTTACATTCAGGGGTATGTCTTCATTTTTCATTGAGCATTCAGATGATCAAACTGCCTTAAAGTGTTTAAAATGTCACCATCTCATTTACTGTGGATTATCAGTCCTGATAATCTTTAAGGGTAGAAGCACCTAGAAGAACTCCAGTCATAGCCCAGCAGCACTGTCAGGCATGGGTAAATGTGGCACAAGATGGTAGTTGTCCTAGAGAGCTCATGATATAAGCTTCAATCACGTGGTGCCCTTATTTAGTAAACTTTTTTTTTTTTTTTTTTTAAAAAAGTGACATGATTTCTGCTATTTTGTAGTAATCTTCTCCCTCCTACCTCCCAGTGAGAACAGGATCAAATGCGGCTAAATCTAGTGCTGTCAGATCTTGTATTTCATCAATGTTGCACCTCAATTTGAATTTAACTCCTGGTTAGTGCTCAGTGATTTGAGAAGATGGATATACAAGGCTGAAACCAATTAAACATGCTCAATCTCCAGGGCTTTGGAGATAGAGACATAGGAGACAGGAAGGAAGAGAGAGTCTTTATTCCTATGCTACTTTTCTGTACTTCTCACAAACAAAATAAACCAAATGAAAGTAGCAAAGTAACTTAAATCTGACTCTAGTTGTTTAATAATAGATTGGATTTGTGAAGTACTAGGAAACCTCTAGTTTGTGTCTGATATTTCTAGTGTAAGTGTAAAAATCATAAACAAAACAATAAAAATGACTGTGGCCACTTCAGAAGCTTTTAAAATCTTACTCCATCTTACTGATTTATGTGTGCCCAGCAGCTGTGACTTCTGTTGATCAACATATGTTGAATTTAAATGGATAGATTAAAGCTCACAATTAAATACTGCACACCTCTCTCATCCAGCAAGTAAAACTTCACAGGGAATGCTGTCAACAATACCTGTCTGTTGAAGGTTGTTAAAACGGTACTAGTGAAATTTCTCAAAGAAATGCCTTAGCAATATGAATGGGTCTTATGCCCAGCAGAAACTTCAAACAAATTGCTAATAGATGAATAGAAAGCTTTCAAGAGGTATGCTTAGTCTATGATACAATTTTATATTACTTAAACTTTATTTTTCTTTGAACTGGGTTATTTTCTGATTAGGCCTTTGGATTGCTCATTTACTTATGAAAGGACACGGCTATAATAATAAATATCAACTCTTTTTTTTTTTTCCCTCTAGACTTAGCAAGAAAATCAAAGGTAATATCCCTTTTTAAACAAAAGGATCATGTCAAATGACTGAATGTAGAACTGGATATTGTGTTGGCTCAAGATCATGGGAACACTGGAGACCTAACTCATTCACCATTATTTGATCTATTTAATGGAAGTGAATTTGAAACAATACATAAATTAAAAATGGGATCTCTGACATTGGAGAAGATGTAGAGAATGACGTCTCTAGTGTGGTTAAACAAATGTTTCGTCTCAAGGTGTATATGAACTTACAGAGCTAAAGAAATTGGATGGATGTGACAGAAAAATATTGGGAGCACGGAAGTATCTAAATTTGGAGAAGTTTCATTAGAGGTTTTTGTTACTCTTCAAGCAAAAACATGAAGGGTGGGTGGGTGCCCCTCAGCCACATATAAGCTCTCAAGAGTGTCAGCATGTCAGCAGTTCCCTGACCACTCTATCTAAAGCTCGGTGGAACCAAGTATGTGGCATGAGGAAAGTACAAATTTATAGTCATATTCTACCAGTGTTCATCCTTCATGGTAATATTTAAATTGATCTGCTGTATTGATACCACAGCTAGTTCACAACTGGGATATAAAAAAAATAGCTGTTTCAGGTGGAAGAGTTAGAAGGGAAAGAGGAATAAGACATCATATAATTCAGTGTTTATAACAAAAATAAAGACTAGTCTAGAGCACTAGTGAGCAGAGTATATTATATTACCTTCTAGCCCTTGTGCTTTGGTCTTCTTCAGAGGAGAGATTTTAGAGGCTTGGAGTGCTTTGAAATAGGAACTTTGCCACCAAATCATAAGCTAAGTAATGAAAGAATATTATAGAGTTATGACTAATTAAAAAGTTGGAGCCAATTCTGGCATTCTTGTTGACTCTGAAGCCAGGGTGTGCATTTCTTTTTTTTTTTTTTTTGTGGTGTAGGTTTTTTTTTTTTTTTTTTTTTTTTCAGAACACCTTTAATCCAGTGTGTGAGCCAATTCATATAGACAGGTTTGGAACTACAAATGCAGAAAAGAAGCACAAAATGTCAGAAGCGTAAGCTTTTATAAAGGTTGACAAGACAAAAATGCAGTTGATAAGGGCTTCACTATTGAAAGGGAACCTTTTAAAGCAAAGATTTTCCTAAATTTAGTTCAGTGATACAGAGCTGAATATAAAAATAAAATAGAAATCCTATAATGAATAAATCTGTCTTAAAGGAACAAAAAGGCTATTTGGAGCTGGTAAACTTGAACATTTTCATGCTCAGTTTGAGTGATTTATACATAAAGGCATTACAATTATGTTAGCCTTCAAGGGTTCAGGTTTCTAAATGCCATTTTGTTTCCTAGAGTAAGGAAGTGCATGCAAGGATTTCTTATGTTATTTACTGCTTTTAGTTGGAATGCAAGATATATCTCATTATATTACCTGTGAGCGCCACCTGAGATTATCCATTCTTTTTTAGTTTTTATTTAATCTCATTAATCACATTTATCTGCTATACATTATTATGAACCTTTGTCCCAGCCATGTCTGAGTGGTCAGTTCACCTTCACTTCTGCAGATTGGTTAGTATTTTTCTGTTGATGTTACTGACCTCATAGGAAATGAAATGCCAAACTCTTGGACTGAAGGCAATATTTCACAATAACATGTCATTTTAGTAGTGTATGGATTCTCCATTAATTTTTTTTTTTTAAATTGATCATAAGTTGCAGAATTGTAAGTTCAGAACTGTTGCCTTCATAGATATAGACAGGAGAATATTACTGGTGGTCTCTCTGACTTAAATAAAAAGTATTAGGTAGGCAAATAGCAGTTGCCTAGTCATAGTAGTATCTCTAGCAGGTCTGGAGATTTTTTTGTCCAGTACTTCCGGAAGTCCTGCATATTTATTTGACTTTCTTCTCATTCTCCTGGCATATATCATTAATGACTTACAATGGAAAGACCTTTTGAAGACATTTGCATATTATTATAAGGTTGGCTTTGTGACCATTTTTAGGGGATACGCATTCTGACAACAGTTATGATGTTTTGCAGGAGGACCCTGAGCTTGTTCTAGGCCATGAAGCTTCTTACTGGGTGATCACTGTGACTTAGAGCTCCCTTGAGACTAACAGGTGCTGTGCTTAGCCTCTATAATGAAAATGATGCTGAAGAAGTAATTGTCTACAAAAACTTAGCAAGCCTGATCATGAAGTCTGCTACACTGAAATACAGAAGATGCGAAGTACAGTCCCCCAAGCAAGTTTAGTGCTCCTTGATTTCAGATCTTAGAAGCAAGTAACCTCCTGTTCACCATCACAGGATGTGAATTCTAAAGATAATTGCAGGTACCTGCCAGTTACATGTCAACTCTTCCTGGCTAGGAAAGGCCAGTACTTTTTTAGGATATCCAGGTCTATGTATCCTATGTTTGCTATCCCTTCACAGATGAGAGGGGTTATGAGGGGTCTTGTGTTGCAAACTTGTGAGCAACGATACAAAAGCTTTGTTCCATGTTAGAATGAGGGCTGGTAATTCATAATGATGAATTGTTCATTTTTTGGCATGACAAATATTTTGGGGCTGATGGAACAGACTGCTAATGTGCTCAACACAATAAGAGAAAATTGCCTCCCTTGAGATGAACTCCAAAAAGCTTTCTTAGTTTTCTAACAATTTCATCTGGTTAATTATCTTCTTTGAAACATCTTCCTTGGGAATCAAGTTTCCACAAGATTTACAGTGATGTTACTAGCACAGCTCACTAGTTGGGAGCCAAAGTTCAGTGTAACAGGAAGCTATGAGAGACATCTTTGCTTTTCATGTGAAATATATTTTAATCATGTACATTATTATGTATGCTTTTATTACAAGACTTGGCTCAAATTCCTACAGTCCAAAAAATGTTCTGCATAACTCCAAGTTATAGCAAAGAGGATTATAAGTTGAAAAGATATCTGATATCTGCAGGTAATAAAGCTAACTATTTGGGTCCTGAGGGTTTTTTGTTTGAGCAATTACTCATTTGTTCTAGCCTGGGAAAACCGTTAATAATAATGACCATTTTAAAGTGCTCCCTTTCCTTCATGGACCACAGAGGTCATCACCTAGTCATTCCGGTCAACAGAGAGGTCACATCTCCTCGTGCTTGACTACTGGCCCAGTGTGTGAGATGACATGGGGTTAACAAACAGCCCCTCTTCTCCTAATTATAGGAAGCACAGCAAGCTTGTACCAATGGCCAAGGTTCAGACTTGAAGGAACGTACAGGTGGTGGGCCAGTGGTTAAAAGCTGAAACAATAATGTAAGCCAAATCAGTTTCACCAGAATGAACCCATTTCAAGTGGTTTTGCAAGGGAGTTTTCTAAACAACATATTATTTGAAGTAGTTGCTTTATCTTTGGTGATAATACAGTACAGGGAGAAACTTCTCATTGCAGTTCGTATTGCGAATATTTTTGGTTTTGTAGTTTGCTTTGAGACTTTGATCCCCTGAAGATTTAAATATATTATTTAAATATTTTGCTTAAACATGCTATTGAAAATGTTTTTTTTTTTTTACATGTGCATGCATATAATCAAATGTGGTGTATTCATATTAATATTTTTAAAACAAATGTTTGATTTCAGTAATACACATTAAAAGGAGATATTAATCATGCAGTATCAATGAATATGCAAAAAGTAATTTCTTAGGCATGATTTTAAAGAAAAATACAAATACAGTTAGTTTATGAGCATATATATGGGATTCATGACTTCGTATTTGTTTTGTTTAAGCTTCTGACTGATAGAGCATGGTGAGAGGAAGAAAACTCAAGATTTTGAGTCATCTTCACAGGGATGATTAGATGGTCTTTAATTCCCTGTACTATATGCATGCCTGCCATCAATTTCTAGGAATGTAGCTTTCTAAAAAAATTCATAACTTCTATGGTCAAAACCTGAGCCAAGTAACATGGGAGCTTGAAACTCAAGTGTTAAAAACAGTGTAAATGCTGGAAACATTAAATACCATAAAAATGTATCTGACTGCCTTGTGTTAAGTGTGCTGTGCTGTTCATGTAGAGAAGGGTATCTTGATGTGACATCTGAAGTGCTGCCAATGTGTAGGTGTCCAGCACTAATTCCGCCACCTATTGCCAGTCCTTCCATCCATGTGACTGGACCCGAACATGACCTGCCTAGGGTCTGAAGCAGGAGCTGTCTACCTGCTTACAGTGCCAGGACACTGTATGCTCCTGGCTGTCATCCTGCAGCTCCACTGTTGTGTGCAGTTTCATTTACTTGGCTTTTCCTTTTATTCCCTTGAAGCAGTTGGCTGCAAGTTAATACTGAATTGCAGTTTGTTACGCTCACTGGGGAGCTCACACAATATCTTGTTTCTTGTCAATTGTCTCAGCATGATGCAAGTTGTCATTTCAAATGAGATTCTTTTTCTGTCAGGGAGGACCTGAATGGATTAAGCTTTCTTTTTATTACCTTGAGAAATTTATAATAAAGCATTTTTTTCTGCACTCTATCTTGCCAGCTACTGCAAGGCAGAAACACATTTTGCAGGAAAATAGACTGCAGAGGGATGTGAGATATTGTGTGTTTTGTAGCATAAAATACATTTGTCATGATGTATCTATGTTAACATATATTTGTGTATGTATATATGTGCATGTGTTTTAGAACTGGTATATTTTCATCTTTTAATAAACATACAGACTTATGAATTACAGATGTACATCTCAATCAGATGTGCATCTCAATGAAAATTCCAAATCTGCTTAGAACTGAGCTGTTGCTATTTTTGTCTTCTTTAAGAGATGTCATGAAGCACTACTGTTGTACTTACTACCCTAAAATATCCGAACTCATCAACTACGATTTCTCTTTGTAGTAATAATAATAATAATAATTATATACTTCATAGCCCATGATAAACCATGATAAACTATGATAAACCAAGTTCACCAAGTGAACTTGGTTTATTCCTCAAACTGAGGTGCATGGGTTACTCTGTGCTGTGCTTTGACTTTGGGCTTTGTTTGTGATCTTTAATTCTGTAGCTCTCCCTCCTTACCAGTCTGCTACTTATAGCTTCTCTTTTTCTTACCCATGAATGGTTTGTGTTTACAAAGCTGTTTTCACTTCTATGTTCTTAAGGACTCAAAATCAGACTTCAAATCATGTATTTATCCCACTGCCCCCCCTCCAAGCAGTGGGACTACCTAAGTTAGAGTGCAATCAAAATATTTTATATAAGGCTTAGGTTATACCTTAGCCATGCAAAAGATGGCTAAGATGGCTTGAAATCTACCAAGCTATGTACAGTGATTCATGCTGGTCTTTTGTGTAACTGCAGTCATAAATAAATAGATAACTGTACCCTTGTTATCTAGCTCTTCAACATTAGTGCATTGCTTCTTGTGTTTCCTCCTTCTCCCTCTAGTCTCTTCTCTATCTCCTTCTCCAGGCTTCTTCAGTAAACAGGGCCATCCTACATGCTGTGCCTGCCATGTTTCTTTTTCTTCAGAAGAAGTAAGAATAGTACCACTCCAGGACTTGTTCAATGTTACTATCTCTTCCATACTGTTATTCCTCTCAAACTGTTTCTCTGCTCCCCAGGTCAACTTGTTCCTAGCTCCTAAGAGCTGTAGACTTTCTTGCTTCTCCATGTATAACGGTAACTCTCTGCTAATACTCACTAAGAGATCCTATGTCCTCTGGCTGCTTCAAATTGCCGAACACACCTCAATTGTGCTTAAATGCCTTCTTCTGTAGGGAAAATCATGCTGCAAACAACTTGCAAACCCTGTTCTCTTTTGCATACAGATTTTGGAAGACTTGTACATTCTCATTACATATTATGAGAGACAGCTAGAAAGTCTAGATAACACCTGTTTGCCAAAACATTCTTATGCTAGCATGCAGCTAAGCGTGTGTGTGAGTAAATCCACAGTTTAAAAAGAACAAAGTTCCTAGATAAGTCTCCTGAAATGAGTGCCATTTATTAAAACAGACCTTCTAGATTGGAGTGCAATTAAAAAGTGTAAGTATTTTTTAAATGTGTATTCGTAATTGGATATACAGCCTTCCACTTCTGGGTCACCAGTTCAAATCTATCCCAGGTCAGTAGTCACTGAATCCTGGTAACATCCAACAGCTGGTGGTTTATGTGAAACGAGTAGCCTGTCTTACTTCAGTTTGTAGCAAACAGGTGTCCATGCTGCAAAAAAGCTACTACTACAAGTGTTAGCTTAACTGGCAATCTTTTTGTGGAAGCAAAAATCTGGGTTGCTGTAGAATGAAAGTGCCCCACTTGAAAGGATTTCTTCAAGTTGGGGAAATTAGACTGGAAATATAGGGAGCTGGAACACTTAATATGGTAGCCAAGAGCATTGGGCAAGAAACAATCAAATGTCATTGTAAAAAGGAGATGGTAAGATGACAATGATCTAAGAATCTAAAAATCAGAAAGCACCCATTATCAGCATTTGTTTTTTTTTTTTTTATATTGTACAACTTTGCTTTAAAAACTGTAAATAAATAAGCTAAGAAATTAAAAAACAACTCTCCTGTTCTGTAATTCTCATATTGTCTCCCTCATCACTTTTCATGGTCTCAGCCTTCCCTAAAAGAGGGAATGCTGGCACTATGATGGTATTTGAGCATGCTGAAGAGCAGGTACTGAACGTTAAAACTGATGTTTTTCAGCAGAAAAGCACCCTGCCTGTAGGCGAGGGAGTCTTCAGCACATGAGAAGGTGAAAAATTAGAAATGAAAGGCCTTAGTTGTAGAGATGGATAATTTAAGACTTTTTGCCTTAACACCTCTCTGGCTCCCTGATGTGATATATGGCCTGTGAGTTTTTTGAGAGGCTGCTTTTCCCATGGAGCTCCCATACCTGTGAAGAACTTCTTTCTGCTCCCATTGTCTTGCCTCATTGCAACAAGTGAGTTTTGGTCCCTGTTGGAGAGTAGGGGGCTGGAGAGGAGCACACTCAGGCATAGAAAGGCCTTTCAAGGCTTTCAAGCCTGGCCCAGTGGAGGCTTCCAGCAGGCACCACATGCCTCTGCCTGCTCTGAGTATGTGGTCATGGTGCCTTCCACGGCAGGGTTGGTGCACTGGGGAAATGAAGAATGTCATCAGGACATGCAGTAAAAGGTGGCCTCACAAGGGCACAACGTTATACAGTTTTTCTTCAGCCTAACAGGTGGCTTGTCAACATAACTGTAATTTTATATAGAGGTATTCAAAAGCTTTAGAGACATAGACTGTGGCATTTCAATTATGTCCATGCCTTTGATACCGGTGCTAGAGTGCTTGGAATGGTATGGCACTATTTAAACTCGGTGTATGTCAGTATTGGCCCCATGGTTGTGTGCTTGGTGCCAGCTCGATACTTTCTTGTATCAATAACTGCTCATGCTGTGCATGTAAAAGGCAGCTGGAATACTAAAGCTTGGGTTTCGCAGGTTTGTTGTTAATGTGGATAAGCACCATGTTACAAACATCGCAGTTCAAGAAAGAAAAATTTCTCCTCACTAATGCATAATGTTCTGTAGGTTGAAAAAATGAGCTTAATAGCTTAATAAGGCAGATAATTGCACGTGGTTTAAAGCATCAAGTTTGCTAATGGTACTGGTCCATGCAGGCTACATGCACGCCTGTTCTATTTTTGCTGTCTCAAGAACAGTTACAATACATTCACTGCCACTTTTCGCTTTGAAAAGTGGCCGAAGGAATATTTTTAGGCCCCTATAGATTAAAACCAACTAATTTGAAATCATTATGACTTATTTAAAAAGAATATACTTTTTGCATTCTAACAGATATTTTGTCTTATTTAGAGTGAATAGCTGTACTAATTTTCTTGAATTGTATATGTGAAGGAAGAGGAACAGTTATAGATGTGTATTTTTGCTTCTGCTACATTTTCACTTCCATGAATGCATTAGGGATCCTTGACATGTTTGAAGTCTGTTTACATCTCTGTCAAATGTGTTAATTAACAATGAGCCTGATGTTGCTTCCTTTAAGTTGAAAAGAATTCTTTTTTTTCTTTTTTCTTTTTTTTTTTTTTTTTTTTGCTGGTGATTTCAGAGGTACTTGATACAGGTTGTGCTTCTGTACCTTTTTTTTGCAAAGAAGAAACTGAGACTTGAATGAATTTCAATCTCTCCCTCAGCCTAAAATAAAATCTTCATGTTCATTTATGACTTATTCAATAGGTGAAAATGAAAGAGAAACAAACTTGGAGAATTACTCACCACCATTTCACCAGTATTTGGGAAAAATATTTACTTGTGTGTTTTGGGCTGATAATTTTTTCTTCATTTAAATTTGAAGTGTGAAATGCCTTGTTTGGTTGAAGTTTCCTTAACGACATTAATTCCCTTAAAATTTTGGGATGTACTCTGAGTTGTCATATTGTTCTTGAACCATTAAGGTTGCATTGCAGAGGAGAGAACCTTATATGTTAATTTTAGCTGTACTAACACCAGATTGATTACTGGTTTTTCTTTTTCAATTCAGTGACTCTAAATTAACAGTTCTAATGCCCAGTCTTTATTTCACTTGCACTTAATTTTTTTAATTATTACTTTTAGTGGGTTGCTGATGATCTGCTGTGTACTCAATAGTTGCTTCTTCCCTTTTTCCTTGCAGCTATTCTTTTTGATGCCTTGGTAGCTGTAAGAAAAAGAGAGGAGTGACTGCTCACATCTTCTGCAGTGATAGTTGTAGCACCAACAACAGGGGGTGACATGAGAAACACCACTGTCTTGGAAAGGGAATAAAACCCAAACACCTATTAGTTGTCAAGTCTAGAGCTTGAGAGGAGGAAAAAATGGGGCTTTATGTGGATAAACTAAAAGAAGGACAGGTAATGTAGGAAGTAGAGCAGGGTGAAGGTATGCGAGTGTAGTCAGAAAAGATGATCTTCCCCACTGACTCAAGACACCAAGGACACTGATTTTCTTTCTTGTTTAAAGCAACCTATTAAAGAGCAGGCACACAAAAAGGGAAGATAGGTGAGCACTATAAGCCTGCGTGGTGGAGTAGTGCTCTCTCTCACCAGAGCCACAAGATTCTGTACTTTTAAGTTAGTGATCAAAGATCAGTGTTAATATAAGAGGTTAAAAAATGTCAGTTGACTAATTTGGTCATATGGGAACAGAGTTGTCATTTCCTATGCCTATGAAATGACGTCTGTATGATATGAAATGCATAGCCCTTTAAATGGGATAGACATGATTGTAATAAATGGTCAGATCTGGAATTTCTGATGCTACTCAAAAAAGAAAGAAGCTAGAGAAACGCTGGCATTTCTGGTAAATATGGGCAATGTATTGTAGCTTATGTTCGCTGACTGGTCAAACTGATGTTTTCTCTCACAAAAGGGAAAATTGTGTCTGGATATTCATCATCTGCTAGCCAGAGGTGTAATACTTGAAGGTTGCTTCAGTTTTAGTGAAAGCAGAAATCTGCTATGGTGAAAAGCTGTGAACTCTGGAATAAAAAAATAAAAATAAAATTAAAAAAAAAAAATGCTAACGTAGTATAGCAGTTTCTAGAGAAAAAGACTCCAATCATAATCTAAGAATAAGTTGAAGATTATGGATTCACTATTTATCTAGGAGTTGATAGAAGGTTTTATTCATTGACTATTACTACAGTGTGTGCAACTGCTGTAGGAAATAACTTACTGATATTAGAGTAGTCAGGAAAGATTGAAAAATGAAAAATAGTTATCTGTGAGATTTATCATATTACATCAGGATTTCAGTGGTTGCCTAAGACTGTGCTGTAATAGGAGGTTTGTTTTCAGGCCTAGTCTTCTCACTGCTCTGTGTTAGAGAACACTTAAATAACTTGTTCCCCTGACAAGGCCCACATGCCTTCAAGGAGACATTTTATGTTTTATTGACAGTTTATGTGCTTTTGTTTTGAAGACAAGAAAAGATACAGACACGACTTTGACTAGTGTTCCTAAAAACATGGCTAATGATGCAGATAATTGCCTGTCTGATCCACTAAGACTCATTAGAATAATCTGTAGGAGCTGTTTGTCTCTTATGATTTCTAAGGCTAACTTCAGAAATAATGCCTCATTGTGCTTACAGCACTTAGCAGAGCCTTTTATTCAATCAAAACTGTCTCCCTTTGTACATCAAATCTAACATACTGAGGATTATCACAAATTTTATTACTCTACCACAGAATAATAAACAGCAACCAGAAAAATAATCCTATAATTCCTTGATATCTGATTAAGGACGTGCATTTCCTTGATAACACGAATGACCTGTGTAAAACTTTAATGATGGTTGAAAAGGTAATATCATCTAATATACATGCATGCCTTTCAACTCCCCCTGCCTGCAACAGTCCTTACACATCTTCCTTAGTGAAGGTAGGAAATGGAGTTTACTTTTATTTTGTGTGTTGGGTTCAGTGTCTATGTCTGAAAAAACGTAAACTAAAACAAAGAGAACAACAAAAACCCCAAATAGTATTGAGCATATCTTCACGTTTCTGTGAGAGTTACATATTTGACATTTCCTGCAGATTGGCCTGCTTAGTACCATTGCTCACAATCTGTCAGTCACACAGACTAACTTCAGCTGAGATTTACAGTGGATTACATTGCCATAGAACTACTGTAAAAAGTGCTTAATGTAGGATCACTGGAAGTAAGCACATCCTATCCAACTCTTTAGGAACAAAACATGCCTTTAACATGATACTATCTTTGTTAATTGTCACAATTAATTTAGCAGAAAATAATGTTCTTAGAACTTATATATATTTCTAAAATACTCTTTAAAATTTTGATTTTATTTTTGTCCTTTTAGAGATTAGTGTGCTAGTTGGGTAGAAGCTGTTTTGTATTCTTAGAAGATTCCTTCCTGAATTATATAATTTCATGGTATTTTAAAGGTATAGAAAATACTAAGCAAATGATAGCTTTTTCCTTACCTGAGTGAAGATGATGATTTGTAATTTTTTATGCAATCAGTTTATATACACTATATATTGAACATTACGTGGATGAAAAATTACAGTGTGGAGTGGGAGGACAGGGATTATATCATTACAACTCCTAGCATCTGATGGATGTCTTTAAATGCACAGTCTAGAGGCCAACATATTTAAGAATTCATTGAGAATGGGCAGAACCTGGATGGGATGTTATCTTCTACTTCACCCACAGACCTCTGGAGGTTCTTGAAAACTTAGCCATTTGGTAATTAATTCTGTGGTATTGGTGGGCTAGCCACGGAAATTTTCAGGGTGCATGACTATACCATTCTCAGAGATAGTCAGGTTCTTGGTCTCGCTCATATCTGGGAAGCTATGTAATATTAGACTGGTCAGTGCTGGCTTTTTTTTTTTTTTTTTTTTTAAACAGGTTTCATGAACTAAAACTATGCTTAAATCCCTGTGGAAAACATGAATGAATGTTTGAAGTAGGGATTTGACTGGAAGGTCGTGAAGATATTTTTTGACTGCTGAATCACAGCAGTAATCTATGTAAGTTTTTGAAAGATGTTGTATCTCCAGTGATTTTTATCTAGTAGTAACATTTGTAGTACTAAAAATGTCATTGAAAATAATTCAAAAAGGTTAACAGAAAATAATTTGAAGGAATATGGTTACGGATACAATGATTAAAATCCTAATTTCTTCAACAGGTTTCTCACTGTGTGTCTGTAGTGTAGTGTGTATTAACTTTTGCTTCTGGAGTCTGGCCAGGCCCTATCAGGCTTCTCTTCTTGCAGGATTTTTTCCTGTTCTGTCAAGATTAATGTAAAAGAATGTCTAACTGTAGTTTTTGTAAACTTTTTTTTTTAATTTTTTTTTAAACATTATGAGGTCTGTAGTTACATGGATACTGTGCAAGATTCTGTCATGTCCTTTGAAGGCCAGGTTCATGTATCTGTGATCTGGGCATCAGAGTGGTATTGCAGGCATAGATGCACATGTTCAGCTCAGTTTTCTGAAACATGTCTAAGCTTTCTGCAAAGCTGTGATACTTCACATTAGAATATAAATAAGATAAAGGTACAGCTTCGAGGTGCTTCAGGGTACGAGGTCACAGATGTTTGAAATTCCCCATGTGCATTGTTCCTCAATTGATCGCTGTTTAAATACTTGCAAGGCACGGTTCATTTCCTAGATTTTTTTTTTATTTATTTTTTTTGGTGTGTGCTCCCTTGGAGGAATGGGGAGAGCAAAGAGTCGGGGGAAAGGTGAAGAGTCAGTGGAAATAAAGATATGTTTTAGTCTGTCCACATTTTGCCCTATGAAACCTACTTCAAAAGCTGGATCTTCAAAGGTCTTTGCTTTTATCTGGAACACATAAAGCCCTTTAGAAAGTTCCTTTATCTTTTTGTTTCACTTGACACCTACATACTAGGCTGGCCAACATGCTAAACAGCAGTGCAGCAGTGTCTAAATACTTCCTTTTATGCATCCCTAATTGCTTTTTTTTTTTTTTTTTTTTTTTTTCTTCCCAGAAGGGTCAAAGTAGAGCTTGCACACAGCCATGGCAGTGACATCTGACAGGAGCAGCTCACTTCTACCTCTTTTGGCCAACAGTTGGAAAAGTATCTTTTTAAACTTAACCCCTGAAATATTGTTTTTACTCCAAAAGTGCATCTTCTAGACATTTGTGTTTACTTTCCTGTAGACTGTTTTCTTACCTGAAATAGAAGATAGCCTTGGTCCATTCAGTGAGACTGTAAAATTTATTTATTTTTTTTAATGGAATTTGCTGGGTGGAGGTGAATATATGTGTGTGAGAGAGAAAGAGGGGGAAAAAAACATGGAAATGTAGAATGGAAGGGGTGGCAAGCAGATAGTTTCCTGAATGTTGTGAATGCTTTCAGCAGGACTCATAACCAAGAATACTTGCACCACCTTTTTTCCTTCATTACTGGTATACTACCATTCTAAGTGAAGCTGTTCCAGGGTACAAAGGCATGTTGTGAGCTTATAAAGCACTGGAATAATGTCTCAAATGAATCAATTCAGAATTAGGGCTCTAATTATTAGGCAGCTCCAGGATTGTTTAGTGGAAAACCGGTGGAGTTCCCCTGAATATGGAAAAGGAGAGCTAAGAGCTAATCCAAATCTGGATTTTATATATGTAGCCTTTTTGTACTTCTACATATACTTCAAAATATGTTAATAAGACATATGTTAATAAGAGCATCAAATAGCTGAGACCAGAAGAGGAGGGGTCAATGAAACACTTTGGTTTGATATATTCTGTTAGTCCTTATGATATTGCTCATGTTTGACCAAACTTTGCTACCAAATGCTGCTTTGCATTTCTCTGCAACAAGAGCACTTCTTATGAGTCACAGCTGTTGAAACCAACACTTATAATAAGAAAATTTAGTGGTAGCATTTAAAATTGATACCTAAGCATGAATAAACTTTCTGGAGTTCTAATATTTACTGGATTAGAACCTGTTTCTTTATAGCAGTGAAAGTAATTTATGACAGTTAAAATAAGTGATAAATGGGGGTCTGGAAGTGCAGCTTTTTCCCAGTAGGTTAAGGGTTATGCATAGAGGTCAGACATGCTGTACAGGAAACTTTTCTGTTTCTTTAGGATGCCTTGGTGCTTCTAGTTTAAAACAAAGCAATAACTCAGAGAAGCCAGTTGTCTCAGAACAACGTAGGAAATGGCTCATGGGTCTTTCATCTTTTGATAGTGTAAATTTTGAGTTTTGAGTCACGTTTTTATAGTTTTTTTTTTTTTTTTTTTTTTTTTCCCCAGACTATAAGTTGGTGCCAGTGAACTTTGCAGGAAAAGTTTTAATTTTAGAGATATTACTGCCCTTTACTGTAGATTACCCAACCTGTTGCTTCAGATAGCATCAGCAAAACTGCAAACTTTGGTTTTATGTTCTTGTCAGTTGTCACTGTAGCCTATTAGTTTCTGGGGATGTAGGGGTGAAAGATTAGAAAAGCCTCAGAAGCTTGTCCTGTGTGCTGCTTTTCTCAGATGGGGATGGTTCACCAACTATTTATTGCCAGAACTTTTGTTTGTTTGTTTGTTTCCAGATCTTTTTCTAAATCATCCTAGTGCTTATTTTTTTCCATTTTTGTGGGTAATGGAAATCCATTCTGCATCCAGTAGTCTTTGTGCATTCAATCTTTAACGCTAGGAGCTAGATAAGAGTCACAGGTGAGACCGGCTCACAGGAGCTCCTCTTACGGACAGTTGCTTGGGGTATTGGAGACTCTGGCTGCTTGGGCTGAACGTTTGCACCAAAGCATGGTGCCAGGAGGGTGGGCAGCCAGCTTAGCATCCTGTCCCTCCCATGATGCTGCCATCCATCGGTCACTGAGGTGGGTTGCACTCTCATAAAAGCAATGCTATGGATCCGGCGGAGTGTCACATCCAGTGGTACCATCACCTAGCTGCTGAAGGGTTATTTCAAGCCTATTCCCAGCCTGCTCTCCAGTAGTGGCAGAGTTGGTTTTCAGACTCTAATGAGGTATGCAGAATATTGCTTTAAATGGAAGCACTTTTGCTTCCAATATTTTCTTGAAGGAAACTATGTTTTTCAGAGTGACCTTTCATGTTTTCTTCATAGAGCATAAATGCTAAGGCACCGTCATTATCAGTACATAGATTTTGCAGAGAAAAATACTTGATAAGTATCTAGATCAGTGAATTTGTACGTGGTGAAGGCATTACAAAAATGTCAGGCAGAATAGAAGTTGCAAACAACTCTTTTTGTGTTCAGTTTTGAAGCAGTCATTTACCTTAGTTTCTTTATTGTGATTAAATGTTTCTGACCCTAATGACTGTGTTACTTCCTAGTATCAGTAACAGAAGTAAAGCAAGACATGGAAATATTTCATCTGAAAGTTAAATTATTTATTATATTATGGAGTTCAAAATTAGTTGCTTCAATATTTTAATAGTAAGATTGGTGGGATATCAGTTATTTCAAAATGGTGTTTGATTTGCTCTCATGTATTTGCTGCAATTATTAATTCATGTATTACTAGGGCTAGTGGGATTCTTTGTTCAGCTTTTAATTGTACAATGTGAAGTCTGAAGTTCAAGGAGTCTCTATTAATTTAACTTTTATCCCAGTGGAATATGATGTCTATGATACTACCAAAACAGTGAATTTTCCCTTAAGTTCATTATTAAAATTACTTTTTTAAATTAAGTCGTTATGCAACCAAATTTTCATATATAGTAACTATGCTTCATAGTAACTATGCTTGAATATTTTATACATTAACGAACATGCTTCAAAGCATGAACCATTATCTCTCAATGCTAAGTGGGAAGAAGCATTGTGCGTGGAAAAAAATATATTTTGTAATTTAAATGCTGAATAACATAGTTGCTTTAAAAATGTGGGCTGAATATGACTTACTACTAAGTTCAAGCTGCTCTGCAAACATAATATTAACTACCAACAGAATTTAGTCTAGAGTTTGTTGGTGCTCTACTGTTGTACCTGGCAATACCTGGCATTAGAATGCCTGTAGTAGCGACAGAAATTTGTCTTTTGCTTTTCATGGCTCCTAAAGCAAACCTCCCAAAGATCCCATCTCATTGGATGCATCACTGCCTTTGGGTTAAAGAAGAGGGAGCTGAACTGCAATAGCAACAAGTGAATTGATGAAGATGCAGGAGCTGCCTGCAGCATTGCAAACTTCTAGCTAACAGTTCTAGATAAAGCTTTAGTAGAAGGGCACAGGCAGTGGGATTTAGCAAGCTCTGGTTTACCTGGGCAGGTGTGAATGTAACTAAGGTGAGTGCCAACTAAGAATATCTCCCTCCGTCATGCAGGCATGAGTTGGAAAAAAACGTGCCATGGGTGTGCCTCATCACTTTTGCAGTAGGGTAGAGAGACCTGTAGAGGAGTCTTGACTTGGGCCTCAGATACCTGCAAATCTCCTGCCTGGCATGGCTGATCACATGAAATATATAGTAGGAATGGAAGCTAAAATGTTCCCTGTGTTTCTGCAGGTTAGTGAGATTTCACTGTCTGGCCAAGTTCCATTCAAAAACTGAATTAGTTAATAACTAAGTTACTACTAATAGGCTTGGGTGCTATCTCATTAATCCACGGTTGTCTGATAGGAAAATGACAGAGTATTTTGAATGATGCTGGTTTATGTGACTGTGAAGTAATTTAGAAGTAAGCCTAATAATGCCTGGTAGAAGTAGTGGAACAGTGCATGGCTTAGAAAACAGCTGGTACCAAGCTCCTCCTGTGGCATTTCCAACTCTAGTAATCTGGTTCAAGAGGTTTTGCCCACTGCCCTCTGTATGCTACTCAAAAAACACTTGGTTTTGGAAAATCAGTCCCATCCTTTTAGGAAGGAAACAGAAATTGGCATCAGCTTGATTTTAACTACCCTGAAAGTCAGTGTAGTAATGCCTGTGGCATGGAACTGGGATATCACCATCATTTGTAACATGTTTTGAGATCCGTGGGAGTAATATATACTGTATAATGGTATATTGTTTCTAGTGAATATTAATATAATCATTTAGTAGTATGCTGAAGTCATGAAAAAAATACATAATGTCACTAGTGGTGAAGTTTAACGTAGATTTACAAAAGTATTTATTTTTTAGTTTTATTCCATTTCCCCTGCTCATTCTCTCTCTTTTTTTTGAGCTAAATTATTTCTCATGCATACTGTTTAATATAAACTAGAAAGTTGCAAAGATGTTTTTTCAAGTACATATATTTATCTTGTCCCCCAGCAAAGTAGTTTCACAGTTTTTATCACTTGTGGCTATTATTCCACCTATAAAGATTGGGTCATAATTCAGAACCACGCTGGGGTAAGCCAGTTTTCAGAGTAATCGCAGTAAGATTGATATTGAAATATTTATTACCTTCATGATCTATGAATGAGCCTTTGTGTTTCACACCTTCATATTAAGCTCTGTTTCAAGATGACCAGAGACTATATTTCATCTTTCCCACCAGAACTTATATTTAAAGGAGATTGCAAATTATGTATAGGTATATACCTATATAGAGAGATATAGATATAACTAAATGGAGTGGCAATGCTTTTATTACAAACCTTTATCTAGTGGCTCACTATACCTCTGTTTCAGATTTATAATTGCTAAAAGTTATGTGTAGATATGGTCACTAAGCAGTAGTTTGATATCAATATGCAATATACTGCAAGAGTTAGTGGGGGAAAGAATGTTTTGATGGGAGTGTGTAGTGAAAAGGCTGAACTTTAAGCTCGGTGTTTAAAAAATAGAAAGCCTGTTCATTTGGACAAGCCAAATGTGGCTAGGAAACAGCAGGTCCTCATGCTGGAGAAGACTAACGTTGAAATCATCAAGGCCTACCTAGGACTATTAAGGTATACTTACAAACTCAAAGAAGGTGCCATAGCTTACTGATGTTATGTTTTAACAACATAGAAATGTGTACATTCTCTCTCGCTTCTTTCCCTTGTCTTTTGCAATTTGGGTGGACTGGGAAAGCTTCTCAAAACAGCAGTCTGCTCTTATTTCAACACAGGAAGGATGTACTTTGTTCAGGTGCATTAGCTGAATCAAATTTAGTCTTTGACTCAAAGACAGTGAGACAGGTGCAGGTGCATTACCCAAACATTATTTCTTCCTGTGGAGGTGTTCTGTTCTGCCCAGGCTGAGCAATCAGTAACACCATGTTCTCTGGGTTAAATCTATCCTGGATAAATCCAAGTCACGATCACTGCCATGTATTGAGGTTGTATGGGTCCGTTATGTTCATATTTTAAGTTTCAAAAGTCACCATTTTAAGCAGAAAGCATGACATCTACATATGTCCTACTGTATTTTCTCAACATCATTTTAACAAGAAATGCTAAACCCAGTTCAGCTACTCAGGCTGCATGGTATAAACTGGATTATGTTTGATCCCTCTGGGTTGCAGCCCTTCTCGAATCTTGCCTTCCACCTGTGCCACAAAATAGCTGCAGAGACAGCATCAGAAACCTGAAAAAGAAACTTGATCTGAACAGTCTATCCCATGTTATTCACATGGTATTATGAGGTAAGCATATCCCAGTGTTTTTTGATTATGAACTTTCTCCCTTTAGTGGGAGACTTTAGCTAGAAACAGTTAAGAGAGAATGAGTTTAAATAGTCAACGTAATAGACATAACAATTGCAGAACAGCATTAAGGGATCAGGATTATGTTAAAAGTCACAGGTTTATGAAGTTCTAAATTTTTGATTGTGTTCAAAATAACACACCTTTTCTTCTTGGATATATCGTAGTAAAGTGATGTTCTGACCTCTGAGCCCTGAGTCCTCAGAAGAGTGTTTAATCTGCTGGCTATTATATCCTTCTTTCCATTCTTCTCATACAGAAGATTGTTGTGGGAAACATCAAACTCTCTTTAGATCAAGCTACTAATCTGAAAGGTGAGCAGAAAGCCTTCTGTAAATAAATAAAAGGCCAAATAACTTCCTTAAACAAATAATGTCACTGATTTTTATTAAGAGGGCACAAGTATAGAGACAATGCTATTACTATTTTTTTGTGGTTAGAATTACCATAGGCTTATGAAAGATGTACAAAGACAAACTTGCTCTAGATTGCTTATTATTTTTTAATATTTCTGTTATCTTCATACAAATCTATTTGCAAGTATGCCAGCCTTTCATAGCAATACACTATTTTCAATTACCTAACAAAATGCCTCTCTTTGATGGTAGCTAATTGCTTTACAAATGGTCCATGAATTTAGGCTCATTTTATTCTAAAGGGTACTTTCAGTGCATTTAAAAAGAATAAATTTAATTTATCATGATCGTATGGTTCATTATGATCTACTAGCATGAACTGATGTATAAACAGGCATCTGGAATTCCCAAAATAGTTCTTCCTTTAGGAAAACACTGAATTAGATATTAAAATTGGCAGTCATATGGTGTCTATTGCCACCCTGGGAAAATTGAGTAGTTTGTGTCATGTTATATACTGCTTCTTTATCATACCTCAGAATTTTGCCCAACTTTTGATTTCCCGCTACTGACTGCAACTTGAAATAGTGATAGATGGGGATTAAAACAGAAGTTTCTTAACTTTCAGTTGTGCAGCATCTCCATCCTGAGATACAAAGTGCCCTGAAGATTAATAGTATCTGTTAAATGTTTCCCAAAGTCAGGTGTTTTTCTGGGTGGTGCTGTGCAACAGAAAGGCATGGCAGTGTACTATGAAAAAGCTTGCTTATCTAACACAAGGACTTCATTCTTGTTAGCATGGTGCTTGATCTTAACTAATTAGTTCCTCTCCATACCTGTCACCATGACTTGAACTAGCATTATGTGATTGATTTTCTAGCTTAAGTTTTTAAAAAATATTTCCCATTTCTACTCCTTCTTCTTCGGCCTTTTTCAAGACTAAGACACATGAGCTCACTGACCATTTTAGTTAGGAAAAACAAAACAAAACAAAACACCCAAGAAACAAATAAAGGCTTGCAAAGTGCTGAAAACCAATGTGACAGAATAATAGTGTACTGTAAGACCTAGGCTTGCACCTGAGCATCGCTGCTTACTGTGCCGTTCGTCTGTACACCTCTGCTATGCCTTGCATGTGTGCATTTCAAATTAGCTTTTGAAAAGTAAACTAATTTCATTCTTTTTGGTCAGGATTTGAATTCTCAAGAAGGCACATAACAGAATTCATACATGGTCTTGTTTTTGAAGCTGAAAATCCATCTGGAATGATCTGGGCTCAGTGGTTTTCACTGGCTAAATGGGACCTTGTTTCTTCTGAGCACTCTTTTGTGTTAGCTTCATTGTTACATGCCTCTTGCTTTCTAAAAGCTTCTCAAGCACAAAAGACAAGTTTTGTCCCTGGATATTTCCTTCCACATGTCAGAAATCATTGATGAGAAGTCTCAAAGTTTGGAAAAGCGTGTGTGTATGTGTGTATTTTATGGGGAGCAAAACGAAGGAAATGAGAAAAAGAAACTGTAGGTATTACATGCAAAAGTTTGTATTTAAGGGCAACTGTTGTGTCGGGACATGGTATGCATCACTGCTGCCTCTTGACAGGTTCACCAAATTAAATTCTTTCAGTTGCAGTTTTGAAGCTAAAAGTGTTTGACTGGTTCAGCCCCTGAATGGTGTTTAAGGAATAAAGGGAAAAAGAGCAGGAAGTTCTAATTGGCAAATTACTTCTTGTTATTTAGTTTGGCTTCCAAATTGGAAATTACGATAATGAGGAGCTTTGTGGGACTTGCCCTTGAAGAGGGCCAGGCAGCTTTTTGTTTAATTACTATTTAATGCGAAGATATTCAAGGAACATATTGTAGCATTTAAGCCATCACTTTCTATTAAACAAGTATTCTAAGTTAATAATTTTTAAATCTCTCTCTGGATAGCTTTTGTGAATTTAAGATGTCTAAGTGAAGTGTAGCTTGCAAACAAAGGCTAAAAGGTTTTTCTTGTTATGTAATATTTAGCAAAGTGACTTTAAATTTATTTCTCAAGATGTAATAAATAATAGTGTTGTATGTGATAATATGAGGACTTCATGTTAACGTTAATCTCAGAATAACTCAGAAGGTAAATATATATGCATGAAATGTAGTTTTCATTAACTGTGTATTACCTTCACAATTTCTAAATGAAAAGTCATATTGTCAACTGAAAGTGATATAATTGAGAAGGATCTGATCCTGGATATTTGTATATTTAAAGTGCTGTTAACTCATTAATTTTATCTTGTAGTTCAAAGCCTGAGACTTTAACTGTTTGGTGTTATATATAGATATTCATAAATACAAGAAAGAAGTGTGAATATAACAAAGGCATAGAAACTCTGTATTCTCAAAGGGATGCAATGTGAATATTTATTTTTTAAGCATGCTACTAATATTTTTTTTGGATAATTAGAGTGCAAACATGAAAAAAAATTACGCTTTTACAGACAATGATCTGGGATTGTGTTCTGTGACCTGTTCTCCCTCTTTTGTACTTTCTTAGTGTAAATGACTCATTCCTTTTCTTTGTCTTTGAAAGATCTGTCTTAGCAATCTTTTCTATTTTTTATTCTGTAGAGCAGACTGCATGCAGAATAAAAACTTCTGGATTTAGTCCCAAGCAAAAAAAAAAAGTGTAGAAAAATCAGTTACTGGGTTTCATTCAGAATATAAAAGCAAAAAAATACATCATAATGCTTTGAATGGACAAGTTAAAATTCATATTTTTAAGCTAGTAAGAGCCATTTCATACATGCATGTATTTTGCTTGTTTCCTAACTTCCTTATGTTTTTGTAATTGACCCTTCCCTTTAAGCTGCAGGCTCAGAATAAGCAACTCTAACTAGTTGACTTCTCACTTATCAGTGTTCACATTAATTAAAATGGTTAAGCAAAATAGTGGAAGAGAGTTAATTTGTTCAGCATGTTTCCTTCTGAATTAGTTCCATTCAACCCAAAATTTGGCCTAAAGCAAGTGCATTTAATGCCATTTTTTAAAAAACCTCTTTAAACAGAGGCATGCCGTAGGAACACGGTTCCTGAACTGTAGCTATGCTGCTGGATGCTGTTCTCAAACTGTCTATTATTGCTTCGGTATGAGTGGATGACCAGTGGATGAGTCATAGTCTCAGCCTCCTCTCTGTCCAGCACAGAGGGCTGTTTGAGAGCAAACCCACTGGCGATTTAGTTCATGTTTTTCCTCAGAGTTAAGCTGGTCCAGGAACAAAAAATTAAATTCATTAAAAATTAAAAAATAATATAAAATAAAACCAAATTGCTGTTGTACATGCTGTTTTGTTATAATTGTATAGTAATGTGTGTGAGCATACAGTTGTATATAAGTGTTTATACAGATACGGATCCATGTATACACATACATGAAGCTATTAAAGGAAACATCAGTAAAGTACTTGACTTTCTACAATGGTAACGAAAAATAATCTTTGGAATCAGCCTCATAAAAGTACGGTAGCTCATGTGAAAGTTGCATAATAAACCAGGGAGGGATCTCTAGATAACGTGTGCTGAACTCCTGCATATCACAAGCAACACAATTTACCCAGAGACAGCAATGAAATTATTTTATTCCTCGAAGACTGCATGTCATAAGCAGCAAGCAAGAAAGACTGTCAGTAATATCTGAGTCTTCTGTATTGACCGGGTTATATGAAATATACCCTAGTAACCCCAGGGGAAGCCTATGTTCCGTACTGGAGGGGGGGGAATAAAATAAGCACGGGTCTTTGGTTTGTTTCCTAACACAAGGGAAGTCTTTTTGTATTTGAATGGTCTAGTCATTGGTTATGCCTTCAGTGTGTGAACTGGCCACATACCAGTCAGGTATCCCAATGCCAGATTCCAGTTTTTGAACACAGGGTTGCTTCATCTCATATCTGCTTTGAACCTGTGGCCAGTCTCTGATGCTCCATGGGAAGGCCAGCCTGAATACAGTGAACTGCAGAGGAGCATTTGTTCCTGACCTTTCCAACATGTGGCTGAAGCCCTGAAGCATGAGATTGAGTCACAGTGTAAAGCTGCAAAGCATTTGGAGGTCAGTACAGGCAATCTTATTTTCCCCTTTTGGCCCTTGATAGATGCAGATAAGCAGGGTGTGTCATAGATCATTGAGCACTAAAGCTAAAAAGGACAGCAGTGTCCTGGCAGTGTGGCCCTTCACAAATAGACCATTGTGGTGCTGTGGTTTTATTATTATTATTTTTTTTTTTAGCTTCCAGAATGCAGAGGATACAAATAATGTAGACATTGTATTTTTCTTAGAAGACTCCTGGAACAATCTTATCTTACAAAGTTTAAGATGAAAACTGAAAAAATTGAAGGCCAGTTTAAGTAGATCTTGCTTTAACATTCAGAAGAGACTTAGATAAACAGTCTGTGGGTAGCTGACAGTTAATTATCTTGTCAGTTTTCTCTGCCAAATCTTACTGCAGCGTTGAGTATAGATGTGTTCTGCTAGTGGATGGCAGTCATGGCTTTCCTGAATGACAGTATTAAAGGTCAGAGCATGAAAACATTACTAAATTCTTCCATCTAAGGTGCTATTGCATCAGCTTCTTGGTGATATGGCATTTCTAGATTTTTTTTTTAATTGTTATATTAGCCACCACGTAACACATTTTTCTGTTTATTTGTCGAATAATGCTTTCTAAGTATAACTGTTTTAGGCATTTAGTTTGATGCTGTGTGAAGCACCATACAATCAAACACATTGAAACATCTTTTCTTCTTCTCAGGTATTTTTGACTATTATTAAGGAAAAATATTTAGCTTATCAAAAAGTTGATAAATTTCTTAGTAATCCTGTGTCTTTGAAATGAGATTAAGCATTGGAGTTTAAGCGAAATGATGCATCTCCATTTTAGGTGACACTTTTTAGGACTGGATGTCTGTCAGTAATAAAACATTGTAGTAGAACAAAAGCCATGGTGCCAAATGCAGGGGAAGATGCTACTGGTATTATCTGAAGAGTAATACAAAATAACTCTCTAGCTTTGGCACTCCAAAAATACAGTATAATTAGTTTTAGGCTTGATTGTGATGTTTGTTTCTCATTGTAATTTCCTTTCAACCCAAAACACAATCATAATGTGTCTTCATGTTAAAATATAAAGTAATGACAGAAAAATGACATTTTAAACTCTGTATTTAGTAGTCACTTATATCGCATATAAATTCAGTTCTCACTTTCTGCCCAGAACCTAATTTATGAGAAAGATGAAATATTTCATGTCTCTGCTAAAAGGCGGTAGGATTATTATTAATCATCAAAGATGATTTCATGCCTCTTTCACGTTAACCTGAGACCTGAATGCAAAATGCAGTATGCAAATCATCATCTGTTACTGCAATGCTGTCTTTGAGAGGTTCCTAGCGTAAATCAGTACACTTCATTTATGTATCTTTATTCTGTGATGAATATAAAATGAAGATGGTTAATCATACTATAAGTAATCCTAGTACAACTCGAAAAGCTGCTATAGCACAAACATAATGTTAAACTTTCACAGAGGCAATGAAGCAATGGCACACTGTCTCAGAAGACAGGCCTTTTAAAGTGAAAAGACCTGTCACTTCTAATTTATTGAGCGAGGCACACTGCAACTTTGGAGCTGGGAGGCTGGTTTTAATACACCTTTAATGACGCTGTATCACCCTTTACAAACTATAAGTGTCTGAACTGCAATGTGCTGCATCACCTTCTGGCAGGCAGGGAAGGTGCAAAGGAAAGCACAACAGAGCTGTACACGCTTTATGGCTTCTCTTCTAACTAGTGCTCATGTAGTCACAAGCTGGTAAACAGCTAGATGAGAACAGCAGGGGAACTGCAAATATATAAAAGAGGGAGCACAATGAAACAATTCCTTCTTTAGGGTGAACGAGGCCAGAGGGACGAGCAATGGCTATGAAACACATTGCTTCAGCACGGATTGTGCTTCAGACAGCTTCAGTCCTTACTGTCCACTTCTCACTCCCTTCTGTATCTCTCTTACTGTCCTGCACAGCTGAAAGTAGAAGAGCAGGCATTTAAGGGATTTTAGACCAACTTGCAATTATATTGTTGTGAAGTCAATGCTAAATCTTCCTTCACGAGGAAACTTCCGTCTCACTTGTGGTTTCATAGAGACGATGTCTCCCTGGATGATAACAAGGGATGTCTGTGGCATATATGGAGACATTAATTAAAATGGCCATTTTGGGCTCCCTAATTTCTCCCTTTCCTTGAAGTTACCTTTCCTCCTCATAGGATCAGCAGGAAGGGAATATACAGCCTGTCTCTGTTACTTAAGTGTCTGCCTGAACTGCTGATGAAGATATACTTGTGCAAAGATTGTGTCCACGTTATTATTTCTTATTGATTTTTTAAAATTTAACTTTGACATTTATTTTTATTTTACATATATCATTGTATTATTTGTTTTTATTAATTTTACATTTTATTGGATATTGTATTTTATTGTCTGTCTTTTTTCTAGTTTGTTGTGTTACTGAGAATAAAACTTTTCTTCTTGTCATCCCTCTTCGTTGAGGTTGCATATCTAGTAAGAACAGTTGAATACTACCATACATTTTGGAAAAACCAGTTGTCCAAAGTTTAGTCCATCTTTCTCTTATGGTTGGAACAGACTAAGTATACATATTATATGGGAAGATATACTAATGAAATTCCAACAAATCAATGCATCAGTACTGGTGGTAAAGTTTAAAAAAATAAAATAAGATCATAAGCCCTAAAAAGATCTTTTGGCTTGGCCATCTAGTTTGTTAGATGGAAGGAGGAAAAAATAATATTTTCATCATGTAACAGGAAAATTGCATTAAACTGCTTCCCCTATAACTTTGGGGGGATGAGTGGGGACAGTTATTACATGCCAATAGAAAACAGGAGACCAGCAGAGAGAAGTTCTACAAGAGCAGTACGTTGCATTGGAAGCATACTGTCACTGGCTCATCCATGTTTTCAAGAGGTGTCTGGCAACAAGGATAACACATGGATAAAAACAGGGCTATGCTTCCAGGAGATGTGGGAGCAAAGAAAGTGGGACTTTCTTCCAGAAGTAGGCATGATATAACCCAAGAAAGGATTTAATAAACGGCATACTCACCTGTATAGACAAAAAGATGTCACAGGTGTAGAATGTTTCCCTGTGTTTTCAACGTGTAAATTCTTATCTTCTGACCTGTGTGTCACTGACATTATTCAATGCTTGTTGAACACCAAATTGCTCCTGCTCATTGTATCGTTATTATCAACCATTAATTAGGTAAGGAGTAAATACCATACAGTATTGATGGTTCTTTGGCTGTTTTTGAAGGGCCCAACTCAGTTTGGTATTGTATGTATTTGTATGTACGTGATCACTGTGTTAAATTGATATTGGTAAGTGAAATGAATGAAAAGGTGTCAGAGCTTTAAATGTTTAGGTATCTTACTATTCATATTTTTCATATAATTCAGTTATGTTACTCTTTAGTCCAGGGAGTTTCATAGTGAGCAAATTTATTGTAAAAGTATAAAGAGACTGGAAGCAAATGCAGTTTTCGTCTTGTTGAAGTTTGTGTATGTATGCGTATGTGTACAGGTGGTTGTGGTTTAACCCACAGGCAGTGAAGCACTGCATACCCATTTGCTCCCTCCCTCCCAGTGGGCTGAGGGAGAAGAACAAAAAAGGAAAAAGTGCAAGAACTCACTGGCTGAGGTAAAGATACTTTAATAAGAAGGAAAGAAGGGGGGGGGGGGGGGGAAGCAAGTGATGCACAACACAGTTGCTCACCACCTCCTGACCAATCCCCAGCTAGTCCTTGAGCTGTGGCAGCTCCCCCCAGCCAACTTCTCCCAGTTTTATCGTTCAGCACGAGCTGTGTGGTACAGGACATTCCTTTGGTCAGCCTGGGCCAGGTGCCCTGGCTGTGTCCCCTCCCAGAGCATCCCCTGCATGCTCACTGGCAGGGTAGCATGAGAAACAGAAAAGCTCTTGGCCCTGTTAGCACTGCTCAGCAACAACTAAACCTTGATGTGTTATCAACATTATTTTCATACTAAATCTGAACCACAGCACCATACCAGCTACTGTGATGAAACTTAACTCTATCCCAGCTAAAACTGGGGCATGTGTATATGCATAGCCCAATCTCAGTGTCTGTACTTCAAAGTGGAATTGATTTTAGAATATAGATGAGATAATGTAGATGCCTCCTTTCTTTGACAGCTCCTTACTGGTGTCTAATTGCCAAGCACTTGTTTTGATTGATTTGCAGCCTGAAGTAAAAATGTCACCATAATGTGAAGGCTCTGTATGTCTTGAGGGGGTAAGGACAGTTCTTTTCTTCTAATAACAGGCCACGTAATTTCATCTAGTAAATATATACACTGAGATCATGCAAAAAAATTGCATGTCTTACCCATTTATAGATCATCTTAATGGTTAATTCTTGTCATTTAAAAATTAATGCCTTCACCCTGTTCCCAGCTCTTGGATCTAGCCATGCGTTTCTCTGCTAGAGTAAATGACTGTAAAATGTAAGGAATCTGTTCATGTGTAGCTACTTATGAACCATAATCAGGTCACATCTTAACCTTCTCTTTGATAAAATAGATTAAGTGCTTAAGCTTTTATCACCTTCTCTTTGATAAAATAGATTAAGCGCTTAAGCTTTTATCTCTAAGGCAGGTTTCCAAGCCCAGAATAATACTATTTAGCTGTTCTCTGAACCATTTCCAAATTGTCACATTCATATTTTAAAATTGATACTAGTACTAGTAGATACTACGCTTAACTCCAGTAATGATATAACTAATGTTCTATGAAGTACAAGCATTACCTCACTATATGTGAGGCTGAGTTGCCTCAGCTGCAGCATCTGCAGCCTCTTTGCTTGGTTAGCAACCACAGCCTTGGTGGCCTCTTCAAAATTGTAACTATGACTTGGTTCGCCTGTCGTAACTCTGGCCCTCCTGCTTTGTGCCTGAAGATGTGACTTGGCATTTGACAGCGGTCCAGATCTTTCTGAGGATGAATTTCGCTGTGCACAGTTGTTGATTTGATGCATTTTTATTTTACTCAGTTATTGGGTGCTAAAACCATGTTGTAGCTGTTGAGGTACTCCCTGCTGAGTAAATACCAACGAAGTGATGACCCAGAGTGCTGGAAAGAAGGTGAAGTCCTGTTTGTCATCTATGGAAACAGGGTCCAAGAGGAACCTTTTTCATGATCAGGCTTGGGAGATAGCTGAAGCACTTTGTAACATTTAAGGTAAACTGAATATAGGCCTATCCACACAGTGAAAAATTCTCATTTCTAGTTGAAAGAGCTTTGTAGTCACTGAGGGAGCAATTCTGCATGAAGTTCAACAACAGCAGCAGAAGTTTCCAGATGCTTGCTGATGGATATTCTGAAGCTTTAGCATTGTGATTCTGTTTGCACAAAGTTTATTTTAAGCTTTTTAGCCAAAGTCATTATAGTTGATGGCAAAGGCAGTTCAGCCACTTCAATATTGAGCTCCACACGTTATAATTTACTCTGCTGGGAAGTACAGAGATCCATGCCAACAGGGCTATATTGAGCCCTACACCTGCTATCACTTAAAGGTAGCTCCTGTATGTACTTCAGACCCTTAGGCTCTTTTAAAGATGCAACCTGTGCTGTAATTCAAGAACAATAAGTTTCTCCTGGCACTTATTCAATATAATTAATGTACTTCATATATAAACATAATGTACTTTAAAATCTATTTTAAAATGTTCAGTAAATATTCAATGATTATTTAAAATTAATCTCACTGAAGGCTTAATATTGATGTGGAGTGAGAAGATAAACATCTCTACACACATACACGTTCAACCATTTATGTGTGTGCATGCACAAACACATACATACTCATAGCATGCTCCTGCAAAAAATACTACTTTTTATAGTCAGTAGCATTCTGGTATTATAATGGCTCCGTGAAAGCTGGTACTTCCCACATCCCACAGGCAGGCTTTTGTTGAACTATTATTGTCATAGAACTGTCATTATATAGTATTTGATATTCTTTGTGCGGACAGAGGTGGCAATGACATTGATGCAAACACAGTGGTTAGTCAGCTGTGTATTGAGCGTTATGTATCAGCATAACTTATCATTTGAAGATTTACATTCCTGTTTATACTAACCTACAGTGGCCTGGGCTTAAAAGGAGATAGATATTAGCAAAGCATATGTATAAAGCAGAGGTGGAATATGTCTGTGAAAATTGTGTGCTTTTAATTTGTTGGAGGAGAAAATTTAACAATTACAGTAGATTCACATTATTAGGCCACATCGTTGTCCATTATGAAACTGTTAGAATGTGAAATTGAGAAAGGTAAAGCTGAATTTATTGATTTATGCAAGTTTGATCGCTATGCAGAGTTGAGGTATGGGACACTCTAGGGCCAGCAGAGTTCATCTACTTTTCCACCTGATTAATTCTCTCACTTTTATTAAAGGGTTTTGTTTGTGTTGGAATGGTATTTCCATAGTTTTCACTGAACAACTGGAATGAATCATAGGTTTTTGGTTACATAGCTAGCAGGTGGCACAGAAACATCAGTACTGAGTATTGACAAATTTTGGGCAAAAGCAGTGATCTAATGCATCGTGCTAATTCGGATGAAAGTCGTTATTCTCTTTTTTTTGTGTTATTTGTCAGTGGACTAAATCTTTTGCGCGTAAAAGTGAATTTCTTAACTATACTATGTCATTCTGATGAAACAGAACTGTTTTCAGTGTTGACTAACTCAAAGTATACCATATACGTAGGTGCTGTGAATGGCCTATTATTTGAAGTGGCTGAGGTGCCCACTGGGGGTGTCACAGGACCACCTGTAAGCAGTATGGTGAAGAGCTGGGGTCCCTGCACCTGGGACCAGGCTACCATTTCCATCCTGGCTTTAAAAGTTGAGGGATGGTTGAAGCAGGTTTTGAACAAGGCCAAACTGAATGTGGCTGGATGAGGGTTAGTTGAATCTGGAGATATTATTTCTTAGTCTGTTGTACATTAGTTATATGTGGGTTTGGAGCTATAGTAACTTCAGGTTTAATTTTGCTACACCAGGAGGATTTGGATTTAAATATGTGCGGCTTACATCTGGAGGAGTTAATCTCTTGCTGCTGCAAGAGAGGGCATGACTGTTTTCCTTTATTAAGATGCCAGCTTCTGTCATTTTAGGCTTGTTCCTTTGAAGTGATAGCAGTGAGGAGAGAACGTGTGTTCAGAGATGTAAATAGTGGCTGAAGCAGTTGGGATAGCTTTATTTGCACATAAATTACTCTTTTCTGAGATGTGCTGTCTTTCCTCAAGAAGATGTCGGTCTTACGTTTCTGGGGTGTGCTGACTTAGTCTTTTTGAAGTAAAATACTAAGATGGCCAAAGACGGCCCATACTCAGCACCCACCTGCCCCAAGTTATGATGTAGAGAGTGAAAGAGAGTATCTTACCTTTCAAACACAGCTAAGTTTGCAGAAACAGGAAAGCAAAATAAATAAAATGCCTCTATTTTGGAAACTAAGCTCAGTGTTGTAATGAAACTGTGTCTAGCTAGTGTACAACTCCTAAGTAATGTGTCTGAGAAAAACATGCTTTAAAAATAATTTTAAAAGTCCTGCAAATCACCTTTTTCCTAGCAGTATGGAGTTTTATGTGAAAGCATAGACATGGCAAGTAAGACATACACTGGGTAAGAACAACTTTTCTAATCCTCAGCTCTGTATAATTTTTCTCCTGACAGAGGTTTTCATTATAGTTTTACATCCTGAGAGGATTGCTCTCCTGTCCGTTGAGGATAAGGTACATGCTAGATAGATCACAAAGCTTACAGAAATAGATTGCTGTGTTCATTAGTCATGTAGTCAAATAGAAGTCTTTCCCCTACTGGATAGTTGTCTAGTTTCTCTTCCTTCTCACTGCCTAGGAGTAAGCAAGGGAAATTTAAATTTACAGACCCATGGATATACATTATGGGGGGGGAGGAAAAAAAAAAAAAAAGCTATTTCTATCAACAACTGCATAACTGCATTTAAGTTCTTCTTGGAAAATATGGTCATCTTTTTTCCATTCTATCTTGTTCTCTACAGGATGCCTTTTGCTTACTTTATCCTAAATATAGTCTGAACTGTAATCATTGAACTATTTGTTCTGAGTAGTAGTAGTGGAGAGACTAATATGACAGATTTGCACAAGCATTACTTAACCTTTTGCTATAGTTTTAACAATTTACTACATGAACTGCATCAGGAATGTAAACGAGTATAGGGGTCCTTTATGAACCATCTCAACCTCAGGATTTGCAGTAAATCTTAAAACTACTGCTATTCTGAAGAAAATTATCTCCTTCTTCTCCACATTAAACAAGTATAAATGAAACACTTGAAAAATACTCTATTGTGCAAGTGCAAATGGTAAACAATAATCTCTTACATGCATGTCTTTTATTTTCTAGTAGAAAAGGGATATTATGAAATGGAAAATATGGAAAGAATAAGAATTGTTCCCTAGCTATGCTAACTTTTGGTATGGGTGGCTTGGATGATGAGGACCTTTTCTTTATGGCAGTCATGCCTGTCATATGGATATCTTTTTACTCCACAGACAAAAAGCATGGGACTTTTTTTAATGTGCAACCAAAGTCTGATGTCCTTGGACTATTGTATGCCAAAATAATAGAATTAGTTTTTTAATTTATGCTAAGTTTTCAATACAGAGAAGTGAACCAAGAGTATGAAATTGCTCTCTCTTTTCCTTTGTGCTTTGATATGTTACTGCCAGCTTTTAAGACACTGCTCCTGAGTATTGTTTTTACTGTTATTTTTAAATAGTAAATTCTGTAGAGCCAAAGAAATATAGTAACATTGAGTAAGAATATTTGGAAAAAATATTCAGATGTAATTGGCAGTTGGCACAAGCCAAAGTCTGCATGCTTCAGTGTGAAAGTTCTGTTCATGTGTTCTTAATGAATGTAAAATACTTTGCTTCATTCAAGGGACATTGGAGCACATAGTGTATGAGCATATGGGTCATACTTGAGAATTTTAGTCTCTGTGGAATTACTTAGGACTTTTTCACCTCACCCCCAAGAAATCACGGAGTTAAATGGTGTAATGCCGTGGGATTAATGCCCTATCTAGATCACAGATGCTGTTCTGCTCCTATCACCAAAGGGGGCAAATGCACTGAACCTGTTCTAGGCAGCTGTAGTTGAGGTTTCCTGTTTTGTCCACTTAGAATCATAGAATCAAAGCATATCCCAAGCTGGAAGGGACCCAAAAGCATCATCAAGTCCAACTCCTGCCTCCACACAGGACCACCCAAGAATTCTGAGAGCATTGTCCAAACGCTTCTTGAACTCTGGTGAGCTCAGTGCCCTGACCACTGCCCTAGGGAGCCTCTTACAGTGCTTGACCACCTTCTCAGTTAAGACCCTTTTCAGGGGACCCTGACCCTCCCCGTCCCAGCTCCATGCCATTCCCTTGGGTCCTGTCACTGTCCCCCAAGAGCTCAGCGCCTGCCCCTCTGCTCCCCTTGTGAGGGTTGCCATGAGGCCTCCCCTCAGCCTGCTCTGCTCTAGGCTGAACAAACCAAGTAACTTCTGCTCTTCCTCACTTATCTTCCTTTCCAGACCCTTCACCCACCTTAGTTGCCCTCCTTTGACATTCTCTAATAGATTTGTGCCCTTCTGTTCCTGTGGCACCCAAAACCTCACACAGTGCTCGAGGTGAAGACACACAGCGCAGAGCAGAGCAGGATAATCCCTCCCCTCACCCGGCTTGCAGCCTTGGGGCTGAAGCACCCCAGGATACAGCTGGCCCTCCTGGCTGCCAGGGCACACTGTTGGCTCGTGTTCAGCTTGCTGTCAACCAGAACCCCACATCCCTTTTCTGTGGGGCTGTTCTCCAGCCTTCTGTCCCTCAGTCTGTATGTACGGCCAGGGTTGCCACATCCCAGGTGCTGAATCCAGCACTTGTTAAAATTCAGGTTGTTGGTGATTGCCCAGCCCTCTAATTCATCAAGATCTCTCAGCAATGCCTCACTACCCTTGAATGTTACACTTAATGGTATTGCCTGTTTCTTTAGATAAATGGAGCTGCAGTGCTACCATGCTCTGAAAAGTTGCACTACTGCATGCAAGGTAGGTGGTGCCGTATCGTGGCTGCCTGATTGCCCTTTCATCCTGCAACTGGCCAAGTCAGAAAGATTATGCAGAGCTTTGAGTAACAAGTGTGGTCTTGCCTCCTCCCTTTCCACTTTGCTTCTCCCTATCTTTGTTTCTGAGGTAGTTTTGATTATTCTTTGTTAAGTCTAACACTGAAGCTGGACGGTGAAGCACCTCTAATCTTAATTAGCATTATGCCAGCATGTCTTCATTTGAATAGAGGGTTATGTTTCAGTATTCTCCACTGTCTGCAGAAGTACTAGTGGGAAGGGTGACAAGCAACATGTTCTACAGAATCATGTGATACACAGTAGTGTTTGTGAGAGGTGCTTTTAAGACATGACGGTAATTGAGAAATGTTGAGAAATCATTGCTTTATGAAAGATGGGAAGTATTTCTTCATAAATGGACAGCAATTAGATGATAACCACCCATTTATTCATTAATCGGAGTATCAGCTGTTAGATGAACCTTGTATTAGCTGGCATAGAGTAGGGTAGATTTGAATTTGTGAAAGTCTGGGGTTCTGCAGTATGGATTAATAGGTATTACATATTCATTACAATGTGCTGGAGTCAAATGCTACTGAAGTATTAAAACCACTATCAAAATCTGCCATACTAAAATGCTTCCATGAAACATGGAAATCCATGTGAGCTGTGAGTATCCTTCCAAGGTTAGAATTTGGTCCTAAGACCATGGGCATCTTGGGTTTAGATATTACAAACTATTTGAGTTTCTAATTACATTGGGTGTAATCAGACCCTCTTGATGTGTGTATGTGGACATATAGTTTACATTTACTGTTGAAGAGGTTATGCTCTCCTTGCTGCAGGCATTTAGTTCTTGGTATGTTAATGGAAGCCTTTGTATAAACTGAGTGGAAAATGTGAGTCATAGTTTCCTTTCTTTCTGTCTATATACCCCGTACATTACCAAGGAAAGCATACTAATATTTAATATTGAGTGCTCTTTAGAAGGGAGATACCTTAGCATATAGTTTCTTCCTGTACTTGCTGTGGTGTGAAATTTTTATCAGGTTATCAGATGCAGCATGGAGAAATTAGGTTAACTATGGAGCAGTTAAGCGATGACTTCTGAAGAATGTTATTCTCTTACTATGCTTGTACAACACAGGAAGTTTTATTCCACATTCTGTAACATATCCAATCGCACTTGTTGGGACTCTAATTTTGCCTAGCAAGAAAAGCTCTCTGCATGTCAGGCTTCTAAATTGCTTGATTAGTCTAAGTAGACTTTTATACCACAGGTGATCTTCTTGTAGGCATCAAGGTATGTTTTAGGCGCATATACAAATACATGTTAATAGTTGTACTCCTGACTTACAGGCTCTTCCTTCACCACTGATGAGCATGTTCTCTACCCATTTCCATTCTCCCCCAGTGAGGATTCTTATTCTACTTGACCATTTCTTTTCTTACATTTGCTTGTCTGTAATAATTTTATTCCACATTTCTTCAGTTTTGGACCTTTTAAGAAGGGACAGTTATCATTTGTATGTCAGAATCAATTGAAAAGTGTTACTACATGACATAATGAAAATCTTGTTTCCCAATGAATATATGCAAGAACAAAAAAAAAAAAAAAAAAAAGTATTCCTGCAAAGAGTTGTATTAGTCCTTTTAGCACTAAAGTGGGTCCTCCTTACAGCTCTGTGTATCCAGATGAATTGTACTACGTATAGAAAACCATATGCAGAACATAAGACATTGAAGACCACTGTGGCTCAGACTCACTATCCGTGATGCACAACTTCTGACAAAACACACCCAGTCAAAAATACTGCTTTGTATGGTAATGAAAAATACTTTAAAATGCATCTCAAGATAGACACATCCATCAGAGGATATTTAAGATTTTATCCTTAGCTCTTTATGTAAAGGTGAAATCATCATTGCTACAGAAAGAAGTACATCTTGCTTTTCCTCTGAGGAAAGTATAACCCAAGGTACCCCAAATAGGAATACATAGACAGTATCATCTATCAAGATGAGCTTACATACTCAAGAAATTTAAAGATAGGGGCAATCCCAAAATAATAATTTACACTACAGACTTTGCATGAAGGAATAGACTTCCTGTTTCCATATTTTTGCTCTGTATTTTTGCTTAGAAAGCTGACATATCAAATTACAAGAGAATGTGAATGATGCATTGATACTTTCATATTTTGTGTGCATCAGTCAGTCAGTTGGTTTAAGACCAAAGTCCAGGGAACACAGATCTGTGATAGTGTTTGCTGTCATAAACAGTCTTTTTTTTTTTTTTTTTTTTTTTTTTTTTTAATGTCAAGAGAAAGGGCAGAGCCTGGGCAAGAAACCTGAGTGACTCGTTATCCTTCCACTTTCTTTGTATTGCTGGTTTCTGGGCTAAGTACAGCTTTCAGGGCTTTCATCTGTAATTGGCTTTCTTGTGAACACTGAAGTTGTTCTAATTCTCCCTCTTACTTCATCTTGAAACAGGCTTAGTGGAGGGGAAATAAAAGCCCAAACCAAAAAAAGCCTATACAAATGCATATAGAATACAGAAGTAATAAACATGTAAGTAAATGCAAGATGTAATTTTTTTTTTTTTTTTTTTTTTTTGTAACAGTTAGAACTGGAAATGCTTTTTAGACTTGAATTATTTAAATACAGATTATAGGCTCTTTGTTCATACTGTTGAGTTGGAAATCACCCAGTTGACCGATTTCACTGAATGTGCTATTGAGAAGTAGAGGTTTGGAAATGCACTCGAGGAAAAAAAGTAACAGACACAAAAATAAACAATTATCTTAATTATGCAATATTAATGGTTTCCAAAGATGTTTAACATCAAAATAGAATAAAGCAATAATAATAATAAAGACTGTCAATTGTATTTTGTGTGTGTGTGTAAGTCTAAACAGTTAAATTACAAAACATATAAATATAAATAATGTTTAGTGTTTTTTTTTTTTGTCATTTTTCCCCCCCGGTAGTAAAGGACAATTCAAAAAATTCAATAAGTAGATTCTTTTTTATAAAGTAAAAAACCAAACAAAAACAAACAAAAACCCACCTCTGTATCACTAGGGAGAATAAAAATAGTGATAACTAAAACCCAAGCAATGTAGCATCAGCATAGCATCAAGGTGGAGAGATGTTTTTCGCATTCATGGCAAGTCTCCCCCCCCCCATAGTGACAAAACAATTTGCTTCTGTCGTCAGGGGTTTAAAGAAGCAGTTGTCTTCCTGTTCTGCTAGCAGAAGTTTTATCCACCTTTAGCTGTTCAGGGAAGTACATCATACAAAAGAGATTATTCAGTTGTCCAATACTGCAATTACATTTGGTTTTAATTCATCTTTTTAATTCGTCTCTTTAGTTCATTTAGTTCATTCAGTGCTAAGAAAATACGGAACCGCAAATGTCATCTTGTCTACTCATTCATTTCTCCTGTCTTGCTTTGTTCATAGGTAAACTTGTCAAATCTTTTTATTGAAAGAAATGGGGCATTTTGTACAGTAATCTAATCATCAGTCTAGAGACGAAGTTCCTGCCATGTGTCTTGACTACATGCTGTAACCTTCAGAATTTTGATTCATTTTAGCTGAGCGTAGTTACGCTAATGCAGTGCCTGACTAAAGGATATTTGTGGGGAGTGCTGTCTGGCATTTTGTATATGCCTTCTGCCCCAGTCATTGAGATAGAAAGATTTACTGTAGAAAAGACTATTCTCCACAACAGTGTGCAGAGGTAGAAATCA
Source organism: Heteronetta atricapilla (assembly GCA_011075105.1). Classification (NCBI taxonomy): domain Eukaryota; kingdom Metazoa; phylum Chordata; class Aves; order Anseriformes; family Anatidae; genus Heteronetta; species Heteronetta atricapilla. Next base: position 30,867,320 of record CM021734.1, on the reverse strand, counting down.
TTGCAGGACTTTAGGAGAAGGAAATTTTTTACATTAACCTTTACTGTGTTGGTTACCATTTCCATAAAATAAAAATAAAATAAAAAACAAAAGCAAAAACTTTTTTTTTTTTTTTTTCAGTTATGGGGCTCCAGACTTTAATGAACAATTTCTTGCAGGAAGGAGGAGTCATTTCTTACAGGAAGATAGATTTGAGATTGATTAACTGAAAGTTTTTAAGGTATCCATGGACAAAAGCCAAGTCTTGATTGTACTGCAGTCACCCAATTACACCCACCTACTAACCTGATTAAAATGTTGTTACTGGTAACTGAGCTGGGTAGTTTCAAGTATTTAAAAACAACAACAACAACAAAAAAAAAACTACTCGATGCTAAAATCAGCTGAGGCAAGTGATTTGGGAAGAGAGTAAGAGTGGATACTGTGCACTGAATGAGACAATCAACAACTGGATGCCATCAAATAGAACTATAAAGGATTTTTTTTTTCCTCCAATATTTTATTTTAGGTAAATTATTTCTTGCTCAGCTGTTACTTTGAGGGCTGAACAGCTTTGCATATGCAGAGCCGTTGACAGAATTGAGAAAACAAGCACTCATACCTTAGGAGAGATTTCATAGTCATCGTAGGCAATTCTTATTAAAATTCTTCTCTAATGTAAGTATTTGTATCCCCTTCTTCCTTCTGGTAAAACCTAAAGTGACCTTAAGTATGTTTTATTCTGATATACTTTGTGGATTTTAATAGGTAACATTTTACTGCCCTTTTATTTTTAGTTAGAAATATTAAACATGCAGCTACTTAGCAACCAGGAAAAGAACGGAATTAAAAGCTTGAGGTGAAGACCTATTTGAGAGAATACATAACTTAATTCTTCATTTTGTTTCTAGCACTGACTGAATTGACCTGATATATGGATTCAGTGTAACTTCTCTTGTTTTAAAGATAGCTTGAATATGGTTTTGTTGGTGCAAGTTAATAGTGACATACCTTCCCCCCCACCCATAAAAAACAAAAAAATAAAACCCAGCCTCTTCCCCCCCAAAAAAAGAAAAAGGAAATAATAATAATAAAAAAGCCTGTGCTTCGATAGCCTTCTCCATCATGCTTAGTCTTTCATTGTGAAGAGAGAGGATAGTGATGAATAGGGTGGCTAGGTAGGAGGGTTTGTCTTTGCAGCCTCTATCCTGTGCTGGTCCACAAAAGGGAGAAGAGGCAGTATTATCCATGCTTTGCAGAAGATGAGTGTTACATTTTCTTTGTTCTGTCTTCATCCTATTGCTTGCCAAGCTGTCCAGACCCAATCCAGAATTTAATGAGCTGTAATAAGAAGGAACTTCATTGTCTGCATTTTTCCTTTTACCTAGCTATTTGAAGTGTTTACCTGGGGAGCAATCTGCTCTGAAAAAGTCCTTAGATCAGCAAGTGTCAACAGATAACTGTTGAGGCCAAACTGTCTTGGAGCCTGGTAGATATCGATTTGCTGGCTGACTTGGTTCTCTTCATCATGACCATGGAAAATTTCTGAGAAATTAACACGGTGTTTAAAAAAGGAAAAAATAAATAGCACATTGCTACTTGATGGCAGTCATGTCTGAAGCTCTGTGCTTTGCTACAACCCTTGAATTGTGCAGTGTCCAATAATTTGTGTAATGTAACTTCTGGCTTTTTAGGCAGCAGCAGGTTGATTATTTCCAGAACCCAGATGAAATATGATCTCATTTGGTATGGGCCATAGACTTTTTCACTACATTCACTTTGCAGTGGATAAACAGTATAAAAAGAAGTTACAGTAATCACTAAACCACCTTTTCCATCTGAAGAGAGGGGTTAGCGGAATTATGGGAAGTAAAGGGCAATGGGAGATTAAGACCAAGAAATGTGGAACAAAGTTCTGCTAATGCATGCTTTACAGTTTGTTTGTTATGTTGTTTTTGTTTTTTTTGGGGTGGAGTGGGTCAGACATTATGAGCTTAGAGGCACTTTTCTGCAGTCTACCCTGTGATGAAGCTGGTGGAAAAGAATTGGGAACTGGCAATTTGTTCCTTATCTTAATTTTGAAGATATAACACTCACAACCCAGTGCTGTGACGTGTTCAGATACTGAAGCAGCACATCCAATAAATCTGTGAATCCTGTATTTAAAGACTGATGTTGAATGACAGTCCTCAATGATCAAGTAAAAATATATGTAAGGACTGGAATAAATATCCTTGGTTTGAGAGATCTCTTCTTGCCAAAGGAATACTCCGTCCATCTTCTGAAATTGAATTCATAGCATATTCATTGCATCTGCTTAATCTATGTCAGTTTAGTCTCTTTAAATTCTTACTTTAAATTGAATTACTATTGAATTATAATTTGGTGATTTAATTAGCCTTTAACTGGAAGCATGAAAATTTAAAAATGAAGTTAACACCCATCTGGAAAAACAACACAAAAACTGTCTTGTACTGCATCTAGAATGTCCCGTCCATTCGAATTTGTATGCAGAATGGAGTATAAATCAAAGCTATACTGAATTCTCCATGAAAATAAAGTGAAACAAGCTATAACAGAAAAGCTGTCTGAATTCCTAATCAGGTATTAAAATGAAATAGAGGGTTTATGGAACAATAATGTGGGAAAACAAGTCAACAGAGAGGAGAACTTTCAAGCTGCAAAAGCCTGTGTGTTTGCTTCAGCCTTCTTTTGCTTGCAGTTACAGTGTCTGACCTATGATATCTTGGTTAATGAAATGATATAAGAAACAGGATTTTGAATCCAAGCTAAAAATGTGTTTTCATTAAAGATATTGCGTTGTGAAGCAATTATAGTCTTTCTCATGCTTTCTCCTTAGAAATATTGTTTGCATGTTGAAAGGTATTGACTTAAAATTTTGCAGAAACAGACTTATGATATAAAATAATATAAAGACTGAGTAGTGGCTAGTTTTGTGAACTAGGGAAGATCACCAACAACACATTTCCAATTGGCAATTCATTTCTTGAAATATATCAGTTTTTCTTTGGTTACCTTTATTTTGTAGAGAAGCAACTTCCTAATATAATCAATATTTGCTATTTCTTTTTGTTGAATTAAGCTGTCAACAGCTGTACTATGTGAGTGTGGCATGGTATTTCTGATTATTCTTTATTTACATTTTTAAAAATAAATTTTAAAAAATGAGGAAAGACATAGATGGGTCTTTTTTTTTTGCTCTGTGTTGGAGGATTGAATTTTCATTTGCTAATGGAAAAACTTTGAACACTTTGTTTTTCATGGTAATTTAGTAAACATTTAGTGTTCTCATCTCATTAGAAGCTGAAAGACAATTATGAAATGTAACGTGACAGCTTAATGAGGCAATTTCTACTTATCTTCACCTGCTAATCACTTCTTTACCCATAAAAACATTCATAAATAGTAGACTTCATTTATTTTTTTGACAGTAAGTTTTATCCGTGTGTTCATTCATTTGGCAACAGTTGCCTCAAAATATGAGAGAAAGGAATTAAGTATTATTTATGTTACGTGCTAACATAGGTTTTTTTTTAGGAAAACATTTTGGTAGGAGGCTTTGTATGTTTTTTTCCTTTTTAATCTCTTCACTAGCAGAAACTGAACATCAGAAGAGAGAGAAGCCTGGCTTTGTGTTTCACATGAAGAGTGTAGTAGGAGTTAATTCCTTATGATTATTACCTTTGAGGAGAACTTCTGTTGATATTGATCCTGGAATCAGATATCTTTATTGGAACATACTCAAAAGGCTGTAAATGGAATTTGTGGTTTCTAAATTATTATTTTTTTCTCTGTAAAAGAATTATTAATTCTCAAGTACATTCAATCATGTACATTCTCAAGTACATTCAATCAGCCCTGGGACACTCCTGCTATTGATAAAGCATGAGGTTTGTGTTTGGTTCCCAAACAGATATTTAATCCTTACTTGGAATGTAACACACACCGTAGACAGCAAACAAAGCATATGTTACTGTACCTCTCTTGCACAATATAACTTCTACAATGTCTGGAGGTGATTAAGAATATGGAAAACAAGCTTTCATGAATATGACCACATCTGTCTTTCTAACCAAATTTTCCTGCGGGGTTTGAAATTCCAGTGCTCTGAGATCCTTAGAAACCCTTTCAGTAACTGAAGGATTTTTCAGCACGGTATTAAATGGGATGTGTTTAAAGAAAATATCGCGTATTGTGGCAAAACAGAATGGAAATGTTTCTCAGTCATCATCTACAGGAATGTTTCATGCCTTCTCCCTCAGTAAAATTGATGTTGATGCCGTTTTCCTTTAAGCAGATGCACCTGATTGATGTGTGTGTGTGTATTCACTTTCTTTTTTCAAAGGCATGAGATTAAATACTTTCTTAGGTCCAGTTTTTCTCCTCTGTCCAATGGAATTTAATCTGTTACACTTAAGTGGAAAATTAACTTCTATCAGTTATCTACAAGAGAGTGTAATAGTGATTAAATAATACTGTGGGTTCCCTCTATTTCTCCTTTGAAGTATGTGTGGAAAACAAAGAAAACAATTTTTGGTTTAACTTAGGTTTTCTATTTCTTTGTGGTCATAAGGGTCCCTGTATGGATGGATGAGCTGTAAAGATACCAGTTTTTTACTGCCTATACTCAGAGTGGCTGGAGTCTTTGTACAGGCTTGTCACATACGCTGTTGGTGTAATAGTTGATGATAGCAGAGCCATCACTCTTCATGACTATATACCATGGCTCTAACATGGTAGAGCGCTCAGGAGTGTCACAAAATTGGCAGTCACATTCAGAGGCATCTACTGTTTCTTGCTATTAGCACAACGTGTATTCTCTAGACATCTCAGTGAAAATAAGATAGTCAACTTAACCTATACCAGGAAATATATAATGAAAGAATGGCCCTTTGAGGTGCTGCAGATTTTTTTTCTGTGGATCCAAAACTAGCATTTCTTTGACTGGAAAGGTACATTGTCCTTCACAGGACACCTTACAGGTAGGGTAGGCAAGAGATCAGTGTTCATCTTCCATGGTTCTTCAGAATGCCAAGGTATCGGGATAAGTTCAGGACCTGTATTTGTTTTTCTTGTGGCAGAGTTTAATGCTACTACCTTAAATGGCTTATTTTTAATGAATTTCCCTGTACTGGTGTATAACAGTCATGCAAAAGTAGATCTGACAAACTTTGTTTCAAGAGCTAGTATGAGTCCTGTTTATGCTGTTCTTCAATGTGAGACTTGAGCTCATGAAATTGTATTATTGGACTTTTAGGCTTGGATAATAGTATTTCTAAAGAATTTAATTGTTGAATAAAATGATAGATATTTTAAAGGGAAAAAGAGATGTTTTGTATCACTTATTGAAAAATTTTCTTACCACTTCAGTGTAGCTGGGACACCATGTTTTTATAAGGTGAGACACAAAGAGCTGCTGGTTAAGAATTCCTCACTTGGGAGAGAAAAAAAAACACTCCATCAGTAGCTCAGTGTGTTTGCAGAGAAGGCCCAGGAGGAGCCTTCCGGAGACAACCAGATGTCAGCTTGATGGGAAACTTGTCCATTTTTGTGCAGGTTATGGAGTGTTTCATGGAAGGTTAGTAAACATATGGAATAAATTATGGGGAAACTATTTTAAAGCTAAAAGCATAAATGAATTCAAGAGACACCTATATTCCTTTATGGAGAAAGGTGGTTTTGAGGGGCATTGTGAGAAAACAGCATGGCTGGATTACCTCCATTCTAACGTAAAAAGATACTATGGGCCAGGTGGTCTTTGACTCCTAACATTTATCTTACTTGCTTTTTTATTTATTTATTTATTTATTTTCCTGCAATAGATGTATTCTGAAATATCCACCACCCAGCCTGGTGCTAAGGGTTGAAATATAGGTTTTGCTGTGGTGTTGGGTTGGTAACAACTCTATTGCTATGGGCAATGCAGAGAATGTTTTACTGTTGGTTGGCATTTTTTGGTCTGTTGCGATGTCGCAAGCTATTATATTAGTCTAGTTTCCAGCTGAAATAAGAGTTTAACTAGCAAGTTAATTGAGCATATGGTCATTGTCCTTAGACAACTGAAAAGAATTGCTCTTTACAACTGAAGATTTCCTTTCAATGTTAGACTTTGAGTGATATGGGTAAGATTCTGCTGTATGGTTGCCTAACAAGAGTGCTAAATATGGTAGTTATTTTATTGCTGAATGAGACAGTAGGATAACATTTTAAGAAGACCATACTTTGAACTCTGCTATTTTGGTCCATTTCTTAGGTTACCCATTTATATATTTCCATGTCATTCTTTGATATAAAATCATAATATAATATAAAGTCATGGACACTACAAAAACAGGAAACTTATCTTAGTACTTAAGTTTAAACATGTATTAAAAGATGTCACTGTAATTGCTTTGAAACAGAGTGAAGAAAACTTCATAATCCAATGGACTACTGTATCTGGCTTCTACTGTCTGTGCCTTCCCTCTATCTCATGCCCTTAGAGGACTTCCTACAGTTGGTTTCTTGCATGTAATCTGGCCCTTGAGCTTTATGATTATAAATTATTCTTCACTTCCACAAGTCAAAATCTGGAATTCCACTTCCATATGTTTTAAATCAAGAATGAGAGATAGAAATAAATTCCTACAATTTGAGGCTGATTGTGTGAGATCTGAAAATAGAGCTTGGTGGTAGCTGAAAAAAAGACGGCATCTCACTGCATTGTCAGCTGAAGCATCTGATGGTAATTGGAGGAAAAAGTAAGCTAGGGATCACAATGAATTTAATATTTCTCTTGTTGGTGTGAAAGCAGCAACAAAAGGTGTATTCTCACATGGTGACAGGAGAGTCAGAGTTAGTCTTAGGTGTTCACAGACAAAAGTAAAGAGGATTTGGGCCAGAAAATGTCCTTAGGAGAAGACACTAATTGCATAGTGACTTGGAAAAGGAGTTCAGAAAAGTCTCATTCATCCTTCAGATACTGTTCCTCTACAGATCTGGATGTGTCAGCAATTTAAGCCATTCTTACCTTTCCAGCATCAATACAACTCCCAGCCTCCTGATGAAATAAGTCACTCACACCGGCTCTCATAGGCTGCCTCTCTCTTTCTGACATAATTTATCTAGCCTGTGGTGGCATCATCTCTTGAGATGCTGAAAGGCCTGCATCTGACTGAATGACATAATAACGGGCAGTCAGAAGCCAGAAACCCTCTCTTTCCTCAGAGGAGGTGGCAGCTGGGATAAAGTCTCAGGTCCAGTTCCTTCTCTACACAACCCATGTTCAATATGAGCCTAAGGAGCCTGTGGTGAGATGTTTGTTGGAATGAGTGGGTGGAGGGTAGGAGCAGCCCATCACTGCAAGGTCTGCTCCATGTTCTCTGGACCTAGCAGGATTTTTTCCTGATTATTTTTTTCAGTATCGGATTTGTTCACTGGTGGTTTAAATCAAGCTGTTTTATTTAGGTTGCTTTATTTTCCATTTTGATAGATCAGGTTCCATGGAATGGGCCAGATTTTACCACAGCAAGTCTTAAAAGTCTCTCACTCTTGTCTCTACTGTAGAAGCCTGTCACCTGAGTAGTGGTACAGTTTTTGGAGGATTGGCACCTGTATCTCCATCTAAACCTACACCATATGCTTATTATTCCTAGTTATAACACTAATGTGCATATCCATGGTTCTTAAAGCATTTTGCAAAAGCTTAAAATGTAAAATACAGGCCCACAGGAGGAAGAGGTGCTGTGGTGTGGCACTTCAGGAGAGTGTAACACCTAATAGGAAGCAGGCAAGTGCCATAGTGAAGAAAGGTGTAGGACTCTGTTAGCATTTCAGTTTCCCTAAAAGGTAAAGGTAATTCAGTCATGCTCCAGAGGGTTTTCTTTCCTAATCCTCTCACCTTTGTAATGTTTAAGTACTAAGTGTTAGCCATTACCGGCTTGGCCTTTGAGGAATATCGAGATTGTGATTGTACCTAGTTACTACTGTTTGTACTACTTTTGCACTGCAGAAGTGCAAAAGCCCTATTCTAGTAAGCACCCAAGCAAGGAACAGTCCCATCCTATCCTTAATTAATTCATTTTATATAGATAAATATACATTTTTTTTTTCCTGTGGAAGTAGCCAGGTGGCTTGGCTCCCAGTGCCTTGGCTTTGAATACTGAACAATTTACCTATTCTGAAATATAAGTTTGAGTGCCCTGTGATAGGCAAGCCAAGTGGATCAATGCATCTGTGTGTTTTCTTAAAGTCCCTGGTAAGCTGTGAAATCAAATACAGCTTATTTGGAATTGAGGAGAAAATATTTCTCTTAGACTGAGATAAATTGAATTGGTTGGGCACTGGTTTTGCTTCCAAAACAACTCCTGCTGTACTTAGTACATTTGCCAGTTTCATGTGCAACTTGTTGAATTTCTCACACACTGTACACATGATGTAATATAAAAGTGTGATATTGAAATGTGGCTGGAGTAGTAAGTTTACCAAAGACTAGCAAGATTGACTTCGTGAGATGATTTTAATGCACTCACTTTGTATTATAAAATTTGTTCCATTATTTAATGGGTATATATACAGCATCCCTCTGTCTAGACATGAAAATATTTCATTTGGACACCTTGTGCTAACACTGAGGTTATAGAATAAGCTCAAAGTTGTCTATCCAGTAAGTTGGTTTACCTTTCCCAGCCAGGAAATAAGATGCACAGAATCACAGGCAAGTTGAGGTTGGAAGTGACTTCTAGAGGTCATTTGATCCAACCCTGTGCTCAAGCAGGGCCACCCAGAGCAGGCTGCCCAAGACCATGTCCTGGCAGCTTTTGAAGATCTTCAAATAGAAGGATTGTTTGAGTTAAAACTGAAACTGTTTTCAGCTAGCTGCCTACCTTCCCCCAGAAAGGGAAACTATTGTCGCTATTGTCAGTAAAGCAGCTGTTACATAATACCCTGCAGACAAAATACTGGTGGCCGCACATTGTTCAGTAATGACTTGCTCATTTGCTAGATAGTGATTTCTGTGAAAAACAGCATTGGCATGAAGAGCTTGATGCATCATGTCACTTTATCTCTCTCTCCTCTTGTATGTATTAAATTTCTTATGAACAGGTGAAGTGATCTGAGTGAGATTAGTATGTGTTCCAAGTTTGTTAAACAAAGAAGTGGAAATGACAGAAGTGCTTTCAAGTGGCAGTGATGATGGCTGGTGTAAATTTAGGATCAAAGCTACTCTCATGCTAAAAAGTGCTTAATTATTATTCCCTAAGAAAGAGAAATGGAAAAGGATACCTCTTCTGGCATGCCAAAGGTAATTTAATTAGATTCAAGCCTACTTTCTTGCACATTAAAAACCATTTCACTAGATGAGAGCACAGCAGGTGGTTACCCATGTTTTTTAAACTATTACCTTCGGATATGTTGGATTTGACGGTGTATTTTGGGAGAACAGCGATGGCAAAAGCCAACGCATTTCAGCAGCTAGATCTCTTAAAATTGTGGGCATCAAAATGCCCCTTTTATTTCCTATGGCCTTCCCCTGCATCAAGCCACCACATTTCACTTTAGCTACCAAATACCCTTTTCTCTCTGTGAACGGAAAGGCATACTCAATTACTTGTATCTTGCAAAGTAAGCATCAGCTCTAAGCAGTGTAGTGACAGGGTGTCTGCTTAAACAAAAGCAGCACCCTGTAAATCCAGGAAGTTTTTCAGGAAGCACATGATTTTGATGATGGACTATAAATCACTGTCTGAGGCAACAGAGGCCCTTGCATTATGCTCTGTTGTAGACTGATGTAGTAGAACTGCATTGAGGAGATCTTCGGAAAATCGATAGACCATCTGTCCCTCTGTGGATGTTGTTTCCTCATTGTTTCAAATAAACTTCATTTACTGCTTTAAGAATGGCACTTCTTATTTACTTAGAACAATGTAATATCGATTTAGGAAGTTCACATGTCAACAGCAACCCTGTGTCCAGAAATAGGTCTGTGCTGTAAGGTATTACTGCTGTTACAATGAACTCCTGTACAGAATTGTCAATAATGGGAATAACAAGGAATGTCTTACGTAAAGTGTAAGAACACCTAGAAAGGAGGTGACACTGAAACCCAAAAATAAATTATTTTTCCTACATGTTGTGTAATGTGAAATGAGAGAGAATTTCTGATTAAAGTCATCAGACTTTGTGAAAAAGTGCTTGTGCTCTGGAAAAAAACACCCTGAGGGTTGGGTGGACTTGTGCAGAGAAATGCTTTGAATTTTGCCAGGCCTTGGTTGCAGCTGGGTAGTGGTCTGTGGTGGGTTGCCCCCAGCCCAACCAGCCAGCTCCTTGCTCCCCTCACAGCCCCCATGGGATGGAGGACAGTGGGAAGAACAAGAGTGAGAGAAATAGTGGGCTGACATAAAGGTAGAAAAATCACTCATCTGGTACTGTTGTGGGCAAAACACTCAGGCTAGGGTATTTAACGTATTGCCAGTTCACATAAGAAATTGTCTCCCGATACCCACCCTGGTAACTAAGGTGACGAACATTTAAGAGGCGCTGCCATCTTGGCAGATGGGACCAGCTGTCCCCTGAGGCAGGCTGCTGGCACCAGCCGGACCCAGCTGTGTGTGGCACGGGGTGGCTGCTGTTATAGGTAAGAATAAGAATATTTGAAGTTCTTTCAGCCAGCGCCATCCACTCTGAGGGTGCGGGATGACTTTTCTCAGGCTTGAACTATGTGAATGGTGCCACATCCCATATTTACAGCTTGGTCTGCTCGCCTCTTGGCCATGCTCAAAAAAACTCTGGTTCATGTGGTGTTCATCTTGAGTCCAGGCTCTGTTTTTAACCAGTTTGAAGGATTCAGGCATTATTAGCATTTCAGAAAGTAATGCAAGATATATATATATTTTTTTTTCTTCTAGAGTTTAGTAGCTTAGTGATTTTTGCGTTACTTGATGAAACCTGGGTTTTCTTGAGAGCTTTTACCTGAAACAACATTGCTTCAGAAGTTCTCTCCAAGTTATGAATAAACAAAAGCTGCAGAGCTAGAATTTAAATATTATTGGATGTTTTACCATTTTACCTTGTTCTCTACATATGGGCAGTTTAAGCCAGGCTGACTAGCATTTATGCAATTTTTTGTATCCCTTTCTTCAAAGGGCTTGAACTGTGAAAGGTCTCTTAGGAATTAAAGATTAGCTTTTGGTTTTGTCTAGTTTGTTCACCTGTCCCTATAGATAATCCATGAGGCGTGTTTTCTTTATTATAAAAATAAATTTTATTCAAAGCTTGATTCCTTTGTGGCATAATGTCAAGTTAACTGTCACAATATGCAGACTAATTAAGGATGAATGTTTATCTGACTAATCTCTGAGCTCTCAAAACTTTTCAAACAGATGGCATAAGATGTATTGCAAAGCACAGGGCATTAATGCTATGTGATGTAAATTATGTAATTGAACTGTGATGATGTGCTATAACCAAATGGTGAACCTTGCATCAAGCTCTATGTACATATATGGATTAAGATAAATTCTCCTGTCAGTAATAAGAAGTGAAAGAGGATTCCCATACATGTAGAAGGAAAACTGTGAAAATATACTGTTAAAATAGTTTAAGAGCAGGTAAATGTGAGTTCAGCCTTAGACAAGCTGGTGTGATCTCAGTAGGGATCTCTTTTTTCCTAAATATCTTTAAATGAAGCATGGTATTGTCCATCACCTATGTAATCCAATCATTTTCTATTTATGTATTAAACAGTTATCAATACAATAAGAACATATTCCTGGAACAGGGGGACAGCTAAGTTAGCTCATTACATAACTGAAAATGCAGTAACTGCAATGAACTATTCAGAAAAAGCTGTGAAAGTAAGTTGTAGGGGGTGCTACCCTCTGTGTATGGTAAGCTATAGTTTTCATGCATTGAGTGAAGTTACTGAACATCCAGAGTAGAGCTTGTTAGCTGAACAGTTTGGTTGAAATAACTGTTTCTTTGCTTCTTGGCAGGTAGGGTAATAAAATCTGAGAACCGGGTACATGAATCCTGCTATGGAGTATAAATAAAAACGATAATTGGAGCTGGACTTTTTATAACCTTTGGATAATTGCTTGCAAACCAGGAAAGCTTTTAATTCACATTACTAAGTGAAGTCTAATGTTGCAAACATCTTTCCTTTATTGGAGCACAGTATTGGATGCTGCAGTCCGCCTTTACATGGATCTGTAATCTGTTCTGATTTTTTTTTCTTTCTGTAGCTACAGTGCTTTGACTCTAGACATGCTTTCATGCCTTCTTTTCTTCCAGTAATGCAACTTTATAATGTTTTCAGCTCAATACCTAACTTCAGCTATGCTAGGAGATAACTAGAAGCCCACAGTTGATAAAGGAGGAAGAAAAGTATTAGCAATCAGTGTCAACACAAAATAAATGAAGGGCACCACAGGAAATCGAGTTGAGTAATAGTAAGAGGATTAGAAAACATTGGGGTGTCCCTTATGCAGAGCTACCAAGAGAGGTTTTTCTCTTAAAACTATTTGGAGAGATGTGTACTTGTTTCCAGTCATGTTTGTGAGTTTTTTTAATGAATGCCTAAGTTGCCATTATAGAGGAAATTAAGTTGCAATTAATAAATAGTATAAAATAAAAATATAAGAATAAAATGCAGATTCAAAAAGGAACTTGCCCAAATCACTCAGATAAGTTAGGCTATCTAAAGCTGTATGAATTTGTTCTTTAAGGTATGAAATTGCCCATCTTTTCCTCTATTGTTCTTGACTGAGGGATACTTGTATCTCACATTTAAAAATATTTAAAGGATAAACAGATTAACAAATAATAATAATAAAAAAGATTATCAATTCTTCTGTAATGTATTTCCAAGCTGCGGGATGAGAGAGAGTAAAACATGGGTTCTACCAAACTTTTTGACCATGCAGTTGTGTTCTGTCTTTGTTAGATACAAGTATGTCAAAGCATAAAATATGTATATGCTCCTTAGCCTTTTTATTGAAACTCTTCCTTTTGCTAGTGGGCATGGAAGGGAGTTAAGAAGCATGTTACAGAGGCTCTAAGAATTGAGTATTCAAATTGAATGTATTTTTTTTTATTTTGAATTGTTTAGTGTTTCTCTGTAATGTTGGTTCTGTGAAATGGAGAATCCACTTCCAGAATCATGATCAGCACCTTGGAGAATCTGATGTATTTGTATACTGCACAAAGGTTAAATTGAGTTTCATAGAGGAATGAGTCTGATACCTTTGTAAGTGTCCAAGTTAAGAATATATCCATGGCTGCAAGTGGAAGCTGTCACAGGGCAGCTAGGAAGGTCTCTTGTCTTCAGACCAAAAAGTGACCTGAAATATAGACCGTATTTTGTTATTTAACATGCATCATCTTCTTCTCAAAGCTTTGTTTTGTGTGTTGTTGTTGTTTCTCCTTTTATTTAGCCTGTGCTGTTTTGTCACTGTAAGTAAATAATTTCTTAGAGAGGAAGAACAGAGACAAAGGATGTGGACAGTGGCCAGAACCAGTTCCAGTTAAATGCAGTATAAAGTAGTGTCTCTGGAGAAAACTTCTTGTGTTATTGTGAAACTTTGAGAATTCATCATGGTTCCCAAAATAGCTCTACTGTGAGACTGCAAGGTATCTGTTTGTTTTGTGGGCTAGATGCCAGGTTATTTCCACATGGAAACACATTTGAAGAATAACTTCATAGGCTTTCGTAGCCCCCCCAGTCTTTCTGCTTAAGAATGCAATCTGTTCTCTCCATGTTCATTAAAAGCTCTTTTGATTGACAGTGACTTGTTTGCAGAATTTTAGTGGAAATAATTTCCTTCTCACAAAAAGAAATAATCGTGCGTTCTTCATAAAGCAGAAATCTATCCAAATACAGACTGAGGCGTTACTTTCCACAGCTTGGATTGCTATCTTTTTCCCACTAACATGTCAGAAATTCTGCCCCCTCCATGCTGGGAAGAATTGTTAAGGCTCTGCAGTGCAGATGCTCAGCTGCACCTCACCAAAGCTTTGGTCCAGCTCTTAGCTGGGAGGCTGTAGGTAGCCTGCTCAAGTTACCTTTGAGTTATGTTTAAAACAATAACAGCAAGGGTTTGGTTGGCAGTAATCTTTGGGACCGTCTGAGCATCAGCAGGGACGGATGGTACTCACCAGCAAAGAGCTGGGTGGGAGTTAGGTTTTACATTAAAAACCTCAAAGGCTAATCTGGCGTTGGTCATAGTTTTGAAGGGATATTTTTTTGGGTAACCAATGGAAAGCTGTGTATTAGGCAGTTTTTGAATTCAATTGTAATATACTACTGATTTCAATTACTTGGCATTTTCAGTGCTATTCATCTCTTACATGTATTTAGAGCTTAATCCTTTTTAAAAACAAATTATCTCAATAATGATTGCAGTGCACTTGGGAAAGAGCAAAATTGCCTATTGTAAACATCTTTTGCCTGAATTAATAGTTGCTATTGTGGTAGAGATGCACTTTGTCAGTTTTTATTTTATTTTATTTTATTTTTGGTTGGTTGGTTTTGTTTTATAATCAGATGTGAAAATCTTGTTAATACTAACAAAATGTTTAGAATAAATAGAAAAATCTATAAAGAATGTGGAATTTGTTTATCAGAAGGGCATAGGCTGTATCACCAGGCAATCACTATTTGGTGGAAGGGTTTGTGAAGGGTGCCTGACAGTGGAAGGGTTTCTAAAAGCTTCCGTCCTTCGGGGAATTTACTGTGGCCTGCAGCCACAGTAAATTGAAAGGGAACTCTCTCAAAGTAAGAGAGACCAAAAAGGTGGTGGAACAAGTGTTGTTTAATTGCCCCACAGCAAATAAGGAGACAGTGCAGTGGCCTCTGTCCATGCTGTATATATGATTATGACTGGTCTTGGGTGCAGGTATAGAAAGATATTTATAGAAAGATAATTATTGCTGTCAGATTCTAAAAAGGTCCATTTGGGGCTCATAGACTCCACCTCAGCTGTGACGCAGGCAGTGAATAATGTTGCAGGACTTGTCCAGGATATAGCTTCCATGTGAATGAGGAGCTGTTGTTTTTTTTACCGTAAATCCACCACCTGCTATTTTCCTGTGCTTGATGTGAAGACTAAGTTTTGCACTAGCACTTCAGTATTTTGTGGGTTTGCTTTTGTTCGATGAACAGGCTGATGCATTGCGTATTTCATAGGATTTGTTTCTAAGTGATGTGCCAGCTGTCTGTAAAATAAATAAATAAATAAAATCCTATAATGATATAGTGGAAGAAAAAAATAGGTGACTGGATGACATCAAAACAGCTTTTTGAAGTAGTGAAAGAAACTGTAAGGTGCAATGATATAATGAAAGGAACACATGGACAGTTTGCCTCCTAAATTGGGTAGGTCCAATCCTGGTTTTAAATTCTTAGCTAGTTCTGCTAGATAATCAAGTTGACCTCTTCGTAGGTATTTGTGTTGAACAGTAATGATGTATAATTCAACTTAGCCATGGAATCATTATTAAATCCCTTCATTTCAGCAAATTCTGTGAACCCCCTACCCTCAGGGAAAACCAGAATGTACAGATAATGCTGGTCACAGCATCTGTTTTTTATTTGGGATGGGAAAAACTGAGGTCTAGGCTACAGCACTCTGCACTGAAAATTTCCTAGTGTATTGCTATTGGTAGCATGAAAACTCCAACAGCAATTTGGATAAATAAAAATCTGTGTAGTCTGATCACTATAAACAAGCAAACAAACAAAACCCTTAGAACTCAGGATATAGTAATATGTAGGAGGATATTTGCACCAACAAATAAGAAAAATTGATTTCATTAAATCTACTAACTTGTCCTATCCTCTTTAAAAATCTCTAAGCATGGCGGGCATGTTTTTTGTTGTTGTTGTTTGTTTTTATCCTAAATACAGTATGTTATTATAAAGTAGTTTGCCCAAAATACTTACAACCCTCTCACTCCAGATGTGTGCCGTATATTTTCCTCACATTTGACTTTATGGTTTTCTTAGAGATTCACAAATGAAATGTGTTTTGAAGTATAGGACTGTTACTGTGTTATCCAAATTCCCTCCTTGTAGGCTGTTGATGTTCAGAGGTGTGATGGTTTTACTCGAGCGGGCAGCCGAGCTCCACCACAATCGCTCTCTCACTCCTCCCCTCCTCAAAGAGGAAGGGGGAGAAAAAGACAACACAAAGAGCTCGAGGTTTGAGATGAGAATGATTTAATTAAAGGGAAAGGGGAATGGGGAGAAAAAGAAACAAAAGAAACAGAAGAAACAACAAGGCTGTGCGGAAGCACAGAGAGAAAGGAAAACAAGTTATTCTTTACTTCCCATCAATGAGCAATGTTTGGCCACGTCCTGGGAAGCAGGGCCTCAAAATGCATACCGGTTGTTCAGAAGGACCTCTCCCCCACGAGAGTCCCCTTTTTTGCTGAGTGTGACATCAGGTGTTATGGAATATCCCTTAGGTCGGTTTAGGTCAGCTGCCCAGGTGATGTCCCCTCCCCACCAATTGCCCACCCCCAGCCTGCTGGCTCTTGGGGGCTTGGAGCATCTTCTGATGCTGTGCCAGCACTATGCAGCAATAGACACAACACTGGAGTGATACCAGTGCTGTTCCAGCTACGAGTGCAGAGCACAGCACTGTGTGGGCTGCTGCAGGGAAAGGTGACTCCATCCCAGACAGACCCAACACAAGAGGAAGGTTCAATTTCAGCAACAAATTGAGATATTATGTACTTTGGTCTATATTCAGGCACCTTACGTACTATGGCTTTCAATACCACTGTGGGAGGGGGTAGTTCCTTAGCTCTCAGTGACTCTCTCAGTCAGAGTTCATGTCTGGGACTCGGTTCTGTTCTAAGACATTCAAAGGCAGCACATTGTCCTTGGGAAATCTTTTACTTTGCTTGTACATGTGAGCCCAGCAGTGAACTGTTTAAGAAAAGTGTTAAAATACATTGGCCTGCTTCAAATTGTAATTAACACAACGGCATCAAGTTCAATCAAGTTTTAAAGAAATTTCTTAAATGACTCTTTTAACTGAAGAATTGTCATTTGTTACAAATAGTGAATGGTGTACTCTGCTATGGTGTGAGAGGTCGACATCTAGACACTGAAATTATCTGTTGAACTCTGAAGTGACAGTAGCTGCCCTTGAAAGCTCTTCGTGATTTTCAAAGCCTCTTAAAAGCATATACTGCAGCTGGCTGATTTTTTTTTCCTTCTTTTATTAAGATCTTTAGAAATCAGTCTGCACACTAGTTAGTGCAGTTATAGAAGGTACATATCATTTTTTTTTTTTTTGGCTAATGATTTTGTTTATCCTTGTAAACAGTTCTTCAAGAAATGTGTCATAGGCATTGTCTTTCATGAGCTAAAAAGTCCTATTCTCTGGCTGTCCTTCTGTCTTTCATCACCCCATACCGGACTGAAAATAATTATTTCACTCATTGCAAAGTGCTATTATTTTCTAAGCTCAGATGATGTTGGTAGAGAAAATAAACTTACACGTGCAATTTCAATCTAATATATTCTTCTAGACATTCAAACTGAAGTGTTGGTGTTTGAAATGAAAGTGGCAAGGAAAGCATTTATTCTCAACACTTTGCAATAAATTACCATTGTAGTAACACTTACAGCAAACTAGAGATGAAGAAAAGTGTTCATTTACATTTTAGTACTTGAAAGGCCTACATTTTAGTGCTTGCCTCATATACCAGAAAAGTACCTTTTTATTTAGATTAAGTAAACACTAGTTGGTTTTTTGCCGCTAGTTTTCTCTAATTTTTGATAAGCATAGTTGGGTTTTAGATGATGGACATATTCCTTGCTGGGCTAATCAATACAGAAAATCACTTGCAAAACTATAATTATATGAAGGCAGAATATGGATGGGAAATAAAGCAAATCTGTCTGTTAGGAAGCTGTTTGAAATTTAAAGCCTAGATTAAACATTCATGAATAAATTATCAAAGGCTTTATCAAATGGCTAAAGCTTGGAGAAAGCTTGACAGCAGTCCTATGTCTCTTTCCTTGTCTGTCTAGAATGCATGCTTTATATAAATGCAAAAAGACTTCCTTGTTTAAGAGAAATCATGTAGTTTAAAAACATTCTTTATCCAGAAGTGATTTCTGTCATTTAAAGGTGATTTTCTTCTGTAGGAGCAGATGCTCTGGCATGTTTTCAGCTGTGAGGCATGATGTTCTATATTTTCTTCTAATATTTTTGTTATCAGCCTTTCCAAAAAAAACCACAAACAAACACAAAAACAACATTTGTACATTGCATTGAAAAATTTATCTACTTTGTTTCTTTGTGCTTTTTTTGAGGCCATTGAAATATTTTTTCATTTTTTTTTTTTCATTCTGTATACTAATTTTCCTAAGAACTTTGCTGAAGCAGTTAGGATTCTTCATATTACTAGACAGTTGACAGCACACGCTAACACCTAGAGTTAGTCGTGGGAGATTGGATGAGGCAGACTTCTTTGGAGAGGCAGATACAGTGGCTCGTTAGTGATTCCTGTTCTGTGAGCACATGCATATTGTGCACAAACCAGAGCTTCAGCCCCACAGTTCAGATCAGATCTGTCCAGTACCAGGGGAACAGGATCCATGCTCCAACCCAACAGTATACAAGGTGTGTCGATGAGAGTTCGGCTACTTCATCTAATAGTTGTTCTCCTCAGGCTGCAGCTTCCATGAGGTATCAGACATCCATGGATTATGTTTCTACCTTTTCCATGCCCTGGGACTCCTCTCTTAGCTATTTATTGCTTTCCACATTAGGTCTTTGGCATAGTCCTACACCCCCAGACTCTTTTCCCAGCCCAATCTCTTTTACTTCCTCCTTCCCTGAAGCTAATTAGTGGCTGCTGCCGCTGTAGTTGCTCTGGCATCCTGCCCATATGGATTATAAGAAATGTTACCTTTGTTATCTGCCACATGCTGGATTAATCTAGTCAGTTAGAGCTGAGTGGATTTAGTCAAGTCTCATTTTTCGAGTCAGTGCCTTGGGTTGGTTACTCCTGGGGATGTGCAAAATGGAAATGAGAGTTCTGGTGGCATATTGACCGGAAAGGCTAAGGGCAGCCCTGCCATAAGGTCTTGTTTGTGGTCACCTATTTGGTGATATAACAGCCCTGTGTTTATGAATATAGTAATAAATGGAGTGCTGTTGTGCTCCCTGTCTGTGGTTCTGGTCTCCCCATCCCCTCCACCCAAACCTCTCTGTACTCGCATGGAAGGGTGCCACAGAACTCAAGTAACTGAGTGATGGAAATTGAAATATCAGAGGCACTTTGTAGAAGCTTTTTTCTTTGCAAATATCTTTGCTTGAAATGTAGCACTCCCCTCTGCAATTGAGTTCTGGCAAGGTGAAAGGGTGCCTAAACAGATTTTCTTGTACTTTGAGGTTGACATTGGAAGCCAGGTTTGTATTTTCAAGTGATTAAGAGAAATTTGGAGGGTTATGAAATGATTTTAAGTTTATTCTTATTTGGTAGACAGCAATTCTAAATTGGCCAATGAACCTACAGAACATCAGAGGAGAAAGGTAGCTATTGATTTAGTGCCACTTCTCTGAAATCCTTTCTAGAAAGCAAAATGTCTTGTTGGATTTGGCTGCCACTGTATTGCCAGATTATTAAGCCAGTTTTGCAGGGAGCTTCTTGCTCATAGGTTTCATTAGCTCACAGTGTGTAATAATGATCTGAATACCATGTTATGCATATGCTTTAGCTAACCCAAAAAGCATTTGCACATATTTCTGCTGATACTCAGGTTTTTGAGACCCTTGATGACTTAAGAAATAGATGTAGAGTCATCTGAGCTTTTTGCAGTGTGTCCTGCTGCAGTAGGTAGCAGAAATCCTGCAGATCACATGCGAGAAAACATCTTCAAATTTAGTGGAAACTGGTAGAGGAGAAAAAGATAACTAGAAAAAAAGGAAGAGTGAGAACTGCTGATTCATATTGAGAGGGGAGCTGCCATAGAGTCCTGCAGCATAAGTGTGATAACTAGAAAGTTTCTCACTTGTACAGTGATGGGAGGAGAGAGAAAACAACCTTATTGATTTTAGTGGGGCTGAAGACCCAGCTCCTGCAGTCCTTGGCACCTATAAATGTTTCTCTTTACCTTCTTTGAGATGCTGAGGAGTTAAAATACAAAGAGGGCCTCTAGATCTTAGTCCCATATCCTGCTCATGACAGATAAGCAGAGCTTACATTGTTTCCATGGAGCCTGGAGCCCCATCCTGCACCTCTGCTTGGGAGGTGGATTCTGAGCAGCGTACTGAGTCAGTGTGTCAGCGGATCAGGCCAAAGTGGTTGAGACTGTGCCTGGATGCTTTGCAGTGCTCTTGTCTGCCCTCAGGCTCCAGTTTAGATATATCAGTTCAAATTCTTCTTGGTGCTGAAAGGTTTTGAAAGCGAGGAATGTTTTGTGTACTCCCAAGAGGCCATATTGACTCCACGTATGTGACTCTCATACAGTGAAAGGTTTAATAGAATTTAAGAATAATGCCCACAGCGTGAATCACTAATGCCATTGCAGAGTGGCTGGGATCCAACCATGATTCTTGCATTTCTTGAATGTTGCTACTACATCAGCTTCTCGGGACATTTTGTCCAAACACCAGGAGGCCAACAGACAGGTCCCTGTTTGGCCTGCAGCATTACTCACAGTCGGTGCTGTCAGTGATGAAACTGTATAGCCTGGATTCAAAACAGACTATAGGTGACAGCAGGTGTCCCATTACTCACTGTCTGATAACCCTTTTCTTTCCTCAACCCCTGCTGCCCAATACAATGCAACGTACTGTGCCACTGGACCTGTTATTGATTCTGTTTGTGGCACACAGATAATGCCCTGTAGACGCCTGAGAAGTTTTGGTAAGACTTTTAACTGGCTCCTTACAAGGTCCATGAAGATATTGTGACTTTCTGTACACTTTGCTTTGCTAAAACCAGATTCCCAAGCATGGAGTAGCAGATGATGATGGAAGTGTAACAGTTTGCTCTTTTACAGCATGTTGGTCAACCATCTCTAGCTGCCTTACACACATCACATTTATCAGCATCACCCAGAGTTTGGGACTGTGGTACCTATTCAATGCTGAGACACTGAGGCCTGGGGAGGTTTTGCAGCCCAGAATCATGTAGCACAGATAGATGATGAATCTGGAAATGTCTTGTGTTCAGGATATCCTGGGCTCAGTTCATACTACCAGTACATTTCACAGTAAATCTGCAGTGAAGGTTGCGTGAAGGCAGCACACAGGTGTGCTTAGCAGTTTTCAGGACTCGGTGGTGCTGCTCTCTACAGGCCTTTGCAAAGGCAGAGGATGCAGCCTGTGGTCTCTCTGGGAACCTCTTTAAGGCAATTGCAGTGTGTCCCTGTGAGCAGGCTCTGTAGTGGGCAGTTCCCCTATATGGCTTTTCCACATACAGGCAGCTTCTCACAGAATCACAGAATTTCTAGGTTGGAAGAGACCTCAAGATCATTGAGTCCAACCTCTAACCTAACCCTAACAGTCCCCACTAAACCATATCCCTAAGCTCTACATCTAAACGACTTTTAAAGACCTCCAGGGATGGTGACTCCACCACTTCCCTGGGCAGCCTGTTCCAGTGCCTAACAACCCTTTCAGTAAAGAAGTTCTTCCTAACATCTAACCTAAAAATCCCCTGGCACAACTTAAGCCCATTCCCCCTCGTCCTGTCACCAGGCACGTGGGAGAACAGACCAACCCCCACCTCACTACAGCCTCCTTTAAGGTATCTGTAGAGAGCGATAAGGTCGCCCCTGAGCCTCCTCTTCTCCAGGCTGAACAAGCCCAGCTCCCTCAGCTGCTCCTCGTAGGACTTGTTCTCCAGGCCCCTCACCAGCTTCGTCGCCCTTCTCTGGACTCGCTCAAGCACCTCCACATCCTTCTTGTAGCGAGGGGCCCAAAACTGAACACAATATTCGAGGTGCGGCCTCACCAGAGCCGAGTACAAGGGGACGATCACTTCCCTAGCCCTGCTGGTCACACTGTTTCTTATACAGGCCAGGATGCCGTTGGCCTTCTTGGCCACCTGAGCACACTGCTGGCTCATATTCAGCCGACTGTCCACCATCACTCCCAGGTCCTTCTCTGCCTGGCAGCTCTCCAACCACTCATCTCCCAGCCTGTAGCTCTGCTTGGGGTTATTGCGCCCCAGGTGCAGGACCCGGCACTTGGCCTTGTTAAACTTCATGTAGTTGACCTCAGCCCATCGGTGCAGCCTATCCAGATCCTCCTGCAGAGCTTTCCTACCCTCGAGCAGATCGACACACGCACCTAACTTGGTGTCATCTGCAAACTTACTGAGGGTGCACTCAATGCCCTCGTCCAGATCATTGATGAAGATATTAAAGAGGATCGCCCCAGCACCGAGCCCTGGGGGACGCCACTAGTGACTGGCCTCCAACTGGACTTGACTCCATTCACCACGACTCTTTGGGCTCGGCTATCCAGCCAGTTTCTAACCCAATGAAGCGTGCGCCAGTCCAAGCCAAGAGCAGCCAGTTTCTTGAGGAGAATGCTGTGGGAGACGGTGTCAAAAGCCTTGCTGAAGTCAAGGTAGACCACATCCACAGCCTTTCCCTCATCTACCCAGCGCGTCACTTTGTCATAGAAGGAGATCAGGTTCGTCAAGCAGGATCTGCCTTCCATAAACCCATGCTGACTGGGCCTGATCGCCTGCTTGCCCTTCAAGTGCTGCCTGATGACTCTCAAGAGGATCTGCTCCATGAGCTTCCCCGGTGCTGAGGTCAAACTGACAGGCCTATAGTTCCCCGGGTCTGCCCTCCGGCCCTTCTTGTAGATGGGCGTCACATTTGCTAGCCGCCAGTCAGCTGGGACCTCCCCTGATAGCCAGGACTGCTGATAAATGATGGATAGGGGCTTGGCCAGCTCCTCTGCCAGTTCTCTCAGTACCCTTGGGTGGATCCCATCTGGCCCCATCGACTTGCGCATATCCAAGTGCTGTAGCAGGCCACCAACCAGTTCTTCATGGATGGTGAGGGCCACATCCTGCTCCCCATCCCCTTCCACCAGCTCAGGGTACTGGGTATCCAGAGAACAACTGGTATTGCCGCTAAAGACTGAGGCAAAGAAGGCATTGAGCACCTCCGCCTTTTCCTAATCTCTTGTAACTAAGTTTCCCCCCGCATCCAGTAAAGGATGGAGATTCTCCTTAGTCCTCCTTTTTGTGTTGATGTATTTGTAAAAATGTTTTTTGTTATCTTTAACGGCAGTAGCCAGATTGAGCTCCAGATGAGCTTTGGCCTTCCTAATTTTGTCCCTGCACAGCCTCGCTACATCCTTATAGTCCTCCCTAGTGGCCTGCCCACTTTTCCAAAGATTATAAACCCTCTTTTTTCTCCTAAGCTCAAGCCACAGTTCTCTGTTGAGCCAGGCTGGTCTTCTTCCCCGCTGGCTCATCTTTGGGCACATGGGGACAGACCGCTCTTGCGCCATTAGGATTTCCCTCTTGAAGAGCTCCCAGCCTTCCTGGACCCCTCTGCCCTTTAGAACCGCCTCCCAAGGAACTCCACCAACTAGTGTCCTGAGCAGCCCAAAGTCAGCCCTCCGAAAGTCCAATACAGCAGTTTTACTGGTCCCCTTCCTGGCCTCGCCACGAATAGTGAACTCCACCATTTCGTGGTCACTCTGCCCAAGATAGCTCCCGACAATCACATCCTCCACCAGTCCTTCTCTGTTTGTGAAGAGAAGGTCTAGCGGGGCACCACCCCTGGTAGGTTCACTAATCAGCTGCGTCAGGAAGCTATCTTCCACACTCTCCAGAAACCTCCTAGACTGCTTTCTCTGGGCTGTGTTGTGTTTCCAGGATATGTCAGGGAAGTTGAAGTCCCCCATGAGTACAAGCGCTGAAGATTTCGCAACTTCTGTCAGCTGCCTGTAGAACTCCTCATCTGTCTCCTCATCCTAGTTTGGTGGTCTATAGCAGACCCTGACCAGGACACTAGCCTTGTTGACCCCGCCGATCCTAACCCAAAGGGACTCGACCTTGTCATTCCCAGCCTCGAGTTCTACAACATCGAAAGACTCTCTAATATAGAGAGCCACACTGCCACCCCTTCTGTGCTGCCTGTCCCTTCTGAAGAGCTTATAGCCAGGCATTGCAGCACTCCAGTCATGAGACTGGTCCCACCACGTCTCCGTGATGGCAACCAAGTCGTAGCTTGCCCGCTGCACGATGGCTTCCAGCTCCTCCTGTTTGTTACCCATGCTGCGTGCATTGGTGTAGATGCACTTCAGCTGGGCCTTTACCTTATCCTCCAGCCTTGCCATTGTTCCCCCTGGCACAGCCCCAACAATCCATGCTTCAGCCCCATCCCCCTTCTTACCTAGTTTAAAGCCCTATCAATGAGCCCCGCCAGCTCCTGGCCCAGGATCCTTTTTCCCCTAAAGGATAGGGACCCGTCTACGGCCATCAGGCAAAAGCTGAGTAAAGTGCCCCATGGTCGAAAAACACAAGATTTCTTCAATGGCACCAGCCATGGAGCCACGTGTTTAACAGGTGGGCTTTCCGTGTCCTCTCCGTACCTCTCCCTGCCACCGTAGGGATAGATGAAAACACCACCTGTGCTCCCGCTCCATCCACTAACCGTCCCAGCCCCCTAAAGTCTCTTTTGATAGCCTTCAGGCTTCTCTCTTCAATGTTGTCACTGCCTGCCTGGACTATCAAAAGAGGATAATAATCAGAGGGGCGTACCAGGTTGGGAAGCTTCCTGGCAACATCCCTGACCCTGGCCCCAGGGAGGCAGCAGACTTCCCTACGGGTAGGGTCAGGCCGACAAATAGGGCCCTCTGTTCCCCTGAAACCCACTCGCTTACATTTGGAATAACATTTCAAAGCTGTTCATAGTGGCCTGTATCTATTTATTTCTAATAAATAATTTGTATAAGGTTATTTCAGTTGCTTTTTTTTTTGTGGTTGCACCTACTTTTTGCACAATCATTTCTACTTCTATCTTCTTCAGAGTGAATTTACAAGTACAGTAGATAAAGTATTAAGTACATTTGGTACAGTCGCAGCATTTATGAAGTGTCCCATAATGAATTATGTTCTAAGCAGAAGCGTTTGCATGATGATGGGAGGCAGAGAGGGGATTATCTTTTTGCTTTTTATCCAGCAATGGTTTCTAGAGAATTCTCCATTGGTTGTTATTGCTGATTTGCCAGCCAGACAAGACGCTATACATTTCAGCCATACACTTAATATTTAGTATTTTTTCCCACTGTATGAAGTATTACAACACTTTTTACAAAGTCTGTAAGTTCAAATATATAAATGAGCAGTTCTATTTTATTCATGGTACCAAAGGTACGTGTTTTATTAGTGTTAGTAGAATAAGCCTTGGGAATATGCCTTGGATCATACTGCATTCTGTGCTGGCTGAATATCAGCAAGATATTCAGAAGAAGACAAAAAGCTTCTCTTAGTTGTGAATACAACTGAAAACTAGTGCCGAGCTAGGATTTGGTCTGTTGTTTCAAAGCTTAAAAGGTGTTTGCCCTTGTTCATAAAACATATGATCCTTGATGGAATAAATGGGGTGGGATCTTACAGAAGGGCTCTTCAACTTCACGTGCCAGTCTGCTGGCATGCTACTTCTGCTGTCCTGTGGAGAAGGCTGGCTTGCTCATGCCTTGGTTTTCTCACATTGGTTGTACTGTAATAGGCTGAAAGCTTGCTGAGCACCTGTTCGGGATAAAGTGCTGGCAGGGTACACAATATAAATTGCTATATAATTTTACCCATGAAAAAGGCTATAGAAACACACTGCTGCACTTGGAAATTGGCGAAGGTTTCTGCCATTCCAACTTGTTTCCAAGAAAAAAGTACTGTTGACTCCAGCAAGATAACATGGACAGATATGAAATCCATCACTCTAAACAATGAGAAGCTGGCACAACATTGTAATTGTACAAGCTTGGGCACTGCGCCCAGCTGCAGATATCTTTAGAGTTCATTGCTTTAGACAGAAACAAAATCCCAGTCTGCAAGTTTGCATATGGCTATTGTCTAATTGGCATGGGCTCCTGAAGAAGATAGCTTACTATTAAGAAAACAATCAGGCCTTCTGTAATGATAACATTAAAGTCACTGATGTGAAGACATACCATCACTATCTGGGTTGATAGCGATGTTCTAGCATATATTATAACTATTGTTCTGACATACGTTATGTTTATACATGATGCTTTAAGGATCTTGCAGTGTTTGCTAAATGGTTCCTATTATTAGCAGTGGTGAGTTTTGAGAAATCTTGACCTTCAAGTAATTGAAAAATGTCTTCAAAATGTTATCATTTTGAAGACAGAAGACTGATGGTCCTGTACAGACTGCTTCTCTGATTTGTTGTCTTCTCTGATTTGTTGTCTTCAAGGTTTTTGTTTAGATCCACTAAATACCAGTTTTTGAGTTTATTTCTTAATCCTGTTGTCATGAGATTGGACATAAAACACTTCAGGATACTGTGTTGGCTGCTGTGATAGAATAGAAATTGTGTCTTAATGTGCAGATGTATAGTACTGGGATGAGAAAAGGATTTGCAGGATTGAAACCTAGTGTAGTATGTGAATATTATGAATGCTGTAGATGTATATGTGTTGACCTTGCACTGCCAGAAACAGTAATAAACATAGCAGTGTAAATATTATTCTCATGCATAATAATCCTATTAAATGCATGTTTCAGAGACAGCTTGTTATGATTTGTGAATACAGAACAGTTCTTCTCTTCCCTAATGTAATAGTTAGGACATTAGAGGAAGTAGAGTCAATCTGCATTAGAAAATAAAAAGTGGACTCAATCCTTTGTAGTGTTATTTGGTGAAAATTTTATGGTATATGGCTACTGTAAGAAATGATTGTAAATAAAGTATCTGTCTTCATGTACAAAGTATAGTAATTGTAAATACTTAGTGCTCAAGGTCTTTTTTATATTGGTAGTATGTGTTACTTCAAGAGAAAAATTAATAGGTGTAATTTTAAGGGCTCATCTGTATTTGTATTTTTCACTGGTGATGCGATCCTGAGCACCTAAGTTCTCAAGAGAAACCAAAAGAATGTGTAACTCCTGAGAGGATGAAAATAGCAGATTAGGGCAAAGATATTAGAGATACTGAAAAGATTTTTAAATGGTCATACCTGCAGGAAAATTCTGAACTAGGTACCATTTTTGGTGCACGTTCTGTTTAGGTTTTGACTAGGTTTAAATAAACTAGATTTTAGTTACCTTGAAGCCTCAGTTGAAAACTGAGACTGATTTCAAGTATCAGGAGTTTGTGCAGGATACAGGAGGCTGTGAGGGGTATTTAGATTGCAGGAAGATGGAGGAATAGACAAACTCCAGCACCGTCAGTGTAATGGACTTTAATGGACTTTGGACTACTCCAGTATAGAGGTTTTTTTTACCCTTTTGTCTCTCCGGTGCTGAATTTCTTACTGCAGAACAAAAAGGGGCAAGGATTCTTTTAGAGTCACTACTGACATTTTCAGCTCTCTGCAATGAATTAAGAACTCAGTGAAGAAGATTTTACATTGCATACTGAGCAAATAACTTGGGTGCCATTGATAACTAAGTACTTCTTTCTGTTTTCCATGTGATAGATTCACTAGTTTGGGAGAACTGAGAGACATCACTGAACAAAATCTTAGAAATGTTTATACAACTTAGAAGACTTTGGAAGGTAATTTCATTAATGACCTGCTGGTCCTGCTGTGAAAATCTTTATTAACACAAGATGATAAGGACAGGAAGTTTTCCAAAAGCTCCATGGTAGCAAAGCACCTGCTATTTCACTAGTGCTAGCAAACTGCTTTGCATATTCAATCTGCCTTCTGCAAGCAGACATAATAATCTGTTTTCAAAAAGCTTCACCACTGTGAGTTGTTCTTCCTCAATTATTGAAGTACATTGCATGCTCTGTCATAAAAATGTCAGGATGCATGCTTTCTGATAAGGCTTGTGATGAAGACTTCAGTGACTCTCTGGCTATAACATCTATAGCCAAACTCTTCAGAGGAACTTAGAAGTTTTTGCTCTTCATGATGTGGTCTGACAAATGAGGCAACTACTTATTACGAGCTTATTGTGGCAATATTTTCTTGTGTATAGCCAAGATAAGCATTTTTAGTTTGCATGACTTTTATGTATTGATTGGCGAAAGTTGTTTTGTTTTACCCTGGAATGTTAATTCAGTATTATTTAAGATGGGCAGTGTACTAATGGTACCAATAGTAATAGTGTTGCAGTCGTAACTGGCTCTTTCTTAGCTGTTTTCACCCAGAGATCTCAAGTGCTTTGCAGAGGAAACAATAACAGTCCATGTACTAAATGGGTAATATTTGGTATCGGGTGTTAAAGTTTGTGGCTTGGGAGGAGGAGAAAAGGGTTTATATTCTGCTAATGTCAATGTAAAAAGCTTTTGTTGAATAGACTGGAGGGAATTAGATGTTGCAGAGCTGGCCCTAACCAACCCTGTCTATTCCTTACTTCATCTTTATTTCAAAACTGGGGGAGCCGAGGCTCAGCAGGGGCCATGCCCTGTCTGGTCATTCCTGTCTTGGTCTTGCCCAAGGCTTCAGGCAAGACCAAGAAGAGTACCAAGTTTATAATCCTGAAAGAAACTTGGCTCGGAGAGCTTCTGAACCAAACAATAGTGCCTTTTTTTTTTTTTTTTTTTTTTTTTTTTTTTTTTTTTTCTCCTTGGGCTTTTGTCTTAGTAGGTGTGGTTTTTGGTTTGTTTTTAGAGAAAAGTTTGTTTATATGTGGTTATCTTGTGGAAGAGGGAAAATAGTAGCATCTTTGAATGTGTGAATGATAAAAAGTTGGATCTTCACATGCTAGGTGCATTTACTGATTGTTCCGTAAGTGGAGGGACAATCATTTTCTTTGACTGTTGTGACAATGAGAAGAGGGAGACCTGCTGAACAAACAGCGATGACATTAAAGACCACGAAGAGGAAAGACCTGAAATCTGGACTTTTTCTGTCATTGATGTCGTTTCTGCAAGCAGTCAAGACCCAAAAGGTAGAAAGCTTGTCTCCCCCCTCCTGTTCCTTGCCAAATGGTTCTTTTGATAGGTAATAGCTACATTACTCAGCATCAGGCTGTCAAAGTTCTCTTTCTATGGTAAAGAAATCAGCATGCTTTTTAAGAGCGTAAAGATGAATGGGCTACCTCTATTGACTCTGCTGCGGATTTTTGTCTTCCCATTTATCCTCATCCAGAAATACTTGAACGTAATACAGCTTTCAACACCATAGATTCTGGCATTTGGAGGTGTTCTTCCTTTGTGTCTGCTTCTGTTATAAAGCAATTTGGCATTGCAGCAGTACTTAAGTGGATGATCTTTTGTGTAGGAATTAATATTATATTTCAAAAAGATGTGTATATAAAATAGATGGCTAAAAATCTACCTTTATTTCATATGCATATGATGCTCTAAAGTCAAGTTATTTAGACAGTTCTTGACGGTTTGATTTGTACTTGTAGTCTAATTCAACTAAACATGTTCAGGCCTCTTGCCTCTAGCAGAGACTTGAGACACGTTCAGTATTAATGAGATTTGTGTTTTCTGAGTAAAATGTTATCTTGGGTAACTTGAATTGTTTGCTCTCACCAACAAGTCCTGTAAATGCATAAGTAAGGAACTGCAAATGACAATAAAACTCCTCTTTGAAATTCTTTCTGTGTTGTACTGAATGGTTAAACTTTGTAATTACATGGCTACATTTGCTCTACTTGGTCTGTTATATTTGCAACACATCTGAAGACTGAGTAGACTTGGGTTGCGTGGCCCACAGGAAGGGGCCACCTCTTCTGGGTCCGCTAAAGCTCACTGTTTGGTGCGAGTATGTGTGTGTTTCTCTACGGGTATGCATGTGCACTCTAGCACTGCCTGGTTTAAGGCTGTATCTGAAAGGCCACAGCAAACAGGTGGCTTTCCAGTCTCTTCTCAGCTTGAATAGGCTTTTGCTGATTGCATTAGTGTCCCTTTAGTTAGGACTTGATATTGTGGCCTTAATTCCAAAGTGATGTTTGGGCTTTGGTGTTCAGCAGATGATTATGACCTTGTATTATCATCTCAGAAATCCTGCCAGACCTCAGCATGCTTTCCCATGACTGACACCACAGGGCTCATCTCTGCCTTTATCCAGAAGAGATTATTCCAACACTGCGTTGTCTGGCTTGCCAAGTAGGTTTGTATGCAAACTGTAACTTGTTCCAAACATGGTTGCCAAGTTAGTGTTTTGTTCAGGAATGTATGAGTTCATATCACTGCTTTTGGTATCTAAGTAGAGCTGTAAACTTTTTTTTTTTAAAAAAAATAAAATAAAAAATCTCTGCCTGAGTGCTCTGCAGATGTGTGGCTCTTTTAATGAACACCTTACACAGGTCTGTGGCTCTTACTAGGACAGCACAGTGACACCAGCAGGAACATGACCAGACTTCTTAGCCCTATTTAACCCTCTTACTTCCTGACCCAGAGACACTGTCCCTGAGGTTTAGATTAAACTTTAAAAGATGCTTTTTATTAATGTTTAACCTTAATGGGGGTTATGACTATAACTTTCCATTATGTTATGAATGTAACTTTTCCCTGCCTCTGGAAAAATGCAACACTTAGTCATAGCGAAGTGCTAATGTTTAACTTCCCATAAATTTTGCTTTCAGGATATTTAAGCACAACACCATGTAAATTTATTAACTCTGGACAGCACTTTAGGTGTAATACAGAGCTTAATGCTTTTTAACATCCTGTTCTGTTGAGGCAGTGTTAGGTCATCTGTCCTGTTTCACTAAAAAAAAAGATGTTTGTATAAAGTGGTTTATTCAGTCTGTGACACCTTGAATATGTCACATCTGGGCAGGTTGGTGATGTAACTCTTGCTCAAATATCTGTCCAAAGAATGGTCTTCCATTATGGTCAGCTCCCTGAAGGTTGTACTGTGATGCTCAGAGGCAGATTTTCAGTAACTCTTCACACTGAATGTGCCAGGCTCCTTGCAACTTGGATTGTAGAGAAAAAGCAAAAAGTTAACATTTCTCTGTTTCCAGGCTTGTTCCCCAGTACTTGAATTTCATTCCAGATGTTATTGCCATGTCCTGGTTGTGGAAAGCTACAGTTGCATTTTGCAGATGGAAAGACACAGGAGCTTGCCCTGTTGAGTCAGGTGCATTTCTTCCATAACTCCTGCATGGACACAACTTAACTTGATTGATTTATGTACCAATCTAATTAGCTATGACTCTGCTTGTGGTAGGTATGTAAAAAATCTGCTAATCTCTTAATTTAATTCTCTGAAAAATAGTGTAAGTAAAGTTTTGCAGCTAAATCTTCAAGTATAAATGATAAGAGGGTGGGTAATTCTGGTGAGTAAGTATCTTTTAACTCATATTTACACAGTTGCATGTGTAAATTACTGCACGTTAGATGACAGCTAGGTTTGTATTATGTTATGAAGAATATCCATTACTGTTTTCCCTTTGAGACTGAGCCAAATCTCAGGATGCTTGGTTTTTATTCAGCACTTGCCCAAGTCAAAGTCCCATAGCTCCAGGGGAGGATTTGCCTCAGTCAGAGCTGATAAGGCCCTCTGAAGTTGTCTTTAGGTTGAAAGATCTTCTGTGCGCGTACTCAGCTCTGAATGTATATTTGTGTGTCTGGCAATCTAAAATGATAGATTAACTCCATGTGCTTTGCTAGAGATGGATTTTTGTTTCTTATTTGTTCTGCTAGTCCATTTTCTTTGTACGGGTAAAGAATGATCTATATAAAATAATGTGAACAGTCATTAGATTTTTTGAGTCTCTATTATGTCATGAGACAGACCTTGATAAAAGAAAAGGGCACAGGTTCCACCTGTGAAAAGGCAATAATAGAGTGGATTAAGTTCTTTAAGTTCAACATGGGGTAACCGTTGGCTGACAAAGTTACGGCATTGGATGTTTTCCAAGCTACTGGAGGTACAGCTGGTCACAGAGAAGCAGCTGAGAGCATCCATTCGCTCGTGCAGCTTTCTGTGAGCTCTCAAAATGTGGGCCATTTACTAAGCTTTACACTTTTATTTTTTTTTTTAAAAAAAGACACTTAAAATAATTGGAAACATAATGAAGCAAGCCACTATACAATTATAATAAACCCTCATCCATCAGTTCTTTAATCTTTAATCTGACCTATTACAACTTTCTTTGGTTGTTCTGTTACATTTTGAAAGAGATATCTATAGTAAGAAAAATACAACTCCTGATTGTTTTGGCATCTGTTGAAGTCTGTTTTGTTTTAATTGCACAGTGCACTCACATCTCAACCTGGAGATGTCCAATGTCCAATGGATAATGGATAATGGATAATGGATAATGTCCAATGGATTCAAGGCAAACTGAGCATGGTCTCATGAGAGTGTTTAAAACAGGAGATATGATGAATACAGATTGTACTTTCTTTGAAGACTTGATTTTGCAGTATTTTTTTTTTTTTTTTTCCTTCAGGCATGTATGTTGTTGAAATAGCTGAGGCTAAGGAGCAGAATGTAGCCCAGGATAATAAAAATATTTTACTGCTGTCTGTCAGGTTGGATATGTGTCTCCTTAGGAACTGGAGCCAGGATCACAGCAAAAGCGCACAGGCAGATGTAAGATATAAACCAAAGTGAGTGAGTTAGTTTTTTTATTACTTCTTGGTCTTTTGCAGTTTTGTCCCTCCTGGGCTAATCCAAACAAGCTATTTTGGAAGTGTTTAGTTTGTTGTTTTCCCTTTTTATAAATGAATGGCACATCAGTCAAGGAGGTGCTCTTATAGATTCTCCAGAGGAAACTGTAATACTTGGATTTTTGGAGTAGGGCAGTCGTGACACTCTATTTATTTATTTACTTTTGTTTGTAAGCAAGAATTGTGCTGCTTTGTTGCTGTTAATGCAATAGAGACTTATTGAACCTTTTAAAGCCACTTATTATTTTTTGTAATTAGAACTAACTTCTGCAGCTGTCACTAAGCTCCTCATCAGATGATATATTTGTTATATTAGAAATGAGAGGAGGCACATGAGTAAGACTGAAAGGAATATGCTGTGTTCAGGGTAGGGTTTTATGTTTAAATGGGTGATCAGCATGTGTGGGTTAGACCAAGATGATTGCAGTACCAGTGCCTGACTAGTTCTGTGCTGCCTTTAATCCCCTGGTATTGTATTTCATTGTCTCCCAGTGCACTGCTGTCACAACTGAAATAAAAACCCTCTAAATTCAATGAACACTTTAATCTGTCATCACAATCACGAAAGTCTTGTCAATCATGGCTTAAAAGTTAAGCATGCAGATCAAATCTGTAGAAAGAGGAGACACCTGGACTCCACAACATAAGTGGAAATAGTTTAAGATATTAAATATTTGTTTCATTTATGTTTTAGGGTTTTAACTGAATATGTTGTTGTTTTTCCACATCTTTAAAAATCTAGAAAACCTGTTCAGTGACTTTGCAGGAGAAAATTTTAAGAATCAAATTAAATTGACAAGACAAATTATTTGGTGGAAATATTACTTGTTTGGGGCAATACTTTGGATTTTAGGCTTGCTCTTGAGCTGACAAGGAAGACCAGAAAATCTGGAAAAAAATTAGTAGCTTGCAAATAAGTTAAGGTAGACCACTACAGGCTTACAAGAGATTTTAACCTGAAAGTGTTTGTAGTCATTTAAACGTGTATTTGGCTCAGATATGACTTGTGAACAAATGTTCTTGGTAAGCAATTTACATTTACACTATTTGTTTCAAATGCAGATTAAATATGTAGAAAATATATGGTAATACAGTAAAAACTTCAATGTCGTATACATAGTACATAAAAGGATATTTTTTATCTCCTGTTAATAAAGCTAAAGACAGTGTTATTAGTACTTTCAGACTAAAAATTTGGATTAGATCTATTTAAAAATATGCTTTTGTATTCCAGAAATTACTGTTGCTGTATGTACTGTAGCAGTACTGTGAAAAATTGATAGTGGAATGTCATACTTTGGTTTCAGATCACTGATATTTCAAGTGATAACTTTTAAACACCACTTTGTGAGATTTTCAAAAATGTTTTTATTGATCTAAACTGGTACTCACTGAAGATGTAGCAAAACTCCCAAGCCGTGATGAGCATTTAGCGTAATCTGCCCCCATACCATTACTGATCCTTAGGTACTTTTACTTTCACTACTGCCAGTGAAAATAACACGACTGATGGTGATAAGTGTTTGTGAGCAGGTGACATACCATTGTTGGCACTGCATCTCCCTTGCCATTGTGAGACTCAATTTTCAGAGGCAAGTGTTTTTGCCAAAAATGAACCACAGTCTATTGGTGTTTCTTTTTTTAAACAAAGCCAGCTGTTTAAAACCAAAAAAATAAATTCTAGCTTTGCCTGTGTAACCATAACTTGAAGTGAAAGATTGAGATACTGGCTGTTTTTTTTTATATTCTTATTTGCTTCTGCTATTGCCACGTGGGGGGAAAAAGATACTCCAAGTTCATACAGTGACAAGCCTCTGAAGAATCATCATTTTCAAATGCTGAGCACAGCCAGTGTGTGCATTGAGGTGAGCCACATGGCTCACAACTGCTCCAAAGCAAAGCCAAGCCCATGGTGCATCTCCCACAAGTATGGAGAGGCTATCTAATAGGTGGGCAGGTGCTTGAGTGGGATTTTCCTCCAGCTGTGGTCCATCTAGTTCACTGACTTGCAATTGCATTCAGAGTGCCACATAGCCAAATATTTAGCATTGTGTTTGAGAAAAGTTGTACTTTCCAATGTTACCATGCTATAGTTGCTTGCCATTTTTCTATGGTAGAACTCCTGTTGCTGAGATATGAAGTGACTTCCTGAAGGTGGATGCAGGATTAGTTTTTAAGAGCTCTTAATTCTGAAGCTTTTGCTGTTATACAACTACTTTTTTACTTCATAGTTAAACAACCATACTGTCCTCAGAAAGTATCTGAATCTGTTCCTAAAGAAAATTCAAATTCTGAGGGGAAAGAATTTAATTGATACCTTATTTCATCTACATTAATACTTGAAAAAGTTAAATGAAATTTAGCTTTAGAGTTTTCCTCTCTCCAACAAATGTTTTTTTGCATCATAGGGCCAACTATTGATATGGCATGATAATAATACAATGGAATGGCAAGTTGAAATGATGAGAAGACTTTCATGCCTTGCTGGTATAGAATAGCTATCCCTACATACTTCAGCTGTCCCTCAGCAATATTTGTCAGCCAGGTGATAGCAGCTATTTCTGTGTTTGCAAAGATGACTAAGTGTGCATGAAGTGTTATATGTTCATTAAAATAGTTTAGTGGTCTCACCACTGAAGTTTAGTCTGTAAGAATCAGCAAACGGTTCCAGCCCAGGCCACTGGGTACTATTTCAAACTCTCTGGCAAGATAGATCATCATTCCAGCTTGTAGCTGGATGCACAAGCTATGATCTGAGGTGAATCATTTTGTTGGTTATCATGTAAGTGTACATGGTGACCTTTGACAGCATTTTAAGTACCATCTGCTAAACATAATCTGCCACAGCACCTTGGTGGTGGTGTAGTAACCTGTGAAAGGTGAAGAGTTTGGGTACATATTTGTTCTGCATTGATAAATCTTGATAAAAAGAGGTTCTGTAAGCAGCAATATCTCCTACTTCAGTCTTCCTCCTACTGAACAGAAAAGAGGAAATGTCAGTATGATTAAACTTTGGGACTGTAATGCATGCACAGGACTCCTGTAATTCAGTAAAGGTTTGTGTTATATTTGTGAATAGGTCACTGATGGCACTCCTAGATCTACAGCTGTGACAAAGGATGGGGCAACATGTTAGAGTACACGGGGATGCAGAGTAACGCAAAACAGCCTGTAGATCTGTTCGGCAGGATAGTGGAGTTCTGTTAGGTAGGATAGTGGTGCCACTTTTGCTGGAATGCCAGCCACTTGTATAGAGCATTAAAACAAGAATAATTTAAAAAAAGGGGGGGGGGGGGGATAAAAATGCAAATTAGTTGTGAGGAAAGCTTTTAGGCAGAGCAATGTGTTCTCACATCTGTTGCCTGTGTTATTAAGATCATATGTGATGCCTGCAGAAAGTAGGTAACCCACCTTAGATCATGGCATTCAGAGAAGCTAAGGTTAACTGAGGTTTTATGTGGTGATTAATGAGTTCAATCTGCAGATTGGGCTGGGAGCTGGTGTCCAGCAGAGCAACTAAAAGAGGAAATATCCCTTAAGCACTCAAGCCTCTTGCCGAAGGGAGCAACACTAGCAGCATTTGCAAAACTACAGGCAGCTTCCCCCTACCCCACAGCCAGTGGCTGGGGAGGGAACGGCTGGCTCCAGGCACACCGCCTCTCTGAGTCTGGATAGGAATAAGTGGGGAAAGCGTACTTGTGTCAGAAATATAAACCTGTAAGGAGCATGGGTGGTAGGAGATCAAAATGGAAGTTAGGTGGTGATTTGGGAGTGCTCAAAAAGCAAGGCTGCTGGGGAGCCCTCTCCACAGTTCCTAGGGAAGGAAAACATCTTTGGACTTCTAGGGTAAATAGAAAACTAGAAAGGGTGTTCAGGGGTTATCCGTAGCCAAGAACTGAATTTATGTATATTTTTCTTGTAAATGCTTATCTTTTACTTTATAATTGAAGAAATTAATTATTGCTTGAGATTTTTTTTTCCTTTGATTTCCTTTTTTGCCTCTGTATTGTTAGGTGGCGAGATGAAATGGAATGAGATTTGCAGATTTAAATTGAGCTGTCCTTAGAGAAATTTTGAAAACAAGTTTTGCACACAGGCAGCTCTATAGAAAGAGGACTTGCTCTTGGGGAAGTGCTTGAGAACAGGAGGACTGGGAGGTGCTCCTTGCCAGTCTCTGCAGGAAAGGCAACATCAGGCTCCTTTCATCTCCAACTGCTAGCTTCTGGTGTAGAGCAGCTCTTATGGAGTAGCGTTCCTCCTGCAGGAGCTGTGTTCTGTGCTCAGGGCTTGGGCTGAAGCATAAAGTGTTTCAGCCTTGTGCTACAGGATCAGAGGAAGCTTAGAAAAATGTAATAATAAGAATAGTTTATGATATGGAGACATTTCGGATGAAAGTGTTTAAAATATATGGTCTGTCCACCCTACAAAGAGTAAAATAAGAGAATATAAAAATTTGTTAAATAGCAAAATGACATCAAGAAACTGGATAGTATGTTTCTTGGTCTCATAATGTTGAAGGAGATGTCTGTGACTTTAGAAGAAAGTACACAATATTGATAATGAGAAATGAATACTTGAAGTAGGTTATACACGATGATTTAGTGTCACACATGGTTTCTTGGGCCAACAATTTTAAAAGGTTAAGGAAAAAAAGAAAAAGCAGTAGACGTTGCTATAGTTATAAAATTGGTTCAGAATGATAATACTGAATGATGACAGAGGTTTTGGAAGGCATGTTGCTTTTCAGGCTTCAAACATGTTTAACTACCAGAGAAAGAGAGAGGAAATGTATACGTTTATGTGTGGTTCTGGCTATCTTGCAGGTGGTGGTCATGGGATACTTTTGGCTCCCTCATTAGTGTCTGATACTAGCAAAACAATGCTAGGCTAGATACTCTAAGTGGCTAAAATAATAATAATAATAATCCGACCTAGAGAGGTCAGATTTCTTTGCTGTGGATCAGATAGACTGATTTTGGCATCTCCGCAGTCAAGTTGTGTAATAGCATCTGACACCTATCCAAGCACTGCAATGCACTGATGTTTCATGGTGAGCCAAGAAGAAGATGTAGTGTGTGTGAAACAATGAATGCTATTTATCCAGCTGAGGCTCAAAGGGAACAGATGATTTTATGAGGTAGGAAATTTGGGCAGGCTGTCCCAGACAAGCTGAGGTACAAAGCAGAAGATGGACAAGGCAGGTGGAATGGTTATGCAGAGTAGCAGGAAAGAAGAGTCCAAATGTTACATGAGCTTAAAAAGCTGAGAAAAAAGGGAAGAGCAAAAAGGTCAATGAAGTAGGCTAGAACAGATCCATGCAGTGTTTGTGAGTAAGACCATGCGCATGAGATCAAAATCCTCCCCATTCTTCCCTAGCTAGGCTGGAATTGTTGGCAGTGCTGTGAGGAAGGGCTGCAAATGTCTCTGTCAAAACTCATGTTGCCCAGGCATCTGTTGGAGGAGAGCTCAGCCGGTGGGGATGCCACAGTCCTGTTTGCTGTAGCCCAAACCCCTTCCAGTGGCAGGATGTGAACAACAAGGGTAAGGGAGGTGGAAACGCAACCACCAGCTGTCATTTTGCCAGTGTTGCAGTGGAACTACAAGGAGTGGATTGGTTGGCTGCTAGATATTTTAACCACGTGATTGCAGCAAGGTTGGTAGTCTCAGGTCTAATGACACTGAAGTAATTTTACAAATGTCAGCAAAGTTGCTCAGGATTTATACTGAAAATGTAATTGGGCCATTTTATTTTTTTTCCTGACTTGACTTGACAGCCAAGTTCTTATGCTGCTGTAAAATATATGCAAAATAGATGGCCTTTGAAATAGCCAGGAACATATTATTTTCCTGTACACATGGAATACTCATCTTTAACTACTTGTATGTCAGGAGATGTGTGAGCAATGTCCAGAACATCAGTAACACAGGGAACAGGATTTTGAACTCCTTTGTTATCCGTAGGCTGGTGCACTGATTTGGTGTAGGAGCTCATACTTGCACTGTCGGTGAGTACCTGTTAGTTTGGTATCACCTTTTCCTTTGATAATGTCAGTGTACTTCCCTACATAATTAGGATTTTAATTTTAATAATTAGGATTTTAATAATTAGTATTAGGGTTTTTTGTTGTTGTTGCTGTTATTTTGTTTTGTTTTTAACCAGTTCATGTGGGGAGATAGGTAAGATAGACAAAACTTTGAGTAGCTAACATGTAGCGCTTTAGAAGATAGATTTGACAAATCATTAGCTCTGGTGCTTTTTTAAACAAAAATGCCTCATTTCTTTCAAATTTCATTGGAAGAGTTGAAGAATTTCCAAAATTCTCTCTAGAAATTGCATTGATTTTTGATTTTGAAGGAAAAAATAATTTCTAAACTTTCTGTTCATAAAAACTAAGTTCATAAATGTTTTTGGAAGAATAAAAAAAAAAAAATCTAATATTGTGAAGCTTAAATAATTTAAAATTGAAAACCAGCTTATCCTTGGGCATTTTTCTTTTACTCCCTATAGTTAAATTTAGTGAGTTTAAGAAAACAATGTATTGGCAAACTTTGCTACTATA
The DNA here is from genome assembly GCA_011075105.1 of Heteronetta atricapilla. NCBI lineage: Eukaryota > Metazoa > Chordata > Aves > Anseriformes > Anatidae > Heteronetta > Heteronetta atricapilla. Next base: position 30,828,011 of record CM021734.1, on the reverse strand, counting down.
AACTAGCTTTTGCTTATTGCTCAGGATTATTAATCTTTATTAAGTCAGCTCACTCCACTGAGATTTGACCTTTGTTTTTCTTTTGAAAGCATTTTTTTTTTCTTAATATGAGAATATCTTTGCACAAACTACTACTTAAATACTCTGGATTAAATTTAGTTCAGCACTGACACTTCTGGTAATATTCTAGTGAGGTTTTTATCCTGGGTGAGAAGGTTCAGAACAGTTACATCGTAGGTTGTGTATCTTTTGCAAGCTGTAAAAATGTGTGGAGTTGTGAAACGCTTGGGCTTGGTACAGGTTTATTCACTGCGTCTGCTACTCCAGTGAGTCTCCACCAAAGCCTCCAATTACTGCAAAGATATAAAAGTCTAGACAGATGGAAAATTAATATTTATAGCAAAATACCCTGGGTTTTGATAAGTGGAAACTCTTGGAGCAACAGATGATGTTTGCAGTTAAGATTTAGAAAGCAGCCTGTTCAGGAAAAGATGAAAGCTCATGTACTTTCTGAAGTAGTAGGTCATCTAGTTATGGCCTTAAATGTCAGCATTAATGTTTCTGTGAACTGGAACCATCTGTGATGAAATGCTTAAAAAATGTTGTGCTGTACTGGTAAAAATAAATATGGAGAAATTATTTCCTCAAATGGCCCCCCAAACCCAGTAAAAGTTGGCAAGATCCACCTCTCATTTCACAATTTCTGAAAGGTTTACAAAGGCTGTTGCCTTGACAGAGCCCTGTGCAGTGCATGAATTGAAAAAAAAAAAAAAAAAAGAAAAAAAAAAGAAAAAAAAAAGCTTTTCAAGAGAGGAGGAAGCACCTTGCGCAAGATATTTCCATACAAATCTCTTGTAGAGACCGGAGACTTTCAGGAGCAAGGTGCAGGTTCTCTACAATGAAGTGATATTTTTTTCCCATTTCTCCATCGTGTAATAGCAAAATATTCTCATCTGGTTGGTGTCATAAGATAATGAATATCCCGTGCTGTTCCTGCTTTCCATAATGCTGTTGCTGTAAGCTTTTCTTGCATTATGCAAGCACTATAGTTGTTAGAACAAGAAAAAACTATTTTAGTGAGACATAATGTTCTGATAGGAGCAAACCTCTCTATCTTCAATGAGAGAGCTGCTCCTCTCCTTTGTGTTTTTGTTGTTTTCTTTGTTTGTTTTAATTAATATCCTTTTATTTCCCTGGCAAAATAATCACTCAAGTATATTTTCAGCATCTTTGTCTTTTAAACCAGATTACTTTGCAATAATGTATACTAATGGGGGAGGTTTAGAATTCACGTGCATTTAAAATATAAGGGGTGATGGTTCAAATGATTTATAAAATATTGAAACTACTTGTGACTACAGCTTAATTATTTGCACAAGCCCACATGTGCAACTAATTTCTATTGCAACCTGTGTGACACAGCCACAAGCAGTGGTACCTGTGCTCCCACATGCTTTGTTGCTTTTGGAAAGTTGCCCACATGTTTGCCTCTCTTGTAGGTTTGAGGTTCTCACCTGTGGCTATGAAATGCTATCAACAACATTTCAGTCCTGTTTCAACCCCACAGCTGTTCCTTTCTTCCTAGTTGTATGAGGAGAAGTGAAAGTGTGCTTTCCTTGCGCTTTCAGGAGCATCGTGTCAGGGACACCAAGAAGAAAGGAAGAATGTGCTACTCGTGCCTGCAGTTTAAGGAGGATGCTGCAGTCTGAAGACAAGTGCAGAAATGAGGGACAAAAAATATTTTTCTTTAGAGGCTGCAGAAGACTGACTGTACTATGTAAATATTTGTGGAAAAAGGAGTACGACTAATAAAGGATTGCTTAGCAAAAAATGAACAAGGACCAAGCTGGTGTTTTAAAGCAAACATATACAAACTGGAAGCATAGCATCTTAGACAAGCTTGTCTAACAACAAATTCAATGTTAGTGCTTGAGGGGTGGGGAGCCTGGAGATGGCTTCTTCATCATTCTTTTGCGTTTTCAAGTAAAGGCTGGATGATTTTTCCAGAGGAAGTGCTCTTATAAATAAATACGTGCCAATTTTCTTAATATGGCAATAACTAAATGAAATTTAATGCTCTGTGAGAAGGTAGGTTTAAGAAGATTGAAAGAATGGTATAGCAATTCAAATGAATACAAAGACTTTGGTGTTGGTTTTTGTTGCTTTGTTTTTGTGGAAAGGAATCATTTCTTCTCTGGGGTCCCTGGTGGACAACAGAAGAATTGATGTACTTCTGTGCAGCATGTTGAACATAAAGAAAAATATTCTTGTCGTCAGAACTGTGAAATACTAGGGGGAAAATGCCTGTGGAAGTTGCAGTAATATTTTTGATGTAGTTGACTTTTGCCTTGAGAAAGAAGAATGAACTGGATGACCTCTACAGCTTCTCCCAGACATTTTTCTCTGAGAGCCTGTAGTGGGTGATGTAGTTCTCCATTTTATCTTCAACTTCCTGAATCTTACTCTGGTAATCTGTTGCCCTTGCTCAGCCAAGTCTCTGGACTTTTCTCTGACTGCCTTGTACATCCATTTGTGAGCATCACATGTGTAATGCATCTGTTTAATGCCTTGCATCCAAGCACAAACAATATTCTACATGTTGTAATTTCAAGAAAGAAAGTTACAGTGCACCATCTTCTTTTTAGGTCCTCCAGGGAAAAGAGGTAAGCGGGGCAGAAGAGGAGAGACTGGTAAGTTTTCGCTTTTGTGATTCATTGCTGTTTGATGTCTGTGTGGTTTGGGGAAGATGCATACCCAGCATGCCTTCATCTTTATTTTTATTGCTTGTGTTCTCTGAAAGCGAGTTCTGAAGCTTCTCTTGTAGAAATCTGTGACCCTTGGCATATACCTGGTGGCCTTCCAGATAGTTATCTGGTCTTGAGTGTCATTACTTATTAGTCACATTTCATAATGTTTGATGTGGTGCCATTGGCAATGTTACCGGTAATTGTCAAACCATTTCCATGTCTTCTAAGTCTTGCACAAATCAGAGTAACTCCATGTTAGTCAGCAGCTGGGGGGATACTGTAAGTCAGAATTGCATGAGGCCTCCTTGGTTTGAGACGAACAGTTTGAGAAGGAAAGAAGTATGTTAAGAGTGTCAGTGTTCAGGGAAATAATGTGACAAATAGAGTATTCAGTGTGAGAGAAATTGCTGCTTACTAGGAACAAGTAGCAAGTTAGTTGTCATGTAAATAAGAAAAACATTTGGAGATTTGTGTACCAGGGAGCTGGCTGTTGAGAAATAAAATCTGAGTGTTGGCATAGAGCTTGAAATTTCATTTGGGACAGTGTTGTGAGATGCTAAGTGCCTCTTCCTGGGAATTGGAACTGTTGATTATGTTGCAGGTGAAAGTGAATTTTCTAGAATTGATGCAGGAGAAAATGAGCATTTCTAATCTCCTTGGCGGTATTGTCTGTTTTGCTAGTTAGGGAATTCTTCCAATCAGCTTGGTCTCTGTAAATTCGTTATGTAGCCCTCCTTAATCTTGTAAATGATTATTTATCTGGCTCTTAAAAACTATTTCCATATTTTCCTGCATCACAAACTGAAACCAAACCCTGCCAAAGGTTAATATAAATCACCTTGATGTTTCCATTCGAGGTTGGATTAGTATTTACTTCAGAGAAAAGTACTGTGCTACAGAAGGGAATTCTGAGGTTAAAGATCGTCTTACAGATGATCCTGGCAATTACTTTGCAGTATGCTTGTTGATTCATTTTATGTCTCAAATAAACACACATTAAACTATTAACAAAGGAAATTGATCTTTCTTGTTTAAAAACAGACCTGCAATTTAAAATGCCATTTCAGAATATTGACCAGTATAAAGAAAGCACCTTAGTTACAGGACAATAAAACTGCATTGTTAAAAACAAAATGCTATCAATATTAAAAGCAGTCTCCAAGTACAGCTGCTGCAGTTTTATACTCCTTTTGCACTTCACTTTATTCAGAAATTAGAGAGAGGCATAAAAGCTAATGAAATACCATTGATTTGGGAACTGCAGCTGCTCAACTTAATAAGACTGAAATAGTAGATTTGATTTGTGGCCCTTTGATGATGTTTCCAAGAACTGCTATACAAAAGTCTTTGAGTCTAAATAATTGAAAAAATGTGCAAATATCACTTCAAGAAGTGTGACTTTTTAACAGGGAACATTTTATATGTGTGCCTTGAGAAAGGAAGGTGATGAAAAGAAAGTTCAGCACTGTCAGGTGGCCACTGAAACTGCCCGTGTAGGCTAAGCTGGAAGGCTGAAAGATGCTGGTGCACGTATGTCTTGACTAGATGCCAAGGTTAAATGCCAAGGGTACTTGGTGCAACTTTGCAGCCAAGCTGTGATGAAATGCCCAACTGTGTCGCTAACTGAAACTAGTGATGTGGTTACATATGCTTTGTGTGGAGTCTGACAAAATGAGTCATGGTCCATGGCTGGTATTTTTGGCCTGGCATGAAATTGCATGGAAATGGATGGAGAAGCAACTTGCATAGGATTGCATGACTGTAGCTGAAGAATTTGCTCCCTTGGTAAGGTAAGAGCATGCATTTGAGAAGTAGCTGTATTTACAAGTAGCAAAGCCCAACCAAACCAAAAGGGACTTGAATGGGAAAATGTGTATGGTGTATTAGCAGCATTGTTTACTTACAATCCTGAGGCCTTGTGTTTGGATTTGTATATATGTGTCTTTCTTTAAAAACTTCATAAGCTTACGGTTTATTTTTTTTTGTCTTTTTTTTTTCCCCCTCTCTTTCCCCTTTCCCCCCTCCACAGGACCTCCTGTAAGTACAGTGATACATTGTTGGTTCTTCCAGAATCAGGGACAAATCTATGTTAGATACTGTTTTGTTATCACCACAATAAACTGATCATGTATCATCAAGAGGGAATTTTCATGTTTATACTTACACAGCATAAATATTAACTAATTATTTTGGAACCAAATAGTTTAGTCAGGAAGTTCCTTAAGAAAAATGTCTCTAAAACTATAAAGCTTTACAGTCAGCGCTCCAGATAGCAGTTTGGACCACAATTCCATGTAAGTACATTATGCTCGTTTTGCTTATAACTTGGGAACAAATATTTTGCTACAGGATAAAAATGTGTGAGTGTGTTGTCTGAAGTCCAGACTCAATTACTCTGCCTTGTACTGGGTAGCAACTTCCTGTTCAGTTGTCACAAACTTGCTCTTCAGAGGTACATGGGCTGACAGGCCCACTGTGGCCAGTAAGTCCTTGTGTAAAATGAATATTAAATAAGACTGCTCTGTTTAGTAACTTGGTTGACTTTCATGATGCTCTTGTTGGTAAGAAAACAGTTTCTCAGCTTTTTGTTTTGTTTGTTTGTTTTGTGGCATATTCCCAGGGTAGGTCAAAAGTCAGACTTGAAGAACAGGAGTAAACACATGAATCTCAAACATTTGTATTTGACATGCCATGTTCACCATACGGAATGAAAGTGTCAGCTTGAAAATAGTGAATTAATATGCTGAACTTCTGCTGTGACCTATTGATTTTAGTGCAAGCTGTATGTACTGAGCAGTGATAATACTTATCCTTGAAAGATTTTGACTGTGTTCTCAGGAGTTCATAGTGGCAAGTTCATTTAACAAGCCATCAATGAAAAGCCAGGCTTAATTCATAATAGCACAGTCTATTTGAAAGAAACATTGCCTTCCTCAACTTTTTTTTTTTTTTGCAGTCTTCCTGTGAAACACAAAGAATAACCATAAATCATGATGCAAGTGGTTTTCCTGTAGCAAGACAACATAGCAAGAGTTCACTATGTGGCTCATTGTGAATATCTTTGACTCTGTAGGTCTCCTTAAAAAAAATAAAAATAAAAATAAAAAAATAAAAAAATCTAGCTCATGACAATATTAATACAAACCTGAAATAATTCAGAAAGCTGAATTATTCCTAAAAAGTGTCTGACTTAAAATTCTGAGTCTTATATACAAAACTGCCTTACAGTACTTCAACTTGCTGAAAGGTTTTAAGTTGGTACAAGGCATTTTGAAATGTAGTTTCTGTTGCTAATTCATTTTTTGAATCTCATAGACATAGTCTGGCTAGGAGCAACTGTTGCAAACTCAATTCTTGTTTTCACCTGGGATACTGTGGTAATCCTTTTCATTTAAAATAGCAAATATTTGTATATTCCACACAGCATTCCATGGAGTTTAGGTGCATGCTGTATTTTCAAAGGGTACTGCAGTGCTCTGTTTATTTTCCTTGTACATGACTACTGAGTATCATGTGTGGAACCAGCCAAAGGCTGGGGCTTTCAATTTGTTTATGCTCTTCTATAGCATTCTCAAATTTCTTCTTTGGCACCTATGATCTAGCAGTAGCCTATGTATTTATGATCTAACTGCCTAAGCACTAAATCTTTTTTTTTTCTTTAACCACATGTTGCCCTTTGGTCTATAGGTTTAATTCTCTTCTTAGCAAAGGCAATGTTGTTGAGCATCAGAAGTAGCCAGTAGCTTCTTAACTATAATGTTTAATTTAAAACATATGATTTCCATTGTCAAAGCTCCCCTTTTCACCATGTACTACCGATTTCATATTTATTGTCTTGAAATATCATCACATATCAAAAAATTAATGGATATGCACTTTTTAATTTGCCAGTAATGTACTCTGCATGCTTGTTATGTCATATGTCATGACTGTGTTGTTAATGTGTGTCATACCATTTCATCTCATTCAACCAGGGTCTACCAGGGCGAAATGGCTATCCGGTAATTCATCATATATTTACGATAGCTTATACTACTCCAAAATTATGTTTTTCTTTTTGTTTTGTTTTGTTTTGTTTTTTGGTTTTGCTTTATTATTGTGAAAAGGACCTTTTTCCTGTTTCTCAGATGCCTACAAAACGTAAGACTTTCCTTAAAATAAAACAAAATTTTTGAGAAATTTTTAAAAAGAACCTCAGTGTTTACAGTGCACAAATGCAATGCACTGCTTGTTTGACATAGTACATATTTTGTGTTGAGTGTCTGCATTCTTGCATACAAAATTAATTTTTCACTATAATTAAAAAGAAATAAAATCCTTTAGCAGGATGCTGCATCTCAATTTGCCATACCAGAAAGCTGTTCAGCTGGCATATGCAATCTCTAAGTCCTTTCTTTTGATTGTCCTGTTTCTCTTGATTGCTTCCTTCGATGCACTTTGATCAAAATAAAATGCTATTACAGAGGTCTTAGCAGCTGGCTGCGTAGTCTCTCAGAGTATTTTTATGATAATGTATGTACTTCATTTTTCTCTCAGTTTTTTTCCTATCTTTGGGATTTGTTGCCTGAAAATTGTAATATATGAAATAATGCATCTTTCTAAATACTGTTAACAATGTATTTCATTCAAGTAGTCAGGAGAGCTGACTGTTGTGTCCCACTCAAGAAAATAATTATGTGCCTGGTGTCATGTGTGTATTAGAAACCAAGTGACATAATGTGGTAGCAGATTCATTTCAGAGACAATACATATGCGGAACATAGTGACTGGTAAGGCATGATAATGATCTTGATAATATATCATGGAGGGCCCTTTCAAACTGATTTGCCTGTATATTTCAGACTAAAGATTAATTTTTAGTGAGTTTTAAAAATGTTTCTGTTGGTAGATGTACACTGCTTACCTTGAACAGCTGGTGGTGGAGGACAATTTGAATGTTTTTTTCAGGGCATCTTCTGTAATTGCAGAGTTTACTGAGAAATGTTGCCAATGAAATATTATCCAATGCATATCTTTACTGTTATGAGTGGTTGCAAATCAGCTGGTGAGGAATTAATCACTGGTAGTAAGAAACCTGCTTGAATGCAATGAAACCATTATCAGGTTTCAGAATGCTTATTCCAATTTCACTTATAGTGCTTAATATGAGTGTGTGTGTGTTTGGGAGAAGATGAGTGAAAAGCTTTATAAAAAACAAACAAACAAAATAAAACCTTATAATCTAGCTGTGAAATTTGTACACAGAGATTTGGATTTATAGGAAGAAAGACCCACGGTGACAACAAATCAGCCCTTATTTTGCGGCTTCTATGGAAATTAAATATTTTTGGAGTTCTGTGTTCCAGCTAATGACCTTAAAGCACAAGGTGAAGGTTATGTTGTGCAATGCACAAAAGCCTCTTAGATATCTTGGCAAGTTTAGAAAATGAGTGAATGCATCAGTGATGGAATCATGCATGTTTTGAATGCTCCACGAGGACAGCCTGAAAATATTATTTTCTTTAAAGCCTGAAGGCCCAGTGCTTTGTCTGTGGTCCAGCTGTTTTCTTGGAGAGGTTTGCTGTGGGATCTGAAGACAATAAAGGCACTTGAAAGCAGTGTTACTGAAATTGCTGGTTCTAAAAGTGGCATTGTTATGGACAAACTTCAGTGTGAATGTGTTTCTCTGCATGCGTGCACATGCAAATGTGTGCCTTTGGTAGTGCTTAGCACTCATCAAATGATACTTCTTCCTGCTTGAAAATGACTGGGAATAGAATTTGGCTTTGCTTCTTTTTCATTGTCCTTGGCTGGCTGTTCAGACCTTTTCAGTTGCACCCATGTCATCCTGCTTTGAATGGGAAATACGTAACAGCAAGTGTGATGCTTTTTAAAAGCACTTGTACAGTCTTTAGACCTCTATGAATAGGCTATTAGAGTTTAAATTTATTTATCTAGAGTCCTATTTAACTCCCGTAGAAACCTTATTGCTTTAATCTTTATTAGATTTTCTAGGGTATTCTGTGAGGATAGTGAGGTATATCTGCCACATGTAAACCGAAAAAGCTCTCTGCTCAGTAGGTAAAAATATATTGTTGCAATCTCACAAAACCTAGCAGCTGTTTTCTCCAAGACTTAAGTTTTCAGTGTCTTCATTCATTCTAATTCTGAAGGTACCTTAAGACGTACTAACAATAACAGTGAAAGGAATTCCAGTGAGGAATCCAAGTTCCTGGGAAGATATCAAATCAAAAGTCAAGAACATAAGCTGGACTTACTGCTAATGTGTAACACAGTTATCAAGGGGTTTATAAGACCGTGATTAATTAGTTATTATCACAGAATCACAGAATCACAGAATTTATAGTTTGGAAGAGACCTCAAGATCATCGAGTCCAACCTCTAACCTAACCCTAACAGTCCCCACTAAACCATATCCCTAAGCTCTACATCTAAACGTCTTTTAAAGACTTCCAGGGATGGTGACTCCACCACCTCCCTGGGCAGCCTGTTCCAGTGCCTAACAACCCTTTCAGTAAAGAAGTTCTTCCTAACATCTAACCTAAAAATCCCCTGGCGCAACTTAAGCCCATTCCCCCTCATCCTGTCACCAGGCACGTGGGAGAACAGACCAACCCCCACCTCTCTACAGCCTCCTTTAAGGTATCTGTAGAGAGCTATAAGGTCGCCCCTGAGCCTCCTCTTCTCCAGGCTGAACAAGCCCAGCTCCTTCAGCCGCTCCTCGTAGGACTTGTTCTCCAGGCCCCTCACCAGCTTCGTCGCCCTTCTCTGGACCCGCTCAAGCACCTCCATGGGCTTCACCAAAACTATAAAAGCTGTATAGTGCTATGGCTCCTTTTATCCTCGTTAAGAGCTTTGTATAACAAATAGAGTGATCAAATCCAGAGTTTTAACTCTTTCTACTTCTGTTTAAAGTTGAAATAGACTATCATAACTTCTTAAGTAAAAGAGAACTAGAAAAATGTGTAATCATAAGAATAAGAACATGGGCATTTTTTGCAGTCTTGTTGCAGACAATCTCACTTGAGAAATAATAATGCTGGAACTTGTGATAATAATAATAAAATAATTCAGATGCTTGGGATTGGAGTGAAGAGACTAAATACACAAACCCTGTGGTGTGGGGAAAACAATCTTGTGAGCTGGTTGGATGAGTAGAAGGTTTTGTTTTGTTTTGTTTTTTCCACTGAAAAAATGAAGTGGACTGAGAAAATTTTTCCTACCTCTTCTCCCAAGTTGAATTTCAGATCAAGTTAAATATCCAAGTAAATCATCCTCAAAATTGCTGCATCGTAGTACTGATGCACTATCTTCAGATTTCAGAATGAAGTGTCAGAATATGACAGTGCTTGTAGAATTGCTTCATAAAAGAAGGGGTTGGTGAATTTTCTCCTACATCTTTCCATGATAACAGGCTGCAGAGCAGCTGATGCACTTACAAGGCTTTAGGACCTGTGGAGAGTTTTGTCTGCTCCAGGTGGCTGTGTGCTTTGCATTAATTCCCATTTTTCTCAATCTTTGTTGACTTTAGTAGCAGAAAATGCCTTAAACATCATGCATCTGAGTTTTGTACCTGTCAAGATAGTGTCTCAATATACGATAAGACAAGCAGTATTAAGATCTGTAGAGAACTTCAGATTGCTGTTAGAAGTCTCTGACTCCTGTTCTGATGTTAGTAAAGACAAAGAACGCTCCAGGAAAAAAAGAGAAGTGTTGTAAATGGGGTTGAGTATGAAGAATAAGCTTTGTATGGAAGAATGTGAAAACTGCTGTTGTGTGAAATTGGAAAAATGTGTTTTATTGTCTTGCTGTATTCCTTTGTCTTTGTCAGTACTTATTTCATTGTTTCTGCTGCCACTCCAGGTAGAGAGAGACTGAGGCTGTGTTGGCAAGTGTGCAGTAAGTAGTAGTGTAGCATGAGCCCTTTCTTCTTCCTTCCTCCATTCTTGCTGTCATATTATGAAGCTCTAGTGTAATTATACATAATAAATTTCCTGGACAGTTTGGGAAGAGCACCTTTGTGAAGGGGCAAACATTGAGCTTTCATTCTTTCTATTCTGTGCAGTGACCAGGCAAAGCTATGTTTGAGGGCTCTTTTGTATTTGCCTGCATCAAGTAACTATAAGGTCTGGCTCTGGTCTTCCACCTGTTTATTTTTAAAAAGCATAAAGCCAGACTAAATAGATACACCTATGGTATTTTTTTTCCTAGCATAAGAAGTAGTGTACAATTGATACATGAGGTGTTCTAAACAGGGTGTTCTGTTAGATGACTGCTTTTCCAGTTTCTTTCTTCTTTATTAGCATTGCTAAAGAAACAAACCAAAAAAGACTTATACAGCAAGACTTATTTTCTCTCATTTAACAGATTTAATGAGCAAGTCTATCAAAAATAAAATGATAGGAGTTGGCTGGGCTTTTTGTTTCAGTTCAGGTTTATTTAGTACCCTTTTATTCTGTTATTTTTTAGTGTAAATAAAACATATGATATATAAAGTTAATTCCACTGAAAAGCAAGTTTTTAAAACTCAAGTACTCTGGCAGCTCTACAGCTCTGGCATTGCGGTAAGATGAGCGTAACTGAAAGAATCAAAAGAGAAGAAACCTGAGAATTTTTCAGCTGTGATTAAGCTCAGCCTATGGAAGTCTTAAGCATCTCTACAACAGCTGTGGTATTTCCAGTAGCTGGTCAGGGCTCTTCTTTTTCAGTTGCAATGCAATATAAATGTCTAAGCTCAAGTATTTGCTTTGTCAGTTCCTGACCTTCCCCTGAAGATTTGACCTGGTGATCCCACAGAAGCTTCTGTCTCTCTTTTACAGCATTTCTTCTTCTCAACAGGTGTCTTTGTACAGCACCTTTTATTTTTGGCATTTGACCAAAATAAGGTCTTAAAAGCGTATACCAGCAAAACTATTGCAATAAATTTCAGGTTTGATAGATCAATGTTTATAACTATTTTGGGTTTCAGAAGACTTCTTTATTTTTTAAATACATAGAAAATTCAAAACATCCGGAATCTGAGGAGTTTCTTTGTACTCAGTGATTTTAGCGTATGTTCTCAGTTCTGTGTAATTTATCCTTCTTTTTTAGTCCTGACAGTAGTGATTGGCTTGGAAATCATGAAATTTTCAGTTGACCCATCTGCCTGCTTGTTCTGAGTTCAGGGAATGCTCTGCTTCCTTCAGAAAGATACAGATGTTCAGATGTCCATCTCTGAAGGTTGTTGGGTTTGCCAGTTTCCAATAAAGAGCCATGTACTTACTCCTTGCCCAAAAAAGAGTTGTTCCAAAAAGTTGCCAGCTGATGCCAGTGCCTTAGATTCAGCAGAAAATGAGTGACTACTTAGTATAAATTAATAAGTATAAATTAATTCCTTAGAGCTCTTTTTCTTCTTTCTCATAACCACTTTCCATTAATATATTCATTACAGCAGATCAGAACTCTAAATTTGCTTGCTGTGCTCATCAAAACTCTGCATATGAGCCATTCAGTAGAGTGACCAAACTTTGAACATCCAAAAACATACTTTGGTCCATCTCAAGTGTAATACCAACATCACAGCCTGTCCCTAGTTTTCTTTGTAGGCTGTACACAACTGCCACAACCCTACCACAGAAGCTTGTAAGAGGATCTAGGTTTCTCAATTCCATCAGGCCATGAACCCCAAAAGTTGGGGCTGGGGAGATTTGACATTCAGTTCCACTCTGATGCAGCCAGTTTTCTATGGCTGTAGGTGAAGGAGGCTTTCAGCCTTTTCCATGGATACATCTGTCAAGTTCAACACTCAATGGTAGCTATTGCAGCATACCAGTGTGGCCTTTTTCAAGCCATACCTGTGTCATATGATGTGAGTCCTGAGCAAAGGTTATCTGAGTACAAACTTTACCTTGATATTGAATCATAGGTATGGTCATAATTGCAGTTTTTAAGCTGTAGTCTCAAAAATTATATTCTGACACTGTTAATATTCAGATAATGTGTAGGATAAAGTCAACCCTGGGGAAAAAAGTGGGTTAGACCTTTCCTGTCCAGTTGTTGTCATCCTGTAGTATCCGTTAACAGACCTACAGTGGCAAGTTGTGTCAACCTGTCTGTTCCTAAAAAACTTCTATGGCACCTCAAAAATCTTCATAACAGTCATAACACAGTGAATCAGAATTTCTGAACAATGCAATACCCTAGCAACAATTATAATGTTCCCCCAAATACTCTTCAGTTTAAACAGGCACAACAGACATTTGCTGTGAAATAGGTTAATGAGGAGTATTCAGTGCTACGTGGAATGCTGTAAAAATTTGTTAGATTTTTTTTTTCCTAGAAAAATACTGCAGTGAGGATGTAGAAAATAAATGCTCAGTTTTGCTTACAGATTGTGTGACTGTCTCTAAATTCACATGGCTGTCTGCATAGTAACTGTAGCCTATCTAATGTGGTCACATTAATACCAATAATGTTTTTTATGACCTTTGAATCTATAAATCATACATAATACAACTGATCAGTTTATTTATATGCTGATTTTCTTGCACTGATATGAGATCATCATTACAATTTCTTTGAACAGAAAGGTCTGAGATATTTTAAAGTCACAGTTTATATTAATTGCATCACAGATGACTGAAGCTACACATCAGCACATGTTTATTAGCTTGTTGCAGCCTGATTGCCATTTTGAATGAACCATGGGCTGAATCCTTTCATCTGTAACATCTATGTAATTCTTAGTGCATAAATAAGAAAATGCAGTGTTTATTCCAGCAGCTCAATGGAGGACGCAGAGTGCCCCAAGTTATTCTATACTGGTTACTGTGTTCACTGAGTAACTGCTGACTTGTGGAAAAGCCAACAATGAAAAACAAAACAAACAAACAAACAAACAAACAAACAAAAAACAAAAAAAAAAAGAGTAGGTTTCCACGCTTTCCCTCATGTGTACTTCCAAAAAGAGAGGTGACATAGATGAGCCAAAGTAGAAACTTCACATGATGACTTCAGAAAATGATTTGGGCTGCAATAAATGTCTGCCCACATAGTATGTTCTGGTTTAAATTAATTTCTAAAATATTTTCTACATAACATTATAAATAGGGTTGTAAAAATTAATAGAATAAAATAACATGATAATAGATTTCTTGATGCATCATTACTAATATGGACAATTGTTACTACATGCTGGATTCTCCAAGAATCTGTCTCAGATGCATGGACAGAGAACAAAAATCTTGAAAAATCCCCATCTCTTCATGGCATTGTGTAGATATCAACATGAATTGAGCATGATAACCCTAGTATACTGTAGGTTGCTGTGAATCATTGTAGAGTTTAGGTTCACAGCTAATGTCAATTCTAAATGATACAACCCCATATATCTATGAGGTAAATTCAGGTTTATATCTGATGGCAGATAGGTGTAATTTAACAATTAAATGTCATTCTTTCAATGTTTTCTTTCATAGCTTTAAATTTAGCCTCACTTTTGTAATTAAGGTTGTAGAAATAGGGAAAGGAATTAAACTGGTTTGTCAGTTATTTGACAGTGAAGATATATTTCTGGTCTCTCTAGTCTACTCCACTGGCTTCAGTTTAGCAGCTAAGCAGGTGCAATGCAGAAGGCTATAGTTAGGATTTTTCATGTCCATTCTTTGGCAGACATAATGCTTGAACTGTACCTAAGATCATTCATTCTTGCCTTTCTTTCGGAATCCTGCTTGAAATTTCCCTGTCATTTCCTTGCAACATACATTGCAAATCTCTAGTGTAATGGAAATAGCTTTACTTATGAAAAGAACTACCTTTGAGCAAAATTATGCATTCCAAATGTTTTCCCAGCATATGCATGGGTAGATATTGCAGCTCTGGACCTCATTTCTCAAATTGTATTTGTGACAATCACTTGCAAATAGATGGTGAATAACCAGTAATTGTTAAAGGTGCCTCTTGCAATTTGCCTGAACTGTCCAGTTTCTCACAAGTTTTGAGATTCAAAGGAAATTATAAAATCACAGTAGAGATCCTATATTTAACTACTGTTAATTTCTATCTCAAATAGGAAGAGAAATCCCAAACTGTCATAAGATTCTTAAGTCAGCAATTCATTCATATTGAAGCAGAGTTGTAAATATGACACATGACTTTCCTTAACACTGGATCTTTCATTTGGCCCTCTAACATAGCTGAAAGATATCTATCACTTTACTACCCATATAGCTCCCAGATGAATATGCTTATGGGGGAGTTTGTGCATTTTCAATCCTAATTGAGGCCAAGGGCTGTAATATTTATTTGAAGAAACTTGTTCCTAAGATGCTAGCCTAGATGGTTTTATTCCCACATTCCCAGAAAATGTGCATGCAGTGGAAGTGCTGTCTCAAAGCCTGGTTGCACACCTGCTTCCCTCTGCAGCCAGATTTCAGGTCCTGTTTATGACAAAGGCCCCACAAGCAGGGAACATCTGGAGCAGACAGGCACCTGAGCTGTTTGTCCTCAAAAAGCCAAGTGAGGAAGTATCTCCCCATTAGGAACCAAAAGTTTTTTTTCACATACCTGCAGTGGGCCACACACTGCTTAGCATCATTCAGTGATTTCACCAAAAATAGTTTGGGCTAGCATTTATCATGATAATAGGATCTCGGCTCCATGCTTCTTTTTTAATGTTAGAAGTTAGGTGGTAGAACAAAGCCTTAAAGTACTCCTGGGGATCTGTTGGTATGGGTGTGTTTAATGCACACTTTGCCTCTTGCACCACAAGAGAAATACTAGGGTGTTTGGACTGCCATTGTTTTCCTGTTTGAAAAGATGAGTTCTCAGCAATGTGCATGCATGCCAAACTCAAGATTAGTTAAAGCGGTTACATTTCTGAAAGCAAACATGCTTGTCTGGTAGGAAAGATTTATACAAGCAGTATGGAATGTCTATTGGAAGTTTTTTCCATGACTGTAGGATACAGATAATAAATCACCCTCACAAAATGGTGGTGGATTTTTTTTTTTTTCTTTTTTTTTTTTTTTTCTTCTTTGGCTTAAGGTAAAACAATTAACATTATTTTTACTAATATTAAGATCTACAAAGTAATGAACCTATAAGAAAATAATTGAGTTAAGAGCACTTTAGGTTTATTTGGTACAAATTCATAGCAGCTATTTCCATGATAACTGAGAGGAATTGGCAGTCCTGGCTCTCAGGGGAGGTCCCACTCAACTGGCGGCTAGCAAACATGACACCCATCTACAAGAAGGGCCAGAAGGTAGACCCAGGAAACTATAGGTATGTTAGTTTGATCTCAGGACCAGGGAAGCTCATGGAGCAGATTATCTTGAGCGTTATCATGCAGCAATTGCAGGGCAAGCAGGCGATCAGGCCCAGTCAGCATGGGTTTATGAAGGGCAGGTCCTGCTTGACGAACCTGATCTCCTTCTATGACAAGGTGACACGCTTAGTGGATGAGGGAAAGGCTGTGGATGTGGTCTACCTTGACTTCAGTAAGGCTTTTGACACGGTTCCCCACAGCATTCGTCTCAGGAAACTGGCTGCTCATGGCTTGGACTGGCATACACTTTGTTGGGTTAAGAGCTGGCTGGATGGCCGGGCCCAGAGAGTTGTGGTGAGTGGAGTCAAATCCAGTTGGAGGCCGGTCACTAGTGGAGTCCCCCAGGGCTCTGTACTGCGGCCAGTCCTCTTTAACATCTTTGTTGGTGATCTGGATGAGAGGATCAAGTGCACCCTCAGTAAGTTTGCAGACGACACCAAGTTAGGTGCATGTATCGATCTGCTCGAGGGTAGGAAGGCTCTGCAGGAGGATCTGGATAGGCTGCACCGATGGGCCGAGGCCAACTGTATGAAATTCGACAAGGCCAAGTGCGAGGTCCTGCATCTGGGGCACAACAACCCCAAGCAGCACTACAGGCTGGGAGATGAGTGGTTGGAAAGCTGCCTGGCAGAGAAGGACCCGGGGGTACTGGTTGATAGTCGGCTGAATATGAGCCAGCAGTGTGCTCAGGCAGCCAAGAAGGCCAACAGCATCCTGGCCTGTATAAGAAACAGTGTGACCAGCAGGGCTAGGGAGGTGATCGTCCCCTTGTACTCGGCTCTGGTGAGGCCGCACCTCGAATATTGTGTTCAGTTTTGGGCCCCTCGCTACAAGAAGGATGTGGAGGTGCTTGAGCGAGTCCAGAGAAGGGCGACGAAGCTGGTGAGGGGCCTGGAGAACAAGTCCTACGAGGAGCGGCTGAGGGAGCTGGGCTTGTTCAGCCTGGAGAAGAGGAGGCTCAGGGGCGACCTTATCACACTCTACAGGTACCTTAAAGGAGGCTGTAGCGAGGTGGGGTTGGTCTGTTCTCCCACGTGCCTGTTGACAAGACAAGGGAGAATGGGCTACAATTGCACTGGGGAGGTTTAGGTTGGATATTAGCAAAAACTTCTTTACGGAAAGGGTTGTTAGTCACTGGAATAGGCTGCCCAGGGAAGTGGTTGAGTCACCATCCCTGGAGGTCTTTAAAAGTCATTTAGATGTAGAGCTTAGGGATATGGTTTAGTGGAGGACTTATTAATGTTAGGTCAGAGGTTGGACTCGGTGATCTTGGAGGTCTCTTCTAACCTAGACTATTCTGTGATTCTGTGAATTTAACCCTTTGCCTCACAAAAGGAGCATACTGAAAAACAACCATATTTACATGAGCACTCATCAGCTGAAAATAACATTAAGTTTTTAATGTAGAAATCTGCTCCTTTTATGTGGTATTTGTACTACAATAAATTGCTGTTTAATTATGGTTGATGATGCTGGAATTCTTAGCAAATGAAGTAAAACCAGGAAAAAAATGGAAATTGATACAAAGCTATGCTATTCTTTCTGTAACGGTTCCTCTTTTTACCAGATTGATTGCAACTAAGATAAGCAATGGTAAGGATAGATTATTCTACATTTGTTCATGTTGAACAGCACTTAACTGACAAGAAATCACAGAAATAAATGTGAGTGCAAAGTGGATTTGAGACTTTGCAGAGAAAAGCACAGAAGGCAAATTGCAGGTGTGAAGGAAGCGCTTTATTTATCAGCACACAGATTTTTTTGAAACAAGTTTTGTCATTATACTGGAACTTAAAGTTTTATATATACATATATATATTTTTTCCAGTGGTATTTGATATGTATACTGAGTTTTTGGCCTACAGCAACTGGAGTGGTTCTAGTTTGCTACTCACAATTTGTTTCAGAGAGCTTTGTTAGCAATGGTGCAGTTTTTGAGTGTGAAGGTTGAAAGCATGGATTACAGAATGCTCCAAAAGCAACAAGAGTAACTAACTTAAAGCACTTTAGTAACTTCTGTTGTGCATAATATAGGATTTGCATTCCAAGTCAATGTGAAAGTCCAAATGCAGATTCCCTCTCCCCCTCCCTTTTTCATTCAGGTATCCTGACTGATTAGCTATTCTTGAGTATATCTCCAAAGAGGAAATGACCTCAACATTTCCACTTCCAGCTGTGTGGATCAATTATCCTGACTTTTTATCCATTCTGCAAATGATAGGAGATCTCTAATTTTAGCTCTCTGCCCTTAAGGTATGTAAAGTGTAATCTGGTATTGCCATCACATACAAATTGTTTCTCCCTAAATGGGAATGCAAAGAAACTCATATTTGTTCTTCATGCTGTCACCAGCTTCTGCAAGAATCCTTTTATAAGCTTGAAATCCAGTTATGTCAAAAGAAAGTAATGAAAATATTTGGATGTGTTCATGTATGTCATCCAAAAAACTTAAAAGCATAGTCTAGAGATTGTAAGAAAAAATGGAATAATGAAATTGATTAATGTTTTAGGATTTTAGGAGCTGTTTCACTGAACTGTATTCTGTCATTAAATTCACTAGTTCAGCTCTACTAAACTTCAGTTTCAGTTGTGTAGTTGGACTGAAATTAAGAAGCAGGTAAGAAGACTGATTTGCTGGAAAATGGCTCAGAAAAAGCATAGGTGTGAAATAGTTGGATTTGGAAGTTTTTCTTGGTTTGGTAGCCCATTTTTTTTGTCATGCATTGATCTGATTTCAGTACCTTTCTTTTCTTGGCTAAATGTTTTGTTGGCTGATTTTGCTCATTTCTGTTTGTGTAGCAGTTGTCGAGGAAGAAGAAAAAACTTCTTTCTAACTGCATGGTTGAGACACTGGAACCACTTTGAGTTGAAGGGTGATTTCAAGATGAAAGTAGAGAAATTTCTATTTGTTTCTAGATGGGGTAGCTGCAAGAAGCAGAGGTATAATTATGGAGAAATTCAGTATTTTCCCTTAATTATCTTAATGGTGAAGACAGGCACCAACTTGGTTTTGGAAGATTTTGTCGAGATGTGCTTTTGTTCTCCTGTGTCCAAATAATAATAATAATAATAAATCAGCTGCTCTCCATATAAATTTCCAAAAATACATAAACTGAATTTGCCATAAAAGAAAAGGAAGTGGCAGGAATTTATCCATATAGCTTTTCACCTAAAAAAACCACCACCAACAACAAGAAAAAAAACTGCAGAAGTTTGAAGCAGTACTACTGCTGAGTCTCCAAGTTAATATGACAGGATTCTTCCAGCATCTGCTCAGTAGCCTCTTAACAAGCCAGCTACAAGCAACCCCCAAATCCTGTTAGGATTGAAAAATCCATAATTTTTCCCCTCTTTAACCCCTTTGAGTGAAGTATTGAAAAGAAAAATTATTGAGTTTTCCCATGTTTTCTTGAGTTTACTCTTGTAAAAAATCTGGCACCAATAGAAAGGTTATTCCATCTCAAACATAATCTCCTTCGTTATCTCATGATCTTTCAAATGTTTGACTTAGTTTAAAGTGAAATGTCCAGTCTTGCATGAAAGGTCATTAGGACTATCTGAGGTCAGTGGGACAGAAGAGTAAGGCAATAAGTGAGGTAGCCCTTAGCTTCCCGGTGACAATAAACAGTAAATGCACAGATTTACAAGTCAAGATGTTGTGTGCTTGTCTAAGCACTTTATATGCTTTGTTGTGGTAATTATTTTGTTTTCATGGGCAACATAATAAACGTTCCTTCTGGAAACCAGTTTTGGTACTGATCATGGTAAGATCTATGGGATTTTTTTTTTTTTTCTTCAAGGACTAGAAATAATTTTTAAGATGCAGATCCTTTCATTGCTACATCCCACTTTTCTTGTTAAACTGGGGAAATAGAACTGGTGGTACATCATTAAGAACTGTATGGGGTAACACTTCAGGAAGAAAGAATGAAAACGGTTGTAGCACATCACTGCATTCTACTTTATTTCCTGGAATGAAATAATCCCCTTAAGTATATAGTTTTCCCATAATGTTTTGTGCTTTTTGAGTATATATGTGTTCCAAAGCATTTTTTTTGGGGGGGGGACAGAGTTGAATGCAGCATTACCAACTTTTAAGGAATAATTTATGTTATAGTATGCTTAAAACAACAGTAGTGGGTTTAAACTAGCCATCCATATATTTGTGCCTTTTAAGTCTGATAGGTACATGACACAAGTATCTATATGGTCTTACATGTACAGAATTTTATTTTCTGGTGTCTTAGCACATATGGCAGTGCACAGCTGAAAGCACCTGCTTCTGAATTAAAGTTTATACGCAGTGCATCTGTGCAGGTTTTTTGTATGTTGTGTCCAGATGGAAATCTGTGCACATCTAGTGCACTGGTCTGAATGCTGGTGTTTTGGTTATCCTCTAACTGTTCAAACAGCTTTCTTCAAAACACATGATAGTCACAGGAAAGAGATTGTAGGGTTTTTAAAAATTATTATTTATTTTATTTTATTTTAAGGTCTATTTATAACTCTTAGCTTTTTGTTTTCTTCTTATAAAACCATTGTAACTGTTCTTTTGTGGAGATATATCTTCTCTGATTGATCTCCTTTCTTGTAAGTCAGAAAGGAATATTCTCTATGGCATGTATATCTTTTTCTGAATTTTCTGGAAGCCACATCTAAAATATGTGCCTCTTTAGGTGGATAAAAGGAGCATGACACTTAGATTCCTTGTATCCCAATGGAGAACAAATTAATTAGGGTTCCTGCTCTTGAGTTTTGTTGATGTTCCAAAGGTGATGGTTTCACTAAGAGAGGGTCAAAAATCAGCCTATAAAGGCTATGTCTCTGTGGTGTTGCATTACTTGTTGCATTACAGGAAAGATTGTTCTTTAGGAGGGTTCCAATGAGTAAATGGATTTACTTCCATGGTGCTGTGGGGAGACAGAGGGATTCTTCAGAATTATTCCAGAAGAATGAAAATCTAATTTATCAAAGTCATCATGCCACAGCTGTTACAACAATCTATCTCCTGCTGAATGCCAGCCAACTAATTTTTGAGAAGTGATATTTTTCAGTTTATTGTTTTCTCATCAACATAGCACCAACCACATCAAATATTTTCACACAATGTCATTGGCATTGACGAATTAGCCATGTGCTTTCTATTTATGGATACAGGAGTTTCAATTTCTTTGGGAGAAACAAGAACTAGTAGGATATATCTCTCTGTTCTGTATATAAGTTCTCATTGTTCAATTACCTGTTAAGCTATGCTGGAATTCAGTAGCATAATGAAGTATTTTTATGGTTGTATGTAGTTCTGGAACCCTTCACAAGACTGTTTTTAAACACTTTAAGGCCAGATTTTTCAATACTGTTTCTTTTATTTATTTATTTTTTAAACAGCAGGCAGTTACAATATACTATGATAAATCGAAGGCTGGTCTGCCTGTAGTCTTTTTTAGAAGAGTTTGTTCCAACTTAGGTCTGCTCAGTTTTTTAATGCATTTTTGCATTTATATTTCAGCAGGAAGAGCAGTCATATACTCCAAAATGCATCTGCACCACAAGAAACTTCCTGTCAGATTTCCTGCAGAAACTAAAAAAAATGAACAGCATCTCGGCAATTATTTTTCAGCTGTGAAATGTGCTTTTGAAAAGCTGTGATTATAATTTTTCTTGCATAGAACTCTTTGTACTCCCGTATTGTTACCATATGTGGTTCTTTTTTTGTAGTTAAGCCACTCAGTGAATAGCTAAACTCTGAACAATTCTTCTTTCTCCAGATTGCTGACTTCTAGATATAAACAGCCCTTCTTATAATTGCAAAGGAGTCATTAGAGAGTTCAGACTGTGTGCAGGTCTCCAGGATAGGAGTCTTATAATCCAGAATGATGTCTCTCCAAGAAAAGATTTTGGAGACTGTACCTAGCAATTCTGGTTAATTTTGAATTCTTTAAAACTGTCATTCATCATCCATCATCTTCAGTTACTGATAATTTCCATTGTCTAATACCTGGTTCAAAATCAGCTGAAGACAAATGGCTTTAATTCCATTCAGTGTTTTGCAAATATTCAATTAACTGCTGACCTTACTGAATGACTGTGCTATGCTTACAAGTTATACCACACTGTTGTCAAATTTCAGCACTGTTTGTGTGCCTTTTTTAGATCAACACAGCTTGTAAGATGTTCCCAAACTTATAGTCTTTAGTCTGAGTGAGTTTTCTGTGACAACCTTCAAGTTAAAAAACTCATCTTCAAAAAAGAATGGAGTATTGGTTTGTAGTCACCAGAGCAATACATCCAAACCAAGAAACAAGCAGTTCAAAATAAATATTGCACAGGCATTTGTGTAAGAACAGCAAAATTGTGTTTGTATAACTTCAACGTTCAATTGCATAGAGCCTGTCTGCAAGAGAATTTATGCACATTTTCTCTTGTAACTACCATAGGTCTCAAACACTCAGTCTTGACTCCAAAATGTCCTTGTGCCAGAGCTTTCATGTGGCTACAGCTGTCCTTCAGCATATGTGTCCTGCAGAGCAGGCAGGGAACACACCAACTGAATGGCAGTGGAACTGTTCCCAGAGTCCACAGTGGAAATTGTACTGGAAGTCACTGTGGCTTGCTTTGGAGAAAAATGCAAACAGTAGCAGCAAAAATTGCACAATCTCCCTCGCATTTCTCAGTGATCCAGTTCTTCTCCAGTCCATGGCACCACTCTCATACTCCTCACATACCAGTGTGGTTGGCTCCATATGTTCCACGTGGTTGGGCCATGGCATGTTCAGGTGTATTGGATGGATCACTGCCAGAGGTGATGGTGCCCCCTTTAAAGCCCCTGTTACTGCCACCCTTGACTATGGCTTGCCACTCCTTCCCTGCCACTCCTCTGCCACTATCCCTGGATATGGCATCTGCCCGTTCAGCAGCCATGCCCGGTGAGCCTTCTCATGGACTTTCAAGCTCCCTCACACCTGGCCCACACAGTACATCATACCGGGTAACTCAGGAGATATTGTGGAAAGGGCTATCACGAGATGAACAACCACTCTTTATCTGACTTTAATTTTCTTGGGCTGCATGATTGTCAAGGCATTGAAAATTAGTATCATCTGTTTTGCACAGCATTCCCTCCCAGTTTTCATAATAAAAAAAATAGACATATTAGTCACCTCTGTCAAAGAAACTTGACAAACGTGCACCATCTCTACTAGACATTTTACGTAACAACTTTAGGGAGAAGACTCATAGAATCTTGGAATCGGAATGGTCTGCGTTGGAAGGAACCTTAAAGACTATCCCATTCCAACCTCCTGCAATGAGCAGGGATGCCTTCCACTAGAAAACCTTATCCAATGCCGCATCCAGCCTGACCTTAAGCACTTCCAGGGATGGGGCTTCTCTGGGCAACCTGTTCCACTGCCTCACCACCAGCAGAAGTGTTTAATGCCAGGTTGGATGGGGCTTTGGAAACTATTGTCTAATGAAAGCTCTCCGTGCTCATTGCAGGGGTTTGGAACAGGATGGTCTTTAAGGTGACATCCAACCCCAAAACATTTTGTGAGTCCAGGATACTAACACCCAGCCTTGTGCACTCAAGGTCAGCTACCCCCAGGACAGAGACTCCACAGAATTTCTGGACACTGGTTCTGTCTGAGCACCCCTCTGGGGACAATCTTTTCCTTGTTGCTGGCTGGGCTGTCTCCATCTGCAAGTGTGGGCCTGGTGTCACTCACCTTTCTGCTACAGAGCACCTCAGTGAAGACTCAGGCTTCATCTTCTCTCCTCCCTCCCAGCAGGCAGCTGCCAGGTCCACCCTGAGCCTTCTCTCTGTGCTGACCAAAGAAGTTCCCTCAGTCTGCCCTTGTATTCTGTGTACCCTGGCCCCTCACTCCCTTGTGTGCCCTGGGCTGGGCCCACTTGACACCCATCAGTATCTTTCCTGTCTGGGGGAGACCAGAAGGGGATGCTGGAGTCCAAGTGAAGTCCCAACAATGACACCAAAAATCAGAGAGGAAAGCAGATTTACTGGATGTTGTTTATTATTGTTGTAGCTGTTTAAATGTATTATTTATTTGTTATTTTTTATTATGATTATTCTATCACTTTATTGCCCCATCCTGGGAAGAACTGTTAACCAAGCATCTTGAAGGGACTTTACGCTGCACTCCTGTGCTTCTTCCTGGCAGGCCTGAAGACCCATTTTGAGGGATCTGCTGCTGTGCTGTGCACCGCGATGCAGGGCATGGGTTTGTCTTCAAGCACCTCTTGGTCAGTCTTCTCATCCTCAGACTGAGACACCCCATGCCCAGCATGGCCTTCAGAGGGCTTCTCCTGTCACCTGGTGTAGCAGCCCAGAGAAAGCCAAGTGCGCTCTTGCCCAGTGCTAGGGGCTCCGTACAGAAAAGGTGACACCTCTACAGGAGAGGTGGGGATGGTGTTGTGCCAGATAGGCTGGAGGTGAATCCACCTCCATCGGCTCTTTGTCCTCCACAGGTGGATCCACGTCCATTGGCTCCACACCATCCACTATGGCTGTTCCGTATCTGCTGGCGCTCCTCCGCCTCCACTTCTGCGCGGGTTCCATAACCCAATTCGCCTTTATCCCGTAAAGGGGTAGGCAGCTTTCATGCCACATCCTCTTCAGTCCAACCATTGTTGGAAGTCGCCAGAGGGCCAGGCAGATCAGCGAGTGGTGGGCCAGGCACAGGGGCTTTTATAGGCAGGGGGGCAGATGCCACTGTGACATCAGGAAGCCTCTGTGATGGCTGCTGTGATGGCATGCCATGCCCCAGGCCCAACATGGGAGGGGGTTCTGTGGCCTGAAAGAGGCCCTCGTGTGGAAGGAGGAGGATGGTTGGGGGGCTGAGGGCCCCTTTCCTGGGGGGTGGCTTTCCCAGGACATATTGTTTGCCAGAGAGACAGGCTGCCCCTTGGGCACAGTGCCGGCCCTCTGCCTCCCCTCCTGTGCCCTGGCCTCCAGCCCCCTCCTCATCCCATGCCTGGTGTCCCTGTGCAACAAGATGGTGGCAACAACATTTTGGGTCTTTCTTTACCCCCTGCCTGTCATCACCACATCTCCCTACAAGTGGCGCAGCCCCCCATGTTTGAGTGGAATAGTTCATGAGTGGTGCCAATCGTGGTCCTGCCACAGTGGCAGAAAAAAAAGCTGCTGAAAGTGAGACCTAGAAAGAGGCTTTTTATCTGAAACTAATATTTTTCTCAGTGAGCATACCAAATGGTATGGCACAGGGTTTGAAGGGTTTTAGACATTCTGACTTGGTTCCCAGTGCTTATATGGGGAAATGGGCTGAAGTATATTTGTCTAAGTAGCGATACTGGAAATTGATTCAATGTCTTCTGAATAAAAACATGATGAAATGGACAGTTCAAAGGAAAATTTGGTTGAAATACCCAAGTAGCTAATTTCATGCACCTGACTTGCTGATGTGGAAAAGGCTGGGCAATTAGATATTATCTCAGCATTTGGATCATGCACAAGCAGTCAGCAGGTTGTACAAACACAATTTTGCTGTTCTTACACAAATGCATGTGCAATATTTATTTTATACATCTATACGTTTCAGGAAAGGCAGTGGTCCTCCATTATACCCAACCTGTTACTGCCACGTTTCTCAGCAAGTGGCGCAGCCCTCCCATGCTTGACAGGAGCTTGGATGGGGCAAATCATGGAGATAACGCACATGTGGGTAAGGGTGGCATGGCCAGCCTGCACCAGGTCTGCCTGCAGTCAATCAAAGCCTTGCTGGTATTCAGTTGTTTTTTTATCAGCTCCTTGCTTCTTAGTCTCTTCTGTGTTTGCAGGGTATACTTTTAGTTCATTGTTGGCTTGATAAAGGTAATTTTGTAAGAGAGAATTAACATGGTTTATGCCAACATGTGAAATTCCTGGAAATACAGGATTAGGCTATTCAGGATTAAACAATGGACTTTTCGTTAACAATGTAGTTATTCCACTGAAATAAAAATAAAGTATGTTGTCTGGGGGTGTTCAATTCAAATCTCAAATAACTTGGATTGGTGGGTCTAGGAGAAGCAGGATGTTGTTTCTCAAGACCAAAAGAGGTAGAGGCTCTGGTAGTTGACACAGAACCTGTAAGGTTCTGGACAATGAGATCAAGCAGCCTAACTGCTGTGAACTTTTTCTTTTAAATCTTTTAAAACTATAAAGAAACCCCTGCCTTGAAATACATTTACTTACTTTGCAATCTCCAGGCGCTGATCCACCTTGCTGACTTTTGTCTCAAGTAGTATCTAATAGAAACTGCTTGAGGGAAGGATTCAGGAAATTCTGTAATGGACTTCTCTGAAATAGCCTTGTAGTGCTCTTGTCAGTAGTTTTGCTTTTGTGGATAAGGGAGTTTTAGACAGAAGGTCCAACTCTTTTGTACTCTCTCATTGTTCTCTTCTCACAGTAAAGTTTCTTCCAGCACAAGTGATCTGGATTATTTGCTTTTATCAGTAATGTTCTGATTGCTGGCCAGACTTGTTGCAGGTTCATTTAATGCGCTTTTTTTCTCCCAGGGTTGGAACAAGTGATTTCTTTACCCGGGCTTTTCACTCTCACTGCTCTTGAGAGCAATCACTTCCAGTCATCGAAAAAGAACCAATAATGTTTCATCAATCAGAGAAATTTAGCAAGTTGAACAGCTTATCCTACTTTTTGCCCACATAAGCTCTAAAACAAAGTTTCACTGAAGAGAAATCTCATCAGACTTGCTACAGAATTATATTGCAGCATCTAGTTAAAGTCAGCCTTGCTAAACCCATTACTAACCAAAGAGTAGAAGGACGTGGGAAAGAAATAGGACGTGGGGAAGAAATCCATCACTTTTAATAGTATCATGATGAGGAAATCTGACAATTCTGATTTTTCTTAACATTCTATCAATCTTGAACTAAAATAGGTTATTTGAAAAGGCAACGTGCTATGTTTCACCTTACCTGAACCTGGACATCATATGTAAACCTGCTTAGATGATGATTAAATTTTTTCCACACAGGTGTTTTTAGATTCATTCAGACACAATAACTGAGTTGCAGCTGATACAGATGCTGTAAAGCTAAATTTTAGCTTTCTTCTGAATCCTTGATACCTCTTATTGTATATGTCTTTGCATAAGAGATTTCAGGCAGCTGCAAGTAACAATTTAACAATCAAGCTTGCAGCAGATTGTTTAGAAATATGTAATAACTGTCAGGACAAGAGTTTCTGAATTCTGTAATGCTACAGTGATAGTCAAAAATATATTTTAAAGCTGTCAGATATCTAAAAAGATAAATCTAGAGGATTTGTAAAAAAATAATTTAAATTACCTATTGTCTACATTGCAAGAGAGATTTTTTTTTTCAAAAATACTTGATTTCTCATAAAATAGTCAGGAAAAACTGTGAGCTATCAAATTCTGAGAAATGGTTATGCATTTAGAGATAATTGGCCTGTTTTTAACTTATACATATATATAAAAATACAGAATTGGACTAATTTGCAGTGTCAAAATTTTTCCTCATTCTTCCCACAGAAGTACAACAAATATATTTTTCTGCATGCTTCAAATGAATATAAACCTAGCAAAATATGCTAAAAATATGCTGATCCAATTTATTAATAAAATCAACCACCCCCACCCCCAAAGTTATTTAAATAAAGGATGATCTGAAGCTCCTAAAGAAGAGGTGATATCTGTTTTCAGTTTAGTATGAATCTTCTGTTTCAGAATGCAGTCTTCTGATGGGTATTCCTTAGATGAAAATGGTCACTGAAGGACAAATAGAGAAGTCAGAAGGAAGAAGATAATCCAAATCTTCCTCTTTTTTCTGTACTCCTTTGAACGATTCTTTTATTGTGTAATAGATTTCAATATGTAATGTCTTTTTCTTATCTTTTCACTCAGAATTTTTTAAAGAAACAAATGCTGTATTAAAGCTGCCTCAAGTAATATTACTGGCCATCTTTTGGATAGGGAAGATCTAAAGGTTTCTGGTACATCTGCTGATATTTTTTATTTCTAACGGCAACTTCCTAAAATCCTTAAAATGTTTACCTCTAGAATAACCCAGTTTAAACAGTAAACAACTGATTTTGTGTAGTGTTCAAAATTTGACTAAAAATATCTATGAGATGCATTACATTTTACAGCATTCTTGAGAGTGGAAGCTACTTCTCACAAACAAAAGCTAAATGCAATCATATTCTCCTTCCTCCCATGTGTTTTTTTGTCCATTTAAGGATTATTAGATAAGTAGTTAAAGCTGAGAAAATAGTGGTGTATTCTTTGGGGGGGGAAACAAAATTACCGTGTAACCATATTTGCTTTTGAAGATCCTGGAAAATATCTAATACCAGAAGTGAATATTCAGTAATAGCATATATTTTAAAAAGTGGGAGTGGAAACCTAGAAAGGAAAAGCATAGTCCAGAAGAAATATTTTCAATGCCACCTCTATTGGTGGATGTGTCTGTTGTATAGAACTACTCATCTCCTTGTCTTGTGTCGTATTGTATAGTTTTTTGAAATGTTTTACAGGAGTTGTGTTATAGAAGACCATGCTCCCCTCTTCTTCCCTCCCCTCCATTCCCTTCTCCTCTCTCTTTTTTTTTTTTTTTTTTTTCTCAGAAATGACATGCTAACCTATAGTAGCAGCAATTTAGCGAATAAAGCAGGAAGCTGTTTGAACTATGTGGTGTGCAGCTTGGGAGATGGTCAAATTCATGTCACTTTGTTTTGCAGTTAAAGACTTGGTTTTGTTGTTGTTTTTAAACAGTGAAATAATATTATTTAATTTCACAATAATTTCACGATAATCTTAAGGGATTTTGTTCTCCTGTAGGGCAGGCAATATGTCTCAAGCAAGTGTCTGTCTTTGGTTCTATAAAGGGAATCCCAGAAGACTTTCCCAGACTACAGACCAAATAGTCCTGATACAAAGGGAAAGAAGGGAGGGAAATTCTTATCATTTTCAGTTTCGAGCAGGTGTTTCTCTTCAGCTTACTGGAAATTTCTGATTCTCCTTTACTGAGACTCTTCAAGATGGTACATATAGGCCTTTAATTCAAGTGCACGAGCTATGTAGCATGGATAAAGAGACAACAAAATATAAATAAAAATTAACAGTACCAAAAATGCCTATCAATAAGGGAGCATAAAAATAGCAAATAGTTTTCTTTCTTTGTTTGTTTCCTATGATAAACCTTCCCTGAAAACAGTGATTATTTGCAAAATACAAAACATTGTTACAGCTACAAGAGTTTTTGGCTGTTCCCTCTAAGCCAGCAGTTTGACCCCATAATGAATTTTCCTTCTACAAATAGTTGTATAAGTATTTTCTGTATTCATTCATCATAAAAATAATTAAATCTTTTGGGCTAAGCTTGCAGGAGACTAAATTGTTAAATTTTGCTGCTGGCCTGCACAGCCCTCTGGGGAACTTTATGTACTTATGGTGACTTTACTGTTGAGTTTTCATTGGTAATATCTGTAGTTTGCTTTTTAGAAGTAAATGTATTCATAGCCTGGGCTCAGCTCAACCTTTGGTTTTGCACCTGCAGCGGACTGTGTAAATAATACTAGATAAATACAATTTTATACAGTGCTAGAATAACCTGAAAAAGCTAATAATATGGATATTTGCCTCAATTTTTGGTGTGTACAGTAATATTTAAAGGTTTGCTAAATAACTGTGAGAAAAATGATAAATGCCACGTATGTGTTTGTGAGCTACAAGTACGTGATAAATAGCCTCCGAGGAAGCATACTAAAAAAGCTATCCTGTTAATATGTTGGAAATGTTGCATCTTTTGTTGGGTATCAGGGAAGAACTGGTTTAGAGAGAACATTAGAAAGATTTTGTAGGGCATCTGAGCACTCACAAACTTTCCCAGGATATTAGCCCCGGAGAAAGGTAGTGGTCATGAAGACAACCAAGGTATTGGTGACCTGCTTTATGTTCTCAGCATGTCATCTACTCTGCTGATAGGAAACCACAGTA
Source organism: Heteronetta atricapilla (assembly GCA_011075105.1). NCBI lineage: Eukaryota > Metazoa > Chordata > Aves > Anseriformes > Anatidae > Heteronetta > Heteronetta atricapilla. The sequence continues at coordinate 30,797,964 of CM021734.1, read as the reverse complement.
AGAACTGAAGGGAAGGAGAGGTAAGTGTTTTTATTCCTGTAGGGCTGCCCAGACACAGCAACTTGTTATTGGAACAGACAAGTAGGTTAATGCAAAGGCTTCTTAGAAAGCCAGTAAGGTACCAAAATCATGAATTTCACAGAGTGTACATCCAGCTGATGTCCTCATTCATTCTAGATGTCTGGACTTTCCAGCAAAGTCTATGGTCTAGACTGGGAAAGAGTGAATAACTTGGGAACTCACTAGACTGACACCACATCACTTTGTCTTAGCATTTATTACTTTCTTGATAGCTGCTGGACTGACTGTTGGATGCGACTGTCGGAGTTAGTGTAGAAAGGAAGAATACACACTCCTGGTGAAGGGGTGAGTAGAAGCACTGCAGACCTGATTTAGGCTAAGCTCTTACACTTTGAGTTTTGCTCACAAGGCAAGCCTAGTGCTGACAAGGGTAGAAAAGGCAGCAAGGGTAAAATGGATCAAGTTCTGTGCTGTCTTCCAAGCAACAATGATCCAAATCAAGCTGTGTGAGCAATCCGTCCCAAATGGCTGTGTGCTTAGGGAATGTGGTTTGAGTGAGTGACTGTCAAGCTCTGGAGGGAAAGTCTGGCTGCAGTGCCACCATCTAGGAGAAAACTGTCCCTTTTGCATGGGGCAAACAACTGAAAGCTCAGAGCTTCTGTCTAACGATGACTTCAATAGCAGAAACAACTTCTTTGCCTGTTCTTGTCCCATTGCCAGTGAAAGATAACTTGACTGTTCATTGTCAGAAGGTATAGACATTAAACACCCAGTGAAAAATTACTCCAACTTTCTCAAGCCCCCATCTGATCACCTAAATATGGAGTTAATACAGCATTAGCTACTGAGTTGCAACACGGTGCATCCACATTAAATCATTTCTAGAATTTGCATCTAAATAACTGGAACCCACCTTTGCACAGTAAAGGAAACAAGTAACTTTTAAGTATCAGTGAGGAAGTTCCATGTTTTCTGTTTAAAGGGGCAGGAAAGAAAGCAGGATAAGGCGTGCAAGAATTCTTGGCCAAAGTACAGGGGGAATTCTTTAGTAACTCAATGAATTGTGTGAACTGATGTTTCTTATTAAACATCGCTATTACAATATGTATTTAAATACAGATTAGTTATGAGATTTTAAGTGTTTGCTCTTTTCATCTTGCAGCCACGTGATTGTGAGAAGATCCTTCAGTAAATAGGCCAGCTATTTTATTTTCTGATTTAAAGAAAAATACTCAAGCCAGATGCATTATTTCATATGTTGTACCACTGTGGCTTGCCAAACTAACAAATCCTTCACAGCACGTTGAACACCGGCTATTGCCTGGCTACTTTGCATCATACTGTTTTTATTTCTTCTGTCTTAGGTCTGCTCCTTTTGTTGTTTCTTTTCTGTGCCTTCATTCTTAAAGTATTTTTAAGGTATTGCACTTAACTGCTGACATAGTTAATCATCTTCTAAAGCCTGCAGTATTCCCTGAGTCTGTATATATTCCTCAACTTCAGTGTTCCGCTGATTTTAACTGTTCAATTTTGTTTTGGCTTTTGATTATCCTAGGGTCCGATTGGTATGGATGGAAAGCTGGTAGGTGAATTGTTCAAAACCAGTGTAATTTAGGTCTTGCACATATACCTTCTTTGCTTTTCGATTTGCTCATGCAGAAATGTATATTAATCACATATTGGCTTGCTTCGGCATAACTTATTTCAACCTGTGTAACACAGACTTCAGGAGTGCTGAAAAGCCACTCACGTCTTTAGCCTCTCTTCCAGCAGAGACCAGGCATGCTACTCTGTGGTGGTTTTACCGTGCTAGGCAGCTGAACACCACAACCGCTCTCACTCCCCCTCCTCAGATGAGGAGGGGAAGAAGTAAAGGAAAGAACAACTCACAGGTTGAGATAAGGATAATTTAATTAAAGAGAAAAAATATTATTAAGGAAATATTATTATTAATTAAACAATTCAACTGAAGGGAAAAAAGGGGAAGGGGAAGCGGGAGGGGGAAAGGGAATAACAAAACAAAACAAGTAAAGGCTATGTGGAAGTGCAGAGGAAAGAAATTACTCTCTACTTCCCACAAATAAGCAATGCTTGACCACGTCCTTGAAGCAGGGCCTCAATACATGTAGCCGGTGTTCGGGAGGAGGACAGACATGTTCACAACGAGAGCCCACTCCTCCCCTCTTCTTCCTTTTTCCACCTTTTATGGCTGAGTGTGACATCATATGGTATGGAATATCCCTTTGGTTGGTTTAGGTCAGCTGCCCTGGTGATGTTTCTTTCTCACTTTTTTGCCCACCCCCTAGGAGGGTTAGAGAGAGTCCTGATGCTGTGCCAGCACTGCTCAGCAGCAGACACAACACCAGTGTGGTGCCACTGGTGTTCTAGCTGCAAGTGCAGAGCACAGCACTGTATGGGCTGCTGCAGGGAAAGTTAACATCCCAGCCAAACCCAGTACATACTTCTATTCCCTTACCATTTTCTGTCTGGGTTAGGTTAGAGGACAGGTCCGGAGAACATCCCACAAGGGTAGTTTGGTGGTGCTTCTCACATGGTAGGATACTACTTCTGACAACATGTCTGTGGCTCTTGATTGATTCCTTTTTCTGCAGGTCCTACCTTCCTGTGTTTTTGTTTCTCTGCCTGATGATATCTGAATAGCCCATTTTAAATGCATTTATATGCTATCCTAGATATTACTTAGAGAGATGCTACTTGAATTAAGTTAGAAATTATCTTTAATTTTATACAATGCATTCTGCTCAACTGCTAACAGTTTCTCATGTATGAGTTTCTGCAAGTGAGACACTATACATATATACCTGAATTTATATATATAATGAAGTGAAACACTATATATATATAAAACACTCTATATATATATTTGTGTGGATAAAAGTGATTTGGATGTATGAGCCTGGGATTTTTATGTTCCTAGCTCTTTAAAGATTTAAATCATGCAAAAGGTGTGAAAGTACAGTTTCTGTACTTTCTTGTGCTATTCTTCTTGCTCCTTTCCCTTCTTTTCCAGAACATTTTTCTTTTGTGCCTTGAATATACCTTTTCTGTCCTTTCATTTGCTACAAGCCCATTTCCTTTGCAAGCTCAACTATTAACTTGCAGTGTCAGCTTCCATTGTCAGCTTCCATTTTCTTTCACTAAGAATTTTCCCTGTTCTCTTGAAGTTTCTGTCTATTGCAAAATAACATTTCTGCAATGTTTGTAACCTCCAGTTAGTAGGCTTGTTCTTTAATCTGCTCTCCTAGCAGATTAATAGTTTACCTCTTGATTGAGCTTGATCTGCCTACACCATATATATCTTCTTCTTTCAGTATCATTTACATATCAGCAGCTAATATTAGGTTAAATTGCAAGGAAGTGATTTACAATCAGCTGTACAAGACCTTCAGTTAAGGTAATCAGAATAGGATGACAAATTTAACCCCTTTCTATCCTGACATATAACATATTAATTGGTAAATAGGAATATAAAAGAGAAATGTGTTATGAAGATTTTGCTGAAACCATGGGAGATCATGCAGCTGTACCTACTGTTTTAATGAAGGTAAACTGAATACAACTGACCAGTTACTGGTATTGAGACCGCTCTGTAAGTGCATGTGGAGAAGAGCAGTTTGTTGGGAGCTTCCACACAGTAAATGAAACTAAAAAACACGAACAAAACTATGTTTTCTAATCCAAGCTGAAGAATATGATCTATATGCTGTCAGGGAGATGTTCACCTCTGTTCTGGGACTACAGCTGAGGACTGTGGATTGTTTTCAGGTATCTTCTTGGGGTCTGCTACCCATTTCTTCATGATAATTCCTATTACAAAAACAAAATAAAGCACTTTTTTTTCCATTTCAGAAGCTTAGGTTCTTTCAGAACAGGTGATCTTTTCTTTGTGCATCCCTGATTTCTATTTCTTTCTGCTTCTTCATTCTTACTATGATAACTTTCTGTTCCTGTTAGCACCATGGAGATGTATCTATGGAAGAAAAAGAGAGTTCATTCTTATTCTACCTTCTATTCAGAACAATCATTTAAAAAGGTAGTATTTAAAAGTGGTAGGAACTCAGGTAGATTTCTAAAACCTGGTCTGATTCTAGAGAATAGACCACAACTACCTTCAGAGTACACATCTGAGTAAGGTTGATACGGCAGTCCTTGGGATCCCGTTAATGTAAAGGTTTACAAGGTCTTTTACTGAGGAATATTATGCTTTAATCTTCAGAGAAATTAAAATTACATAAATTAACTCACTCTCTAAAAAAAAAAAAAAAAAAGTCAAAAGTCTAAACTGTACTATGAGCTGTATTAATACAAATCCTGCATAGCTTTACTGGGACCTAAAACAGAATTGCAGAATTGCTATCCATGTGTTAATATCATCCACTTTCAGGAGGCAATCAATGCTCAGTTTTACATTACATAACATACTTGAATTAAGGATATTCATTATTATTTTAAAGTTAGAGTAATGCTGACTTTTCAGTCTTGAAGAGCATGAGAGTATGTTCAGCCTGTTTTTTTTGTTTGTTTGTTTGTTTGTTTTTTAATAAGAGAAATTGTAATAACTAAAACCCTTTAATCCACAAGCAATGTGCATTAGGACTAATTTATATAGCACTGGTGCAGAGTGATTTCAGAAATTTTGGAGCCCTCTTGGGAGCACAAGCATATTAATTGAGATTGAGCATGCTCCAAAGACGTATCATGTTAGATTGTGTTCAAGGATTTTTTAATTCTTTTTTTTTGAACATATCAGTAACTCAGAGTTTTATTCCTATATATCCTTCACGATATACAAAAATGAGAGAAGGCAAATTGAATTGCACCTTGTTCATCTCCCAGTTGTTGAACTTCATCTCAACAATTTGAATTGTTGCTGTGTGGCAACAAACCTTTAAAAGCAAAAACATCGGTATTGTGATGCCTCTTTCTACCTCCCCATTTGTCAGCAAAACCGATGAGTTGCATAATATAGTCCTTGCTGCATCTTCTAGCTAATGTCACTCACTGCATCATAAGTGAGAAAAGAAAATTATACTGTCATGGAATTTGCTAGTTAGCTTGGCAAGGAGTGTCTAAAGGGTATGTAAAAACGTTGAAGGATTGAGAACAACTGAAAAACAGAAAACAATTCCCTTCACTAATGCAAAGTTCCTTCCAGATGCAAGGAGCTCATAGCCAACATCATCAAACGATCTTGCTCTGGATACTTCTGTATTAAGCATCTGTATTTACAGTTAAATGCTGGAAAACTGCAAAATTGACAGCCTATATAAATGAAGAGTAACTTAACTATTATATTCCACATTACCTCAGAGTTCTGTGTCACCATGAAAAACAATTGTCCTATAAAGATGCAGTTTCTAGCTTTCCTCTCTCCATATTGCAGACTTGATAAAATCAGAATTAAAAATGCACAATAACCAAAAGGCAGACTGGCTGTGCTGTTGAGACTGAGAGTAGAAAACACTTGCATGAGAGCATGATGTTATCCTTGACCTTTACATCACGGTATGTTTGTATTAAGTGTGTATGTCCTTCATACATAGCATGTACCACATGGACACAGAATAGCCTCCATGTCTAAGTTAGTGTGAAGAATGAAGTGTCAGTTTACAAAGTCTTTTTGTTTCAATATTTTTTTCCTATTTGTTTCCTTTCTACAGATTTAAATCAACATTTTTTTGAAACATTTCAGACTTTAAGCTTTTTGTCTATCTTGGAGACGCTTTCATGACTTGATCAAAATGTGTTGTCTTTAGATACACTTGTGAGATAAACATGTTGTGATTTTTATATGAAAGTTTACATGCAGAGGTCTCAGTTTAGTCTATTTATACATTTATTGTACATCAGTAAGCAATTTCCAGTAGTTTTAGCATATAATTGCTTAAAATTTGCTGTGATGGAAAGATTGGGGTAAAGGCTGAGAGCAGATGAATCCCAGTCATTTTTATTATACTCTATATTCATAGAACTGACCAATTCAGAATACTTTATATTAGAACCATCAAACCTCAGTCAGTATATGTGTTTGTTGTTGTTGTTTTTGTTGTTGTTGTTTTCTAGAAACCCATACATAGCAGTATTATAAGGAGCTAAACAAGACTGCAGCATCTATGACAAAGAATGCTTTAGGCTTTCTTCATTATAAGGATTAGATAGCCACAATAATTCTATATTTTACCATGATTCCTCTGTAACATTATTCTAGTCCAACCCTCCTGCTCAAGCAGGGACACCTAGAGCAGGTTGTCCAGTACCATGTCCAGGTGGCTTTTGAAGATCTCCAAGCGTCTTGGGCAACCTGTGGCAGTGCTCTGTCACCTGCACAGTGGAAGAAAAAAAAAAAAAAAAAAAAAAAAAAAAAAAAGCAGCTTGTTCGGACTGATGTTCAATATATCCCCCTCGTACTGGGGAGCCCAGAAGTGGACCCAGCACTCCAAAGGTGGCCTCACCATTGCTGAGCAGAGGAGAAGGATCATCTCCCTCAACCTGCTGGCAATACTTTGCTTATTGCAGCCCAGGATACTGGTAGTCTTCTTTGTGGCAAGAACACATTGCTGTCCCATGTTCTGTTCAATTTGGAGTCCACAAGGGCCCTTACATTGTTCCCAGCAAAGCTGCTTTCTGGGTGGAAAGTTGTAGAAAAAATGTTGATAGAAAATGACTAGTTCATAGCCAGTCAGGTTGGTCAGAATCTGTATAAAATTTTCAATTCTGTGAAATCGCCCTCTAGCTAAAGTGGAGGGGTTTTATATGATTTACAGGAAGTCTCCATCCTCTATTACTTTTATCAAAAGGAAATGTAGTTTCAGTCAGCTGAAATCTCATTGATGTGCCATAAAACACCATAAGCTAAACTAGCCCTAGGAGTTTAAGACTTCGTCCCTTTTTAAGGAGACATACAAATACTTACAAACATTTGTATGTGATTTACAGTATGAGCTGGTTGTCTATGTAGTTGTAGTTCATAGTCACAGCTACTATACTGTTTTGTAATATGCTTCATGAAAATAATTTGCAATTCGTAGGCCAGAATTATTGATGACTTTAATTAACTTTCCTGGAATAGGGATATTAGTGATAGGAAGTCTACTCTGGAAGGGCTTGCAGCTTCTCAGTTTGCAGTGGATGTCTCTCCATTTGGGCAGAGGTAGTCCCAGATGTGATGTTGTTAAGTAAGGGAGAGGAAATGGATCAGTACATTCCCAAACTACCTCTTAGGCTAATACCCAAGGGTTCATTTGTTGCTGATTTTCTGGTTTAAATATTAGTTTATACTTGTTGGAAATTGTGCTCCTTGCAGAAAGTCTTGTTTCTGCAGCAATGTGTTCCTCCAGTTTCTAGACTTTGTTCATTCAGTAGGCAGTAATTAGCACTTCCCTGAATTCTGGGTGTGGGCATAAATGGAGAAAAAGTACCCAATACCTATTCCTAGATCAGTTTTGTATCTGTGGATTCTTTCTCACTTGAGAACAGTTAAATTATGTTTTTCTATAATTTCTAAATTGTATTATTCTGACTGTATAAAGTATGAATTTTCTCAAATGCAGGTTCGATGAAGTGTTACTGTCAGTTATTTCTGGAATCAGTTAATTGCAACAAAGTTAATTGGCTTGATTTAAAACCTTCAAAATGAATATTAGAATTAAAAATCCAGAATCTGTTTTCATTATTGTTGCTGGTTTGTTTGTTCTTTCTTTAGTATAAAGTACTGTAACTATTTGCTACTGTTTAAGGAGTTAATCCTTGTCATAGCTTTCCGTAACCTTATCTTTTTCTTGTTTTTCAGGGTCAGCCTGGTCCTCAAGTAAGTGCCATCTTATTTCGTACATAAGTTAAGCCTAATTGGAAGGCCCACCAAACTCAGGTTATCTACAAAGTATTTTGATTTGTTGTTGTTCTTGTTATTATTATTATTATTATTTAGCTATAAACTGGTAACCATTGCATAATTCAGTAAGACAAATATTTTCCAAGAGAGAAACATGGGGCCCCCCATATGGTTGTCTGAGTTCCCTCAGCTGTTTGACCAGATGGTGGGGTTGACAGAGTAGTACTGAATAAAGCAAATCTCCTAGCTATGGCTTGAAACTTTGCCACCTAACTTTAAAGCAAGATAAAATAACTTAGCAAATGTGTAGCAAATGCAATACTTCAACTGCTTATTAATCACATACTAATAATAATGTTGCTATAATCCAGGCAGGCCTCAGTTATTTTAGATATTGCGCTGCTAGCTATTTTGATTAATTATACACGCTCCTTGAATTAGTTCTGCTTTATTTAAGAATAGTAGGACTTTGTAGTGTGAGTTGTAATTGAAGATGTGGAAATCCAGGGACCTAACTTTGATTTCAATGTAGAAACAGACCAGCAAAGAGGTAGCATTTGGTATAGCAAAAGCTACATGTAAATTATTTCAGTTAAGTGGAATAGAAACGTGGAAGAGCAAAGAAACAGGGGAAGGAAAAAGCCAACACCAAATCCAAGTTTAGTGAAATCAATTGAAAAACTCTAATTTTTGCATGCCCAAGATGCAATGTGGAAAGTAAACTCTGGTCTGGGGGGCCATCTTAGCAAAGTGAGTTGTCTGAACCAGAATTTCTGAGGGCATTTGCTGAAATTTCAGAATCATAATTTCAAATTAAATCTTCACAGCCAATCTGACTGACTTTTGTTGTTGTTTTGAAAGTTAAATTTTTTTTTAAGGAATGCAAGCATTTTCCTCAGATTGTTTGTTTCTTAGCACCCCTTTCTGCTGAAAGACAATTTTAGTTTTACAAATCCCCTTCACACTCAGTCTGAATGCCTGGTATCTCTGCTGTAAGATTTTCTGACACTCTTCCTTGCAAAGTGCCAGACTCCATTTAATGTTTTGTATATAGTCCGTATGATATTTAAAATGACCATCCCCCCATAGTGCTCATGTTTCGCAGTAGGCTCCTGATATGTGGCCTACACAGAGAGGTATCTGCAACCTCCGTGCTGTTGGCGGTCAATGAAGAGAGACTGAAATTCTATATGGCAGTCTTGCTCTGAACAGGCTCTGTTGAGGACCTGAGGGTGTTATGTGAGCCCACAGGCTACCTGTTGTGGATGTTGACTTTGTGTGGCCACCCATGTGCTTTTCCTCTGGGACTTGGTCCCCACCTCCTATGTTTCAGTCCCCTGAAGAGTGTCTCTTGCTCAGCTCCTGTTAACAGCTTCTCAGTCTTTCAAGCTCTATCTACATGAAATGCCCTGAGGTAGCTGTAGGCTAAGTACCACAACTGAGATGGCAGTATTCAGTGCTGTTTCAAGAGCAAAAAGCAGAGAAGTCTTGTCGCTATTGTAAAAGAAGTGGGGTGCAAACCACAGGAAAAAAACTGTAAAAATCCCAAAGAAAAAATTATTAACTTCTGTGCACTGTATGTTTATACAGAAAACACATGAGGTACCAGGACCCACAAAACTTAGGAGGAAAATTCCTACAACCTAACTTCAGTACTTCCTCCTAATGGAAAAGCTCACCTCTTTTGGAAAACTCACCTCTTTGCCATTGTCGTAATTTCATTGTTCATTCTGAGCAACACTTACTGTTACTCCAAATACTGCCTTTCCTTCCTTTCAACTCAAGATGCTCCTCTTATTGGAGGAGGAGATGTACTCAGTTGTTTTGACTGGCTGGATGAGTGCAGAAATAATTCTTGTTGTTTTTTTGTGCATTTTGAAATGCACAGGTGAGGAGTGATAATGGCATGAAACACTCAGAGTAAGATTCAACTCTAGATCAAGATGACTAAAGCTAGAAGATTGTGTGTTGGTGTTGACATGTGAGGTGTCTAAGCACTCCTTGTAGTTGGGGAAGGCTAAGTCAACACCCAGTGCACCTAGAGAGCTCTTCTGCTCATTGCAGCCTCCTGGGGCTCAAGCACATTGACTGCTGACAGGCATCTGTGGCTGCATGAGAAAATTCAGGGTCTTCAGTGTAGTCTCTGGCTGCCATACATAGAGCTGGAGTCTCCTGTTGGACCATTGTTGTATCTGTCAGTCATATGCAGCTGTCTTGGATACCTAGGGAACCTCTCAAATGACAGTACTTGCATGCACTCATGTCTCTTAATTACTCTGTAATCCTGATTATAGGCAGCTACTGAACCTAATAACCATTCTGCTGAATTGCTCTCTGGACTATATTGACAATTTGTGCATTTTATACAGCTACATGTAGGCTGTACATTAGATGTCTTCCTTTTAAACTGAAACTTAGATCCGAATAACTTCCATGAGACTGATTTTTTTTTTTTTTTGCAAGCTTTAGTTGAAAATCTTGAGATTTTTATAAAATGATTTAAAAGTATTATTAGAATTGCTTTATGTACTCATAAAATCAGTCCAACTATTTCTCATTAAAAAACCGTCTGCAGTAATTTCCCCATTCTTCTCTGTGCCCATGAGAAATTTAAAATGGAAAGTATTCATGGCCTTGGTAAAAGTAAGGGCTTCTTAGCTTCAAAGATCGCAGTTTCTGTGCTGATGGAAGAAGCACTTCAAAAGTTTTTGATGTCATAGCCATGTAAGTCTATGATAAGATCAAAGCTAAATTCTAATCCTTCTTACACTGAACGTTTTACTGACACCTATTCTTTTTGTTGTGTTTTTCAAAAAGTACATAGTAAACTCATCCAACACATATGTAATTACTGGGTACAAATATATATTTGTAACAGATGAGTAACACCTATCTTTATCTTTGAGTTTTTACATTCTTTTTTTCTTCAAAAGACAACAAAAATACAATTTAATTTTCTATTTCCCTGTTTTAAGTAAAAATAAGTTATACTACAAACCAGAAACATTTTTTTTCACTAATAATGTACTAGTAATCTGTACAACCTAATTCTTGCCATAAATCTCCTTTTTAATGTAATGGTATGCATGTTCCAAAGAATAGACTTCAGCATCTTCTCTAAAGCTAATCAAGCGAGGAGTGTACTAAAAGGCAAAGATAGAAGACTTGTTGTTCTTAACGTATTTGTCATTTAGAAGTTCATAAAATATTAGCAAACAGTATATTTGGTGTTGTGATGAAAGAAGACAATATGACCCTCTATGAAGTTATGCTGAAGTAAAAATGATCCCTGTGCCAGTGTGGGTCAGGGAGATGTTTCAGTGTGACTCGCTCAGCCAAGTGTTTTCTTCCTCACAGTAGTGTCCTCTCCCTAGCCTATTTCTGGTGCAACATAGTCTCTCATGTCAGCATACATGATCTTTCTATGTGGGACTTTGACATACAGCAGCCCCACAGATGCTTCTCCTTTCTCTTTGGCAGCCATTTAAAATCTGTGTTAGAAGTGGATAAAGTATTAATGATTGATACTTCTTTTAATGAGATTCTAGTTTTCCTGTGTGTGTAATGTCTGTGGAAGTGATGTTATTTCAGTCTGAAGTTGTCCAGTGATGCATACATGATAAAGGGCTACCACAGTAAGTGTATGTGTGTGTCTTTTCCAACATTGAGCTTCTAGGTATGTGACTGGAGTAATTTTAATTTCTAAACTTTCATGGCAGAAACTGATTCATGGTTAGCTGAACTTTTATTGGTTTGTACTGTCAAAAGAGTTGGTGGGAACCATTTTAACTTTGTTTTCCGTTTTTTGTCAAGGCCTGAGTAAAATAGCCAGCAGGATGTAGGCCATAGTTTTGATCTGTTTTGGATGGCAGCAACGTATGTAAAAGTTCATCACTTTCTAGAGAACACTGGGATGGTAAGGAGAGTCCTAGACCTTAGAGAGGAGGTGAGTATCTGACAGCAGGAAAGACTGGAAAGGGAAATGGACAGTGTTGTGCAGAGAAAACATATTTTAAGTCCTGCTGAGTTTCTTCTTGAGTTTTGGTAGTTTGGATAGCCATCTGTATTCCAAGACTTGAGGAGTATTCCTCTAGTAAGTAAAAGTCATTCAATAGTGTGACATTTGATAAGGTAAAGTGATCTTGTATGTGTTTCAATAGCTTTTTAAGCTGGGAGCAAGGTACACAACATGTTCTGTTGACTAATTCTACAAAATGTTTTCTGCCTGTTTAGATCCTTGGACTTGGGCTTGTTTATTTTGTCCTGATCACCATAAATTGAGGTTTAAGCAGCATGTTGCTTGTTCCCAACAGTTTGCCTTTAGGAATGCCTAGAGCCTCTCTTTCTTATGTGGAGAGAGGGGGAAGGAGGCCCTTATGAAGGACAGAATCAGCAGGGGGCTGGAGAAGTAGTGCATTACCTTGAGATACACAGTGTTGTAAAGTTACTGCTCCTGAGAGAAACACAGTGGTTTTATCCAGACCATCAGCTGTTCGCGTTCTGGAGAATGATCTTGTAGGGTGTTTTGTCTTGTAGCAGCTGATAGCCTAAGCTCTTTTGTAAGGCTTTGATCCTGCTGAAGGATGGAATGACTCAGTTTAAATATGAAAATGCCATCTGCTTTTGAGTTACATGTTGCAGGTCAAATTTTGCCATCAAACTCTAACAGTTTGTTAACCAAGAACAGGTACAATCACTCAAAGTTTTGTTTTTGTCTTGAAATTGCTCCAATAAATTTTGTGCATCTTGATTTCTTCTGTAAATCTGTAATTACTTATACAGAAGTCAGACTATTAGTTGGAAGTTTGTGTAAAATCACAGGATGTACTATGTTTCTGTGATCCATCATTTAAAGGGAGCCAAGTGTCATCCTTCATCTAAATACCTGGAATCAGTTTTTACTTCTGAAATGATTTCTAGCATGTAAATAGTGCAAAGAGCTACTGTGTTGCCCAGGTCCTGCATTAGGTATTACTGATGTCAGTGGGTGTTGAATATAGCAAAATAGAGTCTCTACATCATGTAGAGGCAGGTACTTTAAGTTAAGGAGGAAATGTATTTTCGAAGGGAATGAATGGTCTCTTTGACTTTTGTAAAGAAGAATAAATACTGAAAGGGAGTAAATAACAGGTTTACTTGCCTTTTGAAAAAAAATCTTCCTATGTGAGTTTAAAATGTGAAAACTTCAAACCTGCAAATATTCCATTCATACTTTTCTTCTCAACTGCTGTTCTCAAGGCCAAACTAGAGTTGTACCTGTGTAAGTGAAAATAAGATTAAACTTAACCTGAGAGCTTAGGTTCATACACAACAGTAGAAATTAATGTAGAAAATTGATTAGATTTTCATCTAATGGCCAGGTAGACACAGAAATACAGACAAACACAATATTCAAAAGTTTGTTTCTTACTTGAATCTATACCAATAAAAAGGCCAAATACTTGATCCCATTGCAGCTATTAAAATTTTGCTATCTTTTTTGAGATCAAAAATTAATCTTAACTATGAGCATCACATAAATTAACAAGCTTGTACTTAGTCTCATATGTATTTAGCAGTCAGAACTTTACCATTTGTTTACTGCTTTCCTTCCTTTCTAAAGCTGTAATAGAACTCCTGAAGAGTAGTGAAATTGTGTGATCTTCTCAGGGAACAACCAATATTGACTTGTGAACCTGAGGATACAAATGTCATAATCATGGCCTTTCATTTATGTTAGTTTCCAAATAAAAAGCAAGGATTTAATTCTCATCTCTCATTAGTTTTATAACTGTATGGCTCAGTCATTTTGAACCACATCAGAGAATATAGGAGGAGAAATCATGCTCAAAATTTCTTGTTAATGTGTCTGATGTGTACATAAATGTTTATGACTTAAAAGAAGAAATCATCTTCCCATATGGAATTAATGTATTTAATTGCTTTTTAAAGTATGTTGCTTTCTCAGTTTTGATAAAGCTGAAGTTAATTTTGTTTGAATGAATTGACAACAACAATAAGCATTTTTAAAAATCAAAAATCTCTTCCATTTCCCCTGGTAGACTTATGTATGTGTGTAAACCAAGATAGCTATGAATGTTAAATGCTTTTGCAGCTAAGTGGATGGCATTACTGCAAATAAGCGGATTCTTTGCTTTGTGGAGAAGAAAGCACAAATCTGGCAACTCAGAGGCAAGTGATGCTGGGCTATCAGTTGCACCAAGAAAAGGAAGCACCCCACATAATTTAAAAAGGCTGAGGTGAGTAAGTTTCAGACATCAACAAGCCAAATTCTTGGAGTATTGGATATTGTGCTCAGCTTCCAACATATTTTTTTACTTTCTTTTACCACCCTTTTGCCAGGATTTGTAACGGAGCCTCTAATGGCAGATTAATGACTTCCCTAGAGTACCCTGCTAAGTGAATTTAGCTTGGGAAAATACAGACTTGTTAGTGCTGTGTTCATTGAATGTCAGATGGCCAAAGTGGAGGCTGGGCTCCCATCCCAACTGTGCTACAGTGTTCTTTTACCTACTCTGATAAGCATACTTTTAAGTTACAATTTCAGTAACTATGTAACTATGTCTGGAAATGTTGCGCTGAAATAGCAAGAGGTTAAAATGTTCCATGGCATTTCCTGGAACTGGTAATTTATTTCAGGTGTGTTTTTGTTTGTTTGTTTGTTTTTCCTGATTCTGGGGTTGGGAGGAGGCAGATTTGAAATCTTTCAATTTAGCAATTATGCAGTTAAATTAGGTTTTGATTATCCATAAGCAAAAAATATGAATACGTATTCTGTAGAGAGGGCTCTTCATGCAATCTAATGTCAGCTCTGGATGTCCTCATTAAATAGGTTCTGTTGTTATTAAGGTTTCTTCTTTTTCAAAATTTGAAGAACTCCTTCCAGAGTAGCTTTATGAGATATATGAAAAAAGATGAATTCTTGGAACAGTCAAGTTGGTCTCAAAATTTTAAATTGATTCCCTCATCTCATAGTTCACATAATGACCATTTGTGGTACTACTACTTTGAAAATCCAAATCACAGATTAAATAATAAAAAGAAAACATAAAACCTCTGCAAGAAAACGTAAGGGACACTTTTCCATTTCTAGGGTGTTACCAACATTTCCTTATGGTTGCATCATTAATTTCTGAAAAGAATTGGTTTTATTTGCTTTACTAAAGTAAATGTGAAGGTCTACTTCACTTGTTGCATATGTTAGCATAAATGCTGTGAGGAATCACACTTTAGCATTCCACTTACTCATCTAGAAGTTGCAGCTGTCACCAAGGCATACTAGATCTTCTGACAGTAAGTGAAGAACTGTGAAGCAAAAATGACATGTAATCCTTAATTTGGTGTAGCATTGCTTATCTTAACAGAGTACATATGAGTACAGAAATGCAATTACAAGCCTATTATTGTGGTTCCAATATAAGATGTACGAAGTGTTGTCAAAATATAATTAAGAATTCTGAAATATTCCTGTATTCCTAAATCATTTCTTTATCAAATGACCTTTGTATTTTCTTCATGCTATTCTAGAGATGGCAGAAATATAGGAGTGTTCTGTGTTTTATTAGGAATCGTGTCAAAGCAAAATATTGCACTGTGTTCAGGAATATTATACAGTATTTTACTATCCTGCTGCATGTGTTTTAAATTCAATATTAACCTCCTACTTGTTTATTGTTTTTACTGATCATCATGCCGTATTCAGCTTTGAATTCCAGTTCAATTTGTTGCAGATCCCAGTAGACCTGATAGTGTTAAGAAATGAAATGAAGAATTAGAGAAAATATGTATTTCATCAACCTTATCATGACTTAAAGATAATCCTATGATATCAAATCCTATGATTTCAAAATTTTTGAAAACCCTGTGAAAGTCTATCAGAGTTGCCCTGGTGACTTTCGTTGATGGAAGTTGGAACTTTTGTGAATTGGAGCAGACCTGAGAATTTTGGACTTCGGACTTCTAGCTGAAATTCTGTTTTCAGATTTTGGAAGTTAAATATTTCTATCACTCTGACAGTATTGTTTCTTTATTATTTTTTTTAACAGTTTATTCTGTCAGAAGCTTAAAAATTGTGTTGTTTTTCTCCATTACAAAGTGATATGTTTGTCAATTGAATTTTGACTATAAGCAGCCTTAGATGTTAGCAGAAATGTTTCAGGTTCTTATTGAGGTGCTGGCATGAAGAGCTGTGACGATGTGCTGTTTTTTTATATGAGTCAGTTTTGGAGTATAGAAAAGAAAAAATAGAAAAAGTAGCAATTACTTCTGTTGAAGTGTTTTATGTAACTCTAGTAATGTTATTAGTCATATCATTTAAGGTGCCATTCTCTTTGTGACCTTTAATCCAGAATTCTACATGTAAAAAATGCTTAAGCTGTCCCTGCTATAGCACTGAAGTTCCCAATAATCTTTTTTGGTGAGATCAATCAGTAACATCCAAGAGTTGTGAGCTGCTGAGAAACATGTAAGAGAATCATGTATTTTCAGAAATACAATCCAGTTACATACACAGTATGTCTGTTAGTGATGATTTGCCAAAAAGAATAAATATCCATTTCTGTATATGTATACATATGTGTGTAATTTCCCCTGAAGATGTTCTGAATTTTGTAGACCAAACTATTAGTCTTGAGGAAAAAAATGTTTTTCATACACTTTATGTTGTCTTAAATTGCTTCCTGTATAAAGAAAGATGGTGCCAGCCTTAAAGGTTACAAAAATATCTTTGGTCATTTCACTTTTATATACAGCTATATATAAATATATGTGTATGTTTGTAGTTGATATAAAAATTCTTTTACATTTACACAGTTTCAGCTCAAACTTCACAAATCTGAACTGTTCTCAAAATAGCTTTGTGAAGGAAGTCATTGTAGCTTTCCCCTGGTTTATATGAGGAAATTGAGAATGAGAAATGAAAAGCTTAGTTCTTCCACTAGCATTTGTCTTATTTTAGTATGTACATTATTTTATATACTAATTTTATGTGTCTTTATATACTCATTCAGTTCAACTAAAGTAATCTGAGATTAAGGGTTGACACATCCCCATCAAGGCTTGAGCTATGACTTAAAGGCCTTGCCTCTTTTAGCATTGAGTTGTAGCTAGGATACTTTGGAGACATCCGTATTGACCTAGTACTTACAATTTGCCTCAGATGGATTTGTGCAGTGTAGATTTTATCATTATATTTGTCAGGTAGTTCTTGCAAAAAGGTTTGTTTGGTTACCCAGGGAGCCTGTGATGTGTCTGGTAACACAGGAGCAATTTGAGGGACTACAGGATGTGTGAGGTGGAGTGGGAAAGGATGAGATCCTCAGGGAAATGTATGTTGGTATTTCACTTCTCACTTAAATACTTTTTTTTTTTTTTAGAGTAGAGTTTGTAGACAACACCATATATATATATATATATTTATATATACATATAAATCTTTCTTTGGCATCCTGTTACCTTGAAAGAACAAATGTATCTTGCGGTGAGTAGTAATGTTTGGAAAAGAAAAAAGTGTATGCACAGGATGAAGTGCCTTTGAAAAACTCATTGAAACTCAGGACTATCACTACTGAAATAAATGCAGGTACTTTGGGTTCACTGCAGTGAACGGAAGAATGGAAATGACCTCACCAGTTTTTTTACATTTTCATTTTTATTTTTATTCTGTATTAAAAATTCTTATGTTAAACTTTAGTGTTGAAATACAGCACATGTATTTGGCTACAAAACCTTACTTGTGAGCTAACCAGTTTTTGCTCAATTATACAAGTTCAGCCTTTGCTTACTTTAATGTAAGCAAAAGTCTGTAACCAGACTTTTAGTAATAAATTCTTTGAGTATATTCTTAGTCTTTTAATAATGAATTTACAGTTGTTTTTCATTCCTTCCGGGTAGGGAAAAATGGCAGAGTAGGGGAATTTATGGAAACAGAATGAAATGTGTATGGGTCACATCAAGTTATTTTTTTCCTTGAATTGTTTTGCTTTTATTTCACTGTTTGTTTATGACTTTTTTGTAGACTCCCTACACTATGTAGCGTCTGTTAATAAAATATATAAATCTCCTTGATCCTGTTGCTGTTCAAAGGACGATCTGCCTGCTATATATTTTCATGCTATGTATCTTCGAAGTAGTAATTGAAAGAGTAAAGATGATAGATCCACAAGGTTAGGGAGCTTCTAAGATACACAATGACTTCAAAGATCACAAGTCCTTCTCTTGTAGGCAGTGGTGAATCTCTATTGCTTTGAAATTCTCCCCTTCCCTTATTTTCTTCTTTTGTCTGGTTTCTTCAAAATGCTTGAAGCTCAGCCTGTCATCCTCATCAAAAAGGTTCTTTTAAGTTGCACAAAAAAGACCAAATGGCCAAAAGACACTGTCATTTCAGCTGAATTATCCATCAGTCCACTAAGTAACTAAGGAAGTACTAGAGGTCGTTGAATTATAGAAGTCACTGTTCATGTTTTAGGTGGGAAAAAAAAAAAATAAATGTTAGAATGTGAACTGCTATTCCTGAAAATAACAGGAAGTTGTTAACTCCCTGAAAGGAGCTGCTTTTTTTCTCCACTCTAGGAATAAATGATAGAGCTGGCTTATAGAAGTATAAAAATATTTAATGGTCTATTTTTTTATCTAAAAAATCTGGAAAAAAGATTTCATGACTTTGATTGGCAGGAAGTATATATTTTTTTCTTTAATTTATATTGTGTTGCGAAAGAAAGCCAGAATATACTTCCATAATCCCTGCAGTTTTATAAGCCCTAAATTCCACTCGACTATATTGTTCTTCCTTTCAAGTCTTTGTCTTTTTTTTTATTGTACTTATTGTTTTGTTATCGTTTTTCCAAGGTTGTTTTTTTGTTTGGTTGGTTTTTGTTTGTTTGTTTGTTTGTTTTGAGCATGTTGATGGCTTCCCTAAAGCAGAATGTTTTGATTGGCTTCAAGGCATCAGTAGGTAACATATCTGCGTAGGTTGAGGGCCAGTTAGATACCTTTTGAGCAAAATAGCTCTGTATTAGTACAATCTGCTTATGGGCTGCTTACTGATAAAGTCCTCACAGGCAAGTACAGAAAACTCTTCTGAAGTTGTACCATGATATTGCTTTTCTAATAAACGGGAATAATTGGAGGGTTAAGCAGGTCTAGTTATTTATTCTCTTTTGTTTCATATCCCTTTTAATTTTCAATGCAAAATAAAAGGTGTGAAGTCTGTGGCAGTAAATACTGTTTATAGCTATAACTTCTTTCCCACTTCAGTAATTTGACACAACAATAAATGCAATTATTCTGAGGAAAAGCTGAAACAATCTACTTTGAAAACTGTTTGCAGTCTAGTTCTTTTTATTGTAAAATTTGTTGTAGGCAGCCTTTCATTATTCTTTGTCTTCCTGTCTCCCAAGCATGCTGGTTTATAGTTGCTTAATCCATTGCTCCTTGAATTCCTGTGGGGTCATTTCTGTTGACTTCAGTGAATATTTACTGCTGAAAGTAAAAGACCCTAGTCAACTGTACTTTGTCTTGTTATTGAATGTTAACAGCTATTGAAATTCTATCAAGAAGCCCATGATTTCTCATAAATATTTTCATCTATTGACTGCAGACTCCTTTTTGTTTATTCCATAGCTACCATGATATATGTTGATTTTTTTCTGTCATATCTGACATAAACACTGAACTACCAAGTGTTTGCTCAGATAAAAATGCAGTCTTGTATCTAAATTCCACCACAAGCCTGCTCGCTTGTGCAGACCTGCACACAAGTACACATTGCTGTTGGAGAGGATATAGCAGAGATACAGAATTAATCTACTTTTTAGTAGTCTCATGTTGATCAAGACGTCAAGTGTCTGTTCTTAATGTAACAACAAATGGAAGAGGAGAAAGAAGTTGGGAGGCACTGTGAAGGTCAAGGTGTGCAGAGCAGCCTACCTGAGATACTGGAGAACGAGTTAATCTTAGTCATACTATAAGATGGCATATGATGCTTTTTCCAGTCTAACGTGGGCATATACTGAAAACAGGATCTGGTGGAGTATCAGGAAGGATGCTCAAACCAATCCATATCAAAGACAGGTCTTATTTTGGGGTTGTTTTATAAACCAAGTATTGAACACTGAAACTGATATTTATTTATTTATTTATTTAAAAAAGGCTTTTCTACCATAGGTTGAACTCCAAAAAATCCTGAAATCATTTTGTAAGTAGCAAATATACCAGTAACATTAACAAAAGCTAAGTGTTCAGTTTGAGGAATTTTAATTCTGCAGAGCACACATCATTTGTATTTTCAAATGCCTTCCTGCAATTATGAGGGCTAGGTAAAATTTGCATGTTTCTGTCTTTGATGTAAGCCCATGTTATATGGCCACATCTTTCTTGCACCTCTGGTGTTATGGAAAACAAATTTGTGTTTTCTTACAAAATGAGAGCCTTGGCACAGTTAGATTTTCTTGTCTGTGTTTTTATGTGCTGTTTTACAAGTTCCATTTAGTGGAATTTCCATTATGTTGATTTTTGTTTATTTTTATTTACAGTATTGCATCAAAACTAATATCAGTAAATAGACACTTAATTAGCAAGTAGGAGAATAAGAAAGTGCACTCTAGACAAGGAAGGCAATGAGGGCTTATGTTCAGGAAATACTTATATTACAATGCTATAGACAATAAATGATATCTAGGAGGCTTTTTACTTTACCAGAAGCCATTTTTTTTTTAATCTTTAGTAACATGACAAGTTTTTCTGTCACCATATCCTTGATCTTTCTGGAATCACAGAATCACACAGAATCATCTAGGTTGGAAGAGACCTTCAAGATAACCTAGTCCAACCTTTGACCTAACATTAATAAGTCCTCCACTAATCAATATCACTAAGTTCTACATCTAAACGTCTTTTAAAGATCTCCAGGGATAGTGACTGAACCACTTCCCTGGGCAGCCCGTTCCAATGTCTAACAACCCTTTCAGTAAAGAAGTTCTTCCTAAGATCCAACCTAAAACTCCCCTGGCGCAACTTAAGCCCATTCCCCCTCGTCCTGTCACCAGGCACGTGGGAGAACAGACCAACCCCCACCTCACTACAGCCTCCTTTAAGGTACCTGTAGAGTGTGATAAGGTCGCCCCTGAGCCTCCTCCTTTCCAGGATGAACAACCCCAGCTCACTCAGCCACTCCTCATAAACCTTGTTCTCCAGACCCTTCACCAGCTTCATTGCCCTTCTCTGGACTCACTCGAGCACCTCAATGTCCTTCTTGTAGTAAGGGGACCAAAACTGAACACAATACTCAAGGTGCGGCCTCACCAGAGGCGAGTACAGGGGGACAATCACTTCCCTGGACCTGCTGGTCACACTGTTTCTTATGCAAGGCAGGATGCTGTTGGCCTTCTTGGCCACCTGAGCACACTGCTGGCTCATATTCAGCTGACTATCAACCATCACTCCCAGGTCCTTCTCTGCCAGGCAGCTTTCTAACCACTCATCTTCCAGCCTGTAGTGCTGCTTGGGGTTGTGTCCCAGTTGCAGGCACTTGGCCTTGTTGAATGTATTGCAGCTACTCAATTTGCAGGAATTACACAGCAGTTGATTCAGATTATATTTGTTTAAGTTATATTATGGCTGAGCCTTGGTTTGTCATGCTCAAGCAATGGGTACACAGTCACACACTTTGTACCATGGAATCTATTGTGTCTAAATTTGTGGTTTTGCAAAGAAAAAGATGGCATTTGTCTGTAGAAGGAGAAAAGAAAAAGAGGAGGGAAGAGGACAGTCTTATTGATTAAACAATGAATGCAAGGATGTCAGGTAAAGAATGAGGAGACCTTGTCTTGAATGGGACACTGAACCCTATGTTTCTTCCTGGGTAATGAATTAGTTAGCACAGACCCATTTGCAGCTCATGTAATTATCTGATGATTTTTATGAGCAACATTGTAATGTTCAAGAAAGCACCCCCATCCTGATCTCAGCAGGAGCATTGCATGAGAAATGAAGATGCATGTCTAAATTACAGTTATTGTACTATAAAACTCCACTTACTTGACACATTTTGGGTAGACTGTGCTCTCCTGCCTGCAGTTTATGGGCATATCTGATTTATGTATCGGTACAAATCACTGAGTCCTGAATACAAATGTATGAATTTATGGCAGGGTTCACTTAAAATTTACTTGTTGATATGAATGTTGAAGTGAGCTGTTTATCTAAATTGTTTTATACATGAATTTTATGTTTCTCAAGTTACATCCATTTACATAGCATTTATTAAGTCAGGCAGTTACTGTTGCAAATAGTCAAGTTTCCTTTCCTCTGCTTTGGAATATTGTAACAAAAATTAGAGAATGTAAGGGGAGTCAAAGAAAGTTCAGTACAAGTCTTTTGTTGGTAGCTGTTGGGCAGTTTGTGTTTTAAAGGTTTGACCATAATTTGGCTATATCCCATGGGAAGAATTAAATATAAAAAAGAGAACACAATAAAATTTCAGAGGTAGAAGCTGTCAGATTCACTGGAAATTCTTGTGAACACTTGTAAAATTGATGCGAAGTGAGATGTTGGCATTGTAAACTAGCATATGTAAACATTGGCTGCAAACATGGCCAAGTTTAGCAAATGCCCAAACCACATTACTCAGTAGTTCAAGGGCTTGCATAGTGGACACAACTAAAATGAGTGTAGGAACTTTGAAATAGTATTGTATTTCTTAATACTCCTTGTAACTTCTTATCTTAGGATTCAGTATGCCTGATCCTAATATTTTGTGGTGGCTATAGGTTAGACTGAGGAATGTTGGTCCAGTCAGCAGCTTGTAATTTGGTAAAGGTGAAAGTCATGAGCCAAATTTCAAAGAAACAAAAGTCAAACTTATCTCTGGTAGTTTGTTGTTACATGCTCCAATCAAATTTTATCTTCAAAACAAGTTACAGGAGTTGAGCTAATTTAGACAATGTATGGCTTGTCGTGTAGTTGTGAAAATATGATTAAGTTGGTGCATGTATTTGTGTTTTGAATTTGCCTAGTTATTGTTGGACTGACTGGTTCACTTTTCTTCTCCTCTCCACAAGGCCACTCTTTCCTTATGCTGCCGGTTACAGCCTTATTGTGGATGCCATAGCTGCCTGTAGGGATGAAGGCATGGTGTGTTGTTTTACCCAAAATCAAAACAGAGGTGGGATCTTGCAAGCTTCATTCAGTTCCCTACCTGCCAGAATGCCTTAGCCCATGGCTATAGCTGTTCTGTTGGAAATGTAGGAAAGTGGTGACAGTATCTAAAAGGTTGTTATTACCAGTGTCTGCTGTGGTAGCTCCATCTGGTTGGAGTTGTTGAGTTTGACATCTCTGGTTCCTTAGTAAGGCTGAAGGAGACAATCCCATTGCAACCTGGTACTCTCACAGCCCAACTGACTTTACTGTGTTGGTTGTTGCCAGCTTCTGCTGCAACAGGTCTTTTCTGCAGTGGTGGCATCATTTGGGTTATTTAAATGTGACCAAAAATCTGGATTCCTCTGCCCTGGCTTGGGAGCTTTCCATATAGCCCAGAAGCATTGCTGTTTCTTTGAACCCATTCATGAGTGTGTACCTCTTACTATTTCCTCTTCTATTTTCTCCTCAATGCTTGAAGCCTTTTTTGTGAAGTCATGTTAGAACTTTCTGTATTACAGGTATTTGTGAAGTCATGGTAGAAGTTGCTGACATATGGCTAAGGGCAGATCTGTAGCAAAAGAAAATGGAGGAAAGATATGCGTAAGAATTCAGATCATTCTGAATGCTTGTAAAACCAACGTAAATCAAATACTAGCTTCTGAAGAGGTCCTCTGAATGTTGTCTGAATGAAGACCATAAATGTTGGTCTCTTGTTTTTTAGTACTGTGTCCTCTTGCCCTTCCATTCATTGTGCATATATTTATAATAATGTAAGGGTGGTTTCATTGGAAATGAAAAAATGGAAATGGGATTTTGATGGTCACTGCCACCCTCCTCCCCCCACACCGTCCCCCAAAAAGAAAAAAGGTAATCTGCCATCAATCATGTACATGGCTGTTGAATGGATTATGTATTTGACCTTGATTTCAGTTTTATTCTTGGCTGGCAGGTGCCTGGAGGGCTTTTAGTCTATTTTAGAAGGTCTTGTTTTAAAAACAGTAGTATTTGTCGCCTAATTATGAATGCAGATTTTGCATGTCTTTGTGATTTACAAGGCCTTCCTTATGTGAAGTAGGCTATAAACTTTCTTTGGAAATGTATAGTAATCTGGAGCAGATAATTACACTTTGAGAAAAGAGCCTCTGTTTCCAGTGAAAACACTGTAAAGTTATTTCAGAAATGCTCTGACTTCAGACGTTTGATATAACTTACACAAAATGCTTTCACATTTGTGCAGCAGCTAGTGGCTTGATCTCTGCCATCTCATAAATGAAAGTGCAGAAGTCTCCTTGGGAAAAAGCAGGATGTCTATGCTGTGGCCTACAAAGCTAGTGTTATTTTACTCACTCTATTCTTTGTGTCTGTGCCCTTAAACTGAATAAACCTTGCCCTCCTTTAAACAAATCTGTCTCCTAATCACACCCTGCCTCCGCAAACCTAACTTTCCTTCAGATTTTTCTTCCTCCCTTCCTCCACTCAATGTACACATGCTAATAAATTCTGCAGTAAAAACCTTGGGAGAATTTCTCAGCACAAATGGAAAGAATATGTCAAAGACCGAGGATAGCAATTTGTCTTTTAAACTTGCAAAAACAATAGAGAACAATTGAAACAATGGGAAAAGAGCCAGAGATGGGTGAACAAGCCATGTAGAAATTGCATTAATTTTCTTTCAATGAAACCCCACTGATTCTCTTTGATAACATCCAATAAGCTATTTTTGCTTGGAATTGTTTGTTTTTCTAACCTCTTGGTGGAAAGGAAAAACATTGCAAATACAAATGCAGAGACTCATGAGAATGTTCACACCAAAAACATGTTCATGGCCTTTTGAAAAGCTGTTTCTAACTTCTCATACAATATAGTTGTCATATATTGACGAAGGCTTTGTATGAAAAGTTTGTGTTCTGAAAAGGTGACTTGATAGAAACAATGGCATGTAGCACTTGGGGAGAACAAATATCAAATGGTCCTAATCCCTAGCTTCACCCAGCAGAGAGTAATGAACGGAGAACATATTTCCGAACATGATGAGGACAGGTAATCTTCAGAAAGCCCTGCCTGG
This sequence comes from Heteronetta atricapilla, assembly GCA_011075105.1. NCBI lineage: Eukaryota > Metazoa > Chordata > Aves > Anseriformes > Anatidae > Heteronetta > Heteronetta atricapilla. The sequence continues at coordinate 30,772,891 of CM021734.1, read as the reverse complement.
AGAAATGAGGACAACATTTCACTGAAATATGTGATTATCTCAACAACAGTAACAAAATGTCTGGGTGTGGATTATACTTTCATAAAATCATAGAATATCCTGAGTTGGAAGGGACCCATAAGGATCATCAAGTCCAACTCCTGGCACTGAACAGGTCTACCCAAAATTTTAGACCATGTGACTAAGTGCACAGCCCCATCAATTCTTAAATTCAGACAGGCTTGGTGCAGTGACTACTTCACTGGGGAGCCTGTTGCAGTGTGTGACCACCCTCTTAGTGAAAAACCTCTTCCTGATGTCCAGCCTAACCCTCCCCTGCCTCAGCTTAACCCCGTTCCTGTGGGTCCTGTCACTGGTGATTACGGAGAATAGGTCATCTGCTTCTCCACTCCCCATCGCGAGGAAGTTGTAGACTGCGATGAGGTCTCCCCACAGCCTCCTCTTCTCCAGGCTGAACAAGCCCAGTGACCTCAGCCGCTCCTCATATGTCTTCCCCTCTAGGCACTTCACCATCTTCGTTGCCCTCCTCTGGACACTCTGTAACAGTTCAATGTCCTTTTTGTACTGTGGTGCCCAGAACTGCACACAGTATTTGAGGTGAGGCCGCACCAGCGCAGAGTAGAGCAGGACAATCACTTCCCTTGACTGACTAGCAATGCCTTTCCTGATGCACCCCAGGGTATGGCTGGCCCTCCTGGCTGCCAGGGCACACTGCTGGCTCATATTCAACTTGTTGTCAACCACAACCCTCAGATCCCTCTCTGCAGGGCTGCTCTCCAGCATCTCGTCACATCAGTCTGTGCATATAGCCAGGGTTGCCCCGTACCTTGTGCAGGACCTGGCATTTGCTTTTGTTAAACTTTATGTGGTTGGTGATTGCCCAGCTCTCCAGTCTGTCCAGATCTCTCTGCAAGGCCTTTCCACCCTCAGCCAAGTCTACAACTCCTCCAAGTTTGGTGTTGTCAACAAATTTGCTCAAAACACCTTCTAGTCCTACCTCCAAATCATTTATAAAAATCTTGAAGAGGCCTGGCCCTAAAATGCAGCCTTGAGGGACCCCACTAGTGACCAACTGCCAGCCTGATGTGGCCCCACTTACCACGACCCTTTGAGCCCTGCCCATCAGCCAATTGCTCACCTATCACATGATGTTTTTGTTAAGCTGTATGCTGGACATTTTGTCCAGTAGGATCCTATGGGAAATCGCGTCAAAAGCTTTGCTGAAGTCCAAAAAGATCACATCAGCTGGTTTCCCTTGATCAACTAGATGGGTGAACTTATCATAAAAGGAAATCAAATTTGTTAGGCAGGACCTACCCCTCATGGCTGGGACCAGTGACTGCATTGTCCCCCAGGTGTGTTTCAATAACTTCAACGATCAAACAAAATGTCTGGGTGTGGATTATACTTTCAGAGATCTCTTGGCAGGAAAATCTGCAGGGGATGGACACACAAGGGCCACCTCTGCAAGTGGAGACAGATGAGCATATTGCCAACAGAGGTACCAGGGATATGGTCTAGCAGTTCGCTGATCTACTGGCCTTGTTTCTGTCCCATTGAGCCAGCTGGGGCAGTCTTTGCCATCTTATTTTGTACCAGCTGGCAAGGCAGTAGCAGGCATGCCCCAGGACAGCTTGTGAGCCCAAACCCTCATCATGCATCTTCCACAATCACAGCAAGATCCAAAAGCCAACATCTGTCTGCAGTCTCAGTCATGTCACGTTATTTATAATTTCATGCCTGAGATCGAAGAAATAGGATTCTTACTGTAGCAGATGGGGGTCATGCTATTTGTAGTTTGCAACCAGTAAGATATTCAGAGCCTGTAATGGTTTGATAATTGAAGAAGATAGAACAGCCAGAGCCCTCAGCTTGTGCTCAGTGTTCACCATAAAAAAAGCAGTAACAGCCAGCACTGAATGATTTTTAGTTCTTCCTTTTTCCACACTTAATGTTAATAATTGTGTGCGTGTACAAATTCGGTAGCTTGGTGGCATGTATGTGTGTTTTAAAATGGGCCTGTTGAAAATGATCTCTGCTGTAATTTCATGTCCAAGTAAGCACATGGAGCCTCTAGCTAGCTGTGGACTATGCTGTACGTGTTTTCCAGTATGTGTATATATATTGTATCTTTGTATATCTTTATATATATATATGTATAAACCTATGCATTGGAGAGGGGCAATATAGGATCATGTATGAGAAAAATAAAAATAATGTAGAGACCATAAAGATACAGCAAGGTTGTATCCAGGTGTTTTGCTTCACCCATTTCTGAAGAGGCCAAGTTCATGCAGGAAAACAGGAAGGGAGCAGGGATCATAGTTGAGTGGTGCAGGTGGTTTCCACTCAGTCTGCAGTGAGCGCTGCCCTTCCTACAGGGGATGCAGGAGGCCAGGTACAGACTTGCTCCCATGTCCTCTGCAGCAGGTGGAAGCAGTGGCAGACTGTGGAAGGGGAGGCATATGCTTCAATTCCTTTAAAGATTCAGCAGCAGGGGCTCTTCTCTGACATGCATCAGAAACCCTTAAAAATAAACTGAAAATTGTCTACAATAGGAATTCTCAGACTTGCATATGGTTGACCACGTCTTTAATACACAGCAGACTGACCTTCCCTGCATTTGCATTTATATGGGCCACATGAATTTTTACAAACGAAAATTGCAAAATGGCCCAAACATGCTCTGCTCAGTAACCTTGGTTATTTCTAATTGTGTTGCTGTTAGCAACACAATTTGTTCTACATGCAGCACATATACATGCACACACAATGCTCTTTCTGTTATAATAGTAGACCCTGCCAGCTTGGATTGCTCCTTCTCCATTTTAGCTGCTTTCATATGTACCTCAGGTCCTTCTTTGTAATGGAACACCTGCATAGCTTTCAGAAAGCTGGAGGTAGAGGCTGCACTGTGTAAGCAGCCAGTTCTCTGCAGACCTCAAGCATTTTTATTCACAAGCCACTAATCTGAAAACTAGTGTTTTAGAAATCCTGCTGGTAGCTTTCTGGAAGGTGCTCAAAAAAAACAAAAATAGTAAAGGACCTTGCTGTTTTGTGATACTGTCACCTTACAGTTTGTCTGGTGGTAAGTAACAATCAATATTACTTCTGCAAAATCATTTTACACAAATTTCTCATAAAAGAGATTATTTTACCTAAAAAGAGTGTGCTTGAGACTAAACATCAGTTTCAGTGTTTCCAAAGATAGGAATGAAAGCACTACTTTTGGATTCCCTAATACATTTTTCTTTGGCAATCTAAGCTAAGAAGGGTGCCAAAATAAATTGCAGATTTATAAGCCTGTGAATTTATTAACTGCACTTGTGAAGAAATTTCACAGGATTAGAAAACAATTGTTATCTGATAGGAGATAAACTGTTGCTCCTAGCTGAAATCAATAGAAATTTTGACATATCAGGCATAGTTTTGCTCATCGGAGCAGTCTGATTTAGCACATGGAGTGACCAAACTATTCAAGGAATAGCTGCACAGTGATTATTATTATTACTGTGAAGAAGCTGTCTCTGGAATTCCCTGATATTTGGTGTGAAATATTATAAGGGAATACTTTGTTATGAAGAAATCCCAGGTTTGCTCAGACATCTTTCTGCAGTGTTGCAGACTTCACCAGTACCAGCAATTAATCAGTTTAAATCTTTGCTTCTTTTTCTTTCAGGGCCCTCCTGGTCCAAAAGGCGAGAAGGTAAGTTGATGTATGGGTGACACTTCCAAGGTGAATGGAAAGCCGTCGCAGCATGAACTAAAGACACAGTTTGTATTGACACAGTGTAATGTTAGATTATGTACGAGAGCTGGGTAGCACACAGATGCTGTGTTAAACCTATCATCTCATCTTTCCACTTTGCAGGGAGATCAAGGTGATCAGGGCCCTCGGGTAAGCATCTTAAAAAAAATGTTACACTTCCCCTTCGCTGAGTAGGCAATTAGTCCTTAGTGCAAAACTAAATTAAATACACTGTCTGAGCTAATTATGCTTATTAGCTGCATTTACCCTGCATGTTGAAGTCAATGTCTGCAGGACAGTAATATTGAACGTAACCAGATAGTGTCTGAGAAGACTTAATAACAATAGTAAGTAAGGCTTTAAAATATAAAATTTCCCTTGTGGGTGGAAGCAGGTTTCAGTGATTTTGCTCTGCTATATAAAATTAGGCTTTCCTAACCAAAACTTTCAGTTTCCCCAGCAATGTTTTCATGCCTTGCATGGGATCCCACTATGCAGAGGGACAGTGGATTTAAAATAAATGTAGTTCTAGATTTCACGTAAAATATATCTATTATTTAGTAAAGTGTAAACAAATACTTATGCATGTACTAGCTCTTTTTCATGATGGGTATTTATTTTTTTTTTTAATAATAACAATATTATGACTTCTTAAACACATCCAGACAGGCAGAACATAGTTTAGATGTGGAAACATAAAGGTTGTTTTAATTTTTGAATATCATGTTCATTTTAACAGAGAAATAAAGAGGAATACAGGGGTGAATATGGCTGTGCCAGTTCATTGTTCTTTACATCTGTGCTTCATTAGAAGAAGTTTGGTTACATTGTTTTAATGATACAGTGACTTTCTTCTTTAGTTGCATATTTGTTGCGTACTTCCACTGATTTTTTTTTTTTATCAAATAAGCAGTATATTTTGAATTTGTGATGTTATTTATTTTATTATTTCTTCTCACTTTACTTTTTTTTCACTAGTCAGTAAAATTATCTAAGGTCACAACATGGTTATCTACTGGGGTTTGGTGTTGGTGCTATCAGCATCGTATTACCGCCAGGGTTCAATTACTGTTGTGTCCTGCTTTACCAAGACACATCATGTATATCGGAGGGCAGTAGAGTCCTCTCTGGACCATACAGATCATGGTTATGGCTACTTTGAGGTGCTGTTAAATCAAGTGCTGCTAAGAACCAAAAAATGCCCAACCTAAGGAGTTTACATTTAAGGACATTATGAAGTTATTTGTGCAGTAGGGGCTGCCAATTGAGGCTATCTGAATACAGGAGAGGTCAGCAGAAGAGAGGAAGAACTGGTGAACAGCACCTTTCTGAAATACATGCTTAGGTATTTTTCCCAGTCTTGCTGGTTTGCCCTCTTTGTCTGAAGTGGGCTTGAGTGTGTTCTACAGCAGCTTCTTTTTTTTTTTTTTTTTTTTTTTTGTCTTCTTTTTTTTCCCCCCCATCCCCCCTTGTTTATTTCATGAGCAGTAAGTACTACAAAGCCTCTGACCACTTTGTGTTTCACAGTACAGCAGCTCTCTCTTCTGTTGACTGTTTTCAGGGTGAATCTGCTCACTTTGCTGTGCCAGGGGATTTACAATGCAATTAATGGAAATTATATGTGTCAGCCAGTCATGCACCAGATGAAACCAAACCCATTTAAACCTGGTTGGTTACTTTTACATATAGTTTTCCACCTATGTCAAATAAATGTTTTTCGAGGTGATACCATACCCTGAAGTGTGGTACCTGTAGGTGACTCTGGAATTAAGTCAGCATTTGGATTTGACAAGTTTGCAAACAGATTGGATAAAATGTCTGAAAGTGATGGACATTTTAAAGCTAATTCAACTTTTAGAGATATAGAACTTGAAGTTTATTTGTGATATTTTCACATATTGTTTGAGACTAGCACTTAGTTTAATAAAGATTTTATTGTTCCAAGTTATTTCTATGATTTGGAAATTTAAAAATTATCCTTTATTCTTTTTTTAAGTTGCTTTCTTTCCTCCTGGTATTTTCAGGGAATAAAAGAAAACCATTTAGTTAAGAAATCCACATAAAATGTGGAGACCCTCCAGATCAAGGGGGGACCTTAAGCTCTTAAAATCCTGCTGAAATTAAAAGGAAAAACACTTAAGAAACAAAAAATAATTTATTTCTGTCCCTGCATATACCATTTCAGATTTTCTTTCTTTTTCTTTCTCTCTTTCTTTAAATTTTGAGAGATTCTTCTTTCTGAAATCTCAAAACTTCTTATTTTATGGTCCCTGGAGATGATGAGTATATACTGAACTTATCTGAGATTCAAGTTTGCTTGAAAATACCTTCAATAAATTAAAGTAATAGGAACTTGACTCTCCACATACTGCCCAGAAACTTCCAGAAACTTATGTTTTTAGAATAACAGGTCTGAATACTTTGTCTTTTTTTTTTTTTTTTTTTTAAAAAAAAAAAAAAAAGAATCTGCAAGGTTTTCTTAGGTATTCAGAAGTAATTTGTTGACCAGTCTCCTTCATTTTACAGAGTCTGAGTAAGGGCTCTGGTTCATAATGCCATGTGGCCTAATCCACTTATGTCCATATGTAAGCAAAAACAACATTCCAGTTGTGTGGATGATGTAGAAGCTCATGTTCTGAGAGTGAGCTTGAGCAGCAGATTAATTTGTGCTTTGACCTCATGAGACCACAGATAAAGTAGTGGTGGTGAGTGCGAGTGCATTCAGCAGTCCTGATCTTATTCAAAGAAATGCCTTTTTTATTTTTTATCTTTAGATATTTTTATATCAGATATTTTCTCACTACTTCATCGTACTGGTAGACTGAACATTTAGGTCAAATGCAAAACTAGCTTTCCTCAATACCAGTTAAAATACACAAATGTGAGTAAGTCTTTTAGATGCTTTTCTTTTTGCAGAGGACATGGCTTTGTGAATGTCCATGCAGATTTGCATTACTGTACTGAGCCACGGCAAAATAAAAAATGATGATTCTTAGCCTTTGGGCTATTAGAATAAATGCTGATGTCAATCCATTGCTTCATTCCAGTTGCTCAGCTGCTCTATCCCAGCTTTAAAAAGCCTTTGAAGGTTTCATAATGGAAGGACTGCAGAATATATATGTTCTGAGTAGAGGTTGTACCCTGATTACTGGAAATAGACATTCAGAGGTGAATATTTGGGAGTAAAGCAACTTGTACTGTGTCTTAAGTGGTCTGTTGTTGTCCTTCTGTAAATAAATATCTTCTGTCTAATAATAATAAATATCTAATAAATATCTTCTGTCCTTTACTTCATGTGCATGAGAGATCAGGTCTAGAAATCATGGGCTAGCAGCTGGCTTTAAATTGGTTTTGGTCTAGGTACAGTGAGCAGCTCCCCAGAAGCCATATTGAAGTATTTTCATGAAATTACTTTCTCGTTTTGGTATATTTAAGTAAATTTTCCTAGTTGCTGGCTTTGCACAAAATTGATAACATCTCTCAAACTTCTTCAGCCAAAGAGATTAAGTCCTAGAAAAGAAAGGTATTCGGAAGTTTATTTTATTGTGTTAATCTTTATTGTCTTGAAGATGAAACAGGTTCTTTATATACTGTTGAACCAGTTGGGCTCAGGTAGTGATATAATGTTCATTTCTATTTAACCCTTTCTCTTAACTCTTCCCTGTTTACTTTTAATATATTTACTCTTTATTTGCTGTCCACTAAAGAAAAATCACTGCTATGCAACATAAATTTTGCAGGTTCTACACTTCTGTGTTGGAAAACTATTTAAAATTTGTCTAATATAGACAGACATAGGCCTGAAAGCAGACTATTTACTGAAATAAATAAAAGTATATGAGCATATATAAGTACAGGCTACATTTTAAAATTGAAATATTGTTTCACTTGTTACATTATGGTCACCACATTTATAAGCTGTCCCATATTAAAGGGAAATTGAAGATATATAAAAAATGCATTTTGACCTGATCTTTTCTTTTTTTAAAAAAATAATTAATTAGGCTTGTTTTTAATGTGTGTATATATTATCCTTAGTTAATATGTTTCTAAGAAGATATAGACAATATTTTGGGCTTTTTTCTGCTCCTACTCAATAAATGGAAAACCTTTATTGACATCATTAAAATTAGTTCTTCATTCATAAATCAGAAAATACTAGTTACAGAGTCATAAATAAACCATGTTCATTTATTCACCTTTTTTTAAAGCTATCTTATTTTGTCTTATTTTTCATTTGAGAGTTGGCACATCTTTTTGTAGAAGGGAATAGGTCTGCTTCACAAAACAGTAGAACATAAATGAATCTGACTTACTGGGAGTCTTGCTTTTGATGAGAGCAATTTTTGAGACATTGCTAACTGTAGCAAATGCAGGTAAATCAGTGTTATAAATAGGAAGCTTTGTTCAAATCAAATACATGCAGCTGATTTGTATCCTCATCTTGTCAAAGCAAATGTATAGTATTATAGTCAGAATATTATTTTAATTTAATATAATTTTGCATAACTTAAGCCTATTCTGTCAGTGTCTTGATGATGTTTGATTATATCCTACTGAATGTTCCTCATAGTTGTTTTTTTTTTTTTTTTTTAATAAATATTGCTCATTAATTTTATCTGCCTTAATGGAAGGACTGTTCAGCTTTTTTAACATAAATTAGTGTTGTCCCCAGCTGTTTTTCTTTCCTGATTAAATATTCTTTGGTTTCCTTTATATGAATATGCTGTCAAAAGCTGCAGCAAATGTGATGATATAGTGATGGTGCTTCCTAAGCAATATTCCTGTGTGTATAAAAGAATGTTTTCTGTTTTGCTATGTGTTACTTAAAACATAATTCACAGAGTACTGCTTTCAAATCATGCTTTACTAATATGACTACCCATGTAGTTATTTTTTTATTGCCCAATGTGTATAAGCAAATTATATTCTTAGTTCTAAACTATATCTAACCACTGTTTTGAACTATACTCCTAATGTGCCACAATAAGAACACTGAAAAAATTTACATGACTTCTGTTAATGTAAGCTTCACTGAAGCAGCCTCATTGAGAAAATTTGCCTGTAAACAGTTAATTCTGAGGCCTTGTTTACATACCTGTTAACAGGCAATAGGGGTATTTACCTGGTCCATTCTTGGGAGTAATTATCTGATCTAATTCACCAGTTTTAGGTGGTTGAGGCTCCACTGTTTTCCATTAAGATGAAGGGCAGGGTAACAAATTGGAGTGAAGTTAGGAAAGAACTGAGATTGCACCAGCTGCCCACATTGCATGGAGCACTGGGACACTCAGACTTGAGATGCCATTCACAGGAGAATTCTCTTGGCAGTGGATGATGCTCCAGGGCCCAGCTATGCCTTTGATGTCCTGCTCATGAGGTACTGCTGGGGAATGCAGAACAGCTGTGACACTAGAGAGTGCCACATACCTGCTCCCAATATGAGGATGTTGTCATTCCCATCTTAAGAGCTAGGCAGTGCATGTCTTCACTCACCACCCGTCAGTCTGCATCTTGCCCCTTTTTAGTAATGCCAGAGGAATGGTGAGGAAGGAAGTCTCTGTACATCCTGTTCCTTTTTCTACAGCTCTGTCCCGTGACTGAGAAAACATTATGTAGGCATTTCATCTCAGACAGAAGCTGTCCTGTAAAATACTGCAGTACTGAACACTTGAGTAAGAGCAATTTGATCAAAACCAGCTCTTCAAATTTACTTCATCCAGTCCTAACAAATATCAGAGAATTGGTTTGAACCACTTACCTGCTTCATTTAACTCCAGTGGGTATCGAATTTAAAAAGAAACATGAAAAGACATGACAGAAGTTTATTGCTGTGAGGACCAACTTGGTTTTGGGGCAGACCAACCCATCTTAGATTGAACAGGATGTTTCCCACCAGTTTCAGTGAGAGCAGGTATGACTTCAGGGAGGATATTTTCTGTAGTTCAGATTGTGGTCATTCATCAGAACTTGTAACTGAGTTGTGTGGAGAAGTCATTTGCCTCACTGAAAATTCAGCTGATACTAGAACTAAAATAGATAAGTGTTAGCTTTTCCCAGTTTTGTTCATTTGGAGTGCAGTGTCAGGCAGAGTTCACAGTGAAAGCACAGAAGTCACTATGGAAAATAACACATATATATATATATATATATATATATATATATGTATATATATATATATAATGATCCATTTCTAGTCAGAGGCAGCTTGTGCTGGTTCCTAAACACTACATTTTTATTATTTCAATACAAAATCTGAACTGTTACACAATATATTCAAATTATAACTCCTTGCCAAGTGATTGCCTAAGTGAAAAAAAAAAAAAAAAAAAAAAAGGATCCTTGTCTTGTTGTGGTGCAGTGTTTTAGTTAGCAGCATTACTAATGGAGAAAGCAGCAGTTATGATAAAAGGGATTATATAAAAGACCTCCCGCTGAGAGTCCATGGCACTGTACAGGGTGATACCAAACACTGTGTTCCCCAGGGCAGGTACAATAATTAGCTGCAGGACTGGCACTCAGTCTGAGAGACTAATTAGAACTGGAGGTGGTGTTGGGGGAGGGAAAGCAGCCATAAAGAGTGTCAGGATCACTCTGGCCTGAAGCCTGTGTGACTTGATGTGAAATAGCAGCAGCTGGCTGTAACGTTAGGAAGTGCAAGTGAACAGCAGGTGGTAATTCCTGTCTCATTTACCATGTCTTCACAAGAACATGTAAGCTTGTGCAGCTTGGGTTTATTGCCAGGTCAGAAGGAAAATCCTAAGGAGAACTGTGACATTCACTGCACAAAGCAAATGCAGTAGTCAAAAAGGTGTGTATGCAGTGCAGTATAAAACCACTAATGTAACGCTTGTTATACCTACCATTCAACAAGGTTATGATAACCTTGTAGTCTTGGCCTTGTGTAGACCAATGTGTAAAACTGAGTGTACTATGAAATATCTAGAACTGCTAGTGGGAACAGCATCTTTGGAAATTGTGATGAATGTCACAGAGGACAATTTTATTTCATATGAGTAAGAAATCAGAGGCAATGATGTGAGGTTCTGCCATCCTTCAGTTTTCTCTGTGACCGTTGTATGGGAATGAGTAGGCTTTACCTTTGTTTCCAGGCAGGTAAGCAGGGCATGGCATAATATGGTCACAGGCCTGCTAGCTTCTGCCTAGCATCATTTTTTGCTTGGAGTTTGGGCAAAAAATATAGCGGGATGTGCAACAAATGTGTAAATGTAGAAATTGTAACCAGCTAGTGTTTCAGGGTAAGCTTGAGTTGCTGTCAGCAGTAGAATTTAGTAGGCCAGTGGTCGCTGTTGATCATTGTAGTGTTTTGTACTCTGTGAAGGCCTCCCAGGGTGTAGAACAAGAGCCCTTCCTATGTGCAGTTGAAGAATCAAACCAAATAAAGAGAAAATTTAGTAACTTTGAATCCATCGTTGAGAACAACTTTAGATAGAGAAAAAATAAAACAGATCTAGGGGATATTTGAGGCTATATTTATAGCAGAGTGACAGGAAAGGAAGAGAACTCATGTTGTGGGAAGGATAGATCTTTTTATGCCTTTTTTGAAGTTCATTGTTTGCCAACATTATCCTTCATGGATGCCAGAAGATGCAGTGCCTTCTAAAGCCTCCCACGCATGGAAAAACTATGCACTTGTAATAATTTCTTTGCTGGGTTCCACTTAATACTCCTGTATTTCTGGCCTTCTCCTGAAGCGCATGTTGCATATGGGGAGAGGATCTAGGTCCAAGCCAGCACTGCATTTTCCTGACCATTAGATAGAGATCAGACCTAATGTGTTCAGCTCTGGCCCCCCAGCACAAAAAGGACATGGAAGTATTAGAATGAGTCCAGAGTAGGGCAAGGAGCATGATCAAGGGGCTGGAGCACCTCTCCTGTGAAAACAGGCTGAGGGAGTTGGGGTTGTTCAGCCTGGAGAAGAGAAGGCCCTGGGCAGACCTTACAGTGGCCTTCCAGTACCTAAAGGGGGCCTACTGGAAAGCTGGGGAGGGACTCTTGTCAGGGAGTGGAGTGATAGGATAATGGCTTTAAACTTCAGGAGGGTAGTTTTAGATGAGATGTAAGGAGGAAATTCTTCACTGTGAGGGCAGTGAGGCACTGGAACAGGTTGCCCAGAGAAGTTGTGGGTGCCCCATCCCTGGAGGCATTCAAGACCAGGCTGGATGGGACTTTGGGTAACAAGGTCTGGTGGGAGGTATCCCTGCCCATGGCACAGGGTTGGAACTGGATGATTTTTAAGGTCCCTTCCAACCCAAACCAGTCTATAAATCTATGAAATTGTATTCTTTGGACAAAAGAAAGATGGCTTTTTCCCACTTGAGAACATGTTGGAAAATGTTGTTGCTGAAGAGGGGTTGGGTTCTCTTTCTCATAAGGTAAGCAGAAATCTGAAGTGCTGATAACTACTCTTGAATTTGCTTGTGTGGTATTGGGAAGCATTGAGAATGGACTGCGAAGTGCTCTATGGAAGTGTTCCTGTGTGGAACTACACAAAACTTTCAAAACTCTTTTATTCTCAGCAAGATTTTTAAAATCAAAACTGTATTCTCAGTGTATCTCCTTTCTAAATTATTTTCTCTCTCCTTTGTATTCAACATGAAATAAATAAAATGTAATAATGAGATTTAGTTTTCCCTTTTTTTTCTCAAAAATACCAAATTGAAATTATGCTACATATAGTGGTAACTATGAAAATAACCATGTAGTAATCCTAAAGGCTAACGAATAAAACTGAACTGGTTAAAATATTTTCTGCTAATCCCCTTTTTAATAAATGAGATTAAAGTGTATAGCATGCTGCTTAAATTTTAGGTCTTTTATAGATTTCTTGTTTGTACACATTTCCACTACATGGGTATTGTAGTTTTATCTAGAAGAGGAACAAACCATGTGCACAGCAGGACTAATGAGTCACAGATGTAAAGATTCTGGCACATTACCTTCTAATAATTTCATAAATTTATATTCCATAATAAGATAAATGAATATTTGATACATCTGTTTTCTAAATGATGTATCATCCCAGTCTTAGCAGTGTTTCGGGAATGAGTCTCTTAAAATGTTTGGTGGCTTAGCCTTTTTTGGTTTTGTTTTCTTTTTATTTATTTCTAAAGAGGAGATTTCAGGTCACCAACCAATGCAGTTAGCCACATCCTGTTCCAAAGTGGGAAGGCTGGTAAAGCTGCATCTGACTTGATGGGTCTTGCAGGGTCTCAGCTTCCTCTTATCTCACAGAGTATCATGAGCAAAGTTGCTCAATGCATTTCAAAGGCTGAAGGACATGTTGTATGCATCACAATATAACTCTGCTTTTCTTTTTTTTTTTTTTTTTTTCTCCTTTGGAAAGACCAGTATGGTCTTTGTGAACCAGAGGATCTTTGTTGTCACTGCAGGTGGAGATGCACAGAGCAAATACTTGTAATGATGACTCTTCTGCAGCTATCAGGCTGTTCTTGCCTCTTGGTGCTTTCCATGAGGCCAGCTGGGCTGCAGGGGGCTCATATACAATGGCTGCCCCATGGCTCTGTGGGCTGCACCATCAGGGCTTTCATGCAGGACTTCTTGGAAGCCACCTTGTCTGGTGGCCAGAGACAGATGCAGCCTTTCCTTTCATAGGTGCCAAACTGCCACCCTGCAGGTCTTGCTGCAGGCTGTGCCACCAGCTCCGTCTCACAGAATTGGCACGTATGCATGCATGCACATAGGAAGCTTACAGGTACAAGACTGTATTGTATTCTGTATGCCTCAGCCTGATGTGTCTCAGCCATTTCCTGGCTCTCCATGAGCAAACCTTTGAGAACCTCTGCTTCAGATAGTGTGCTGTGCCTGGAGGACTGGAGGATTTCTCATTTTAGGAATATACTTCTCAACCTCACAAAACTGCAGCTTTATCAGGAGGTCTGATTTGCACCCTAGAAGGCAGCACAAGAAGGGTGTTGAACTGAGGGTAAAATTCACCCCCCTGTAATGCCACATCAGGCCATGATTACCACGTGTTTTTTTTTTTTTTGTTGTTGTTTTTTTTTGTTGTTGTTTTTTTTTTGTTTTTTTTTTGTTTTTTTTTTTTGTACCAGTACAGTATAAGTTCTGTGCATCCTGGTAGAGTAGAATGTGAGAGACCACATGCAGCATACAGCACTTGATGGGAAAAAATTTGCCCTGGTTATGTATGTGTTGAAAATGTTGACCGTGGCCATTGGGGACTCCCCCAGATCTAGCAGTAGAGTGTTGTTCAGTGTTTATAATTGTGTTTGTATTACCAGTTTATGTGCTGAATGTCATATGTTAAACAGAACATGAGGAACAGGATGGTAATTCCACAAAATGCCTCAAAATCCACTGTCACAGCTGTCAAGTTCTGTGGCAATCTGGAATCCAAGCTTTCTGCATAGCTCTCTTGAAGTATTGCAACACATTTTGGTTGAAAATGGCTCAGTCATCAGCTGGCAGATAGCCTAACAACTGTCAAACAATCATAACAACTTATTGTAATTTCAAGAAAAGTCACCTCTAAGCAACTGCTCCTTCTAAAATCTGTTTATAATGTTGTGAAATAACGACCTATATGTGCAGCATAGTGGAAACCTAATTCTGTTTCCCGTATGACAAAGAGGCTGTTCCCTGTCAGTAGGCAATGTGGGGTATACTAAACATGGTGTTTGTTCTGTTTGTCTGTTAGTAAAATGTCTCTGTGCTGTTTGTGTTGTGCTGTTTTGGTACCATGTTATGCTGTGTCCCTAGGGTCTGCCAGGCTTCCCCACAGTTGCTGCTCTGCACAGTAATCAGATCCTCACCGTCAAGGTTTGTGGCTGACACGTACCTGTTCAGTCAGGTCTCTCTGTATCAGCATAAAAGTGCACATGAAATAATCATTTTTACCATGAGATAGCCATGAATCCTTATGGTGGACCTAAGTCAACCCTCACTGCCTTTGCCTTGGCATAAGCATCCCCAATACAAAACATGGGATCAAATCCATAGCTGTGTACACTGGTAGCACAAACTTTCCATGTGCTCTTGATCAGTATTTAATTTTCAGATGATTTTTTTTTCTGTAGTTCTGCTTCCATGAGGCATACAGGAGTGTGTAAAATATCAGTGAACTGCTTTAGAGAGTGACTTATCTGTCTTAGATATCCGAAGTTTAATCTGTATGTGCTGATTTTTCCAAGTGCATTTGCAAATTAAGCAGGAAGGACTGAAGCAGTCTGGTCAAGCTGGAGCTCCAGTCCTTATTCAAATGACACCATTCTTCATGGCACAATATGCTGGTTAGAAAATCTGACTGAAAGTTGAACTGGTGCTTTCTCTCCAGAAGCTTTGCTGAAAGAACAGCATATAAAGATACTGATTCTCAGAGCCTGGATAATGAAAAAAATATATATATAATAAAAGTGAAGAATTCTCCCAAGAAATCTATGGAGAAAAGAGTTGTACAGTTAACTGCATATGATTAATTCATAAAGTAGTATGTCCTGTACTTTAGAGGGAAATTTCTTCGAAGGAAAAAGCACAGCTTCTATCAGACAGAAGCACCAGTTTATATAATTTTAACTGTTACAAGTCTAATGAATATATCTTTATTTCTTTCTCGGGCCTTCTGATGTCTATTCTTCAATTCTCTCATCTCTGATCTTCAACCTTTGACCTCACCTGCCTGATCAGATGGTGTTTCCTAAAATCAATCATGGGTTTCTGTCTGCTGATCAGCAGCTCATTAAACGCCGCCTCATTAAGGTAGTGCTTCATCTCACTCAAGTCTGGTTCTTCTTTACATTCAGTTTACTTTCTGCTGTACCTTTTTGTCAGATACCTTCTTATAGCAGGTTGTTCATTTGAAGATGTTCTGGAATTTAAGGAACTGTAAATGAAATTAATGCTTAAAATACAATGGGTAGCTTTGCTGAGTCCACATATAAGATGAAGTGAGCTCTTTCAGTGGTTTGTGGCGGTGTGCTGGAAATTAAATTAGTTGAGCACCGTTTTGGGTGTTTTATAAAAGGGAATGGTAATAAGTTTTGAAACTTGCTTAGAAATTGTCTTTTACAAATTATTAGGTCCAAATCATTAAGGGGTTTGGCTGATTATAACTATAAAACAGCTCCCCAAAACAAATGAAAAATTCTGTACAACTTTGGGGGTACACAGTTATTTTCCATGGTCATGCTTGAAGTTTGTCCACATATCATTGATGGGCTTTGGAAAGCTGCCAAGCAAGCCATCTAATTCTTGCACGTTACTTTTTTTTTTTTTTTTTTTTTTTTTACTTTAACTTCAGCTTTGTCACAATTGTGCCAATCATGAAATGAAGAGCTGCTTATTGAAAATAGTTACTCACTCTGGAAAAGTGGATGAGTAAAATATTGCAAAGCTACCCCAAATTTTAGTGCATGTCCTGTGGTAGGACAAAGTGTAATGAATGCGAGTCTTCTGCTCTGTGGCTGATTGCACAGGACAGGTACAGCCCACTGGTCTCCAAGGTAAAGTGCTGTCTTTGCCATAAGGAATGAAGGATGCCAGTGTCTACCTCATGGCACCTTCTTCCAGCTTGTCTTGCATTCTTTCTGGGAAACAATGTCTTTTTGTGTGGTTGGTGCCTTGAGAGCAAACTTCAGATGATTTTTTTTTTTTTGCTGGTTTAGGGGGACCAAGGACAAGCTGGCCCCCCGGGGCCTCCAGGGCCACCAGGACCCAGAGGTCCCCCAGGAGATACTGGCAAAGACGGTCCTCGAGGGATGCCTGGTATTCCGGTGAGTTAGGCTGTTGGTGTCCAAATTCCTCTCAAGTATGCACAATCTCAGTTTCAAAGATGGTTTGTGAAGTAAGATTGGCAAATAAGACACGTGGAAACTGAACCACAGACAAATTTCATAGTGTACCTGAAGTCCCCCCACCACACACAGCAAGTTCATAGCAGGGCCAAGAGTAACACCCAGGTTTCTTCTCTCCCACCCCTGATGGTTTTCCCCACACATTCTAAAGTTTCTGAGTTGCTCATTGATGTTTTAATAGCTGTGTGAGGAGGGTCTGCCCCCCTCTACAAGCAACAAATGTTGCTGCTCAGACTTCAAGATAAAGCTGAATTTGAGACTTCACATGCACTGGCTTGGATTCTTGCTTCCTAGTGATTTAGCCTCAAATTATATAATTATAGTAATAAACTGCTAAATGCCTCCCTAAGTACAATAAACGTTGGAGTGAGATTCTACCATCTTTACACAACTATAACAGTACCATTTTATTTGTCTCATCCCCTGTATTTCATTAGAACTACCAGCAGAATACAGTACAGTGCTTATTGTTTGTTTTAGGCACAGGATCAGACCCAAAGCCCATAGCATTTCATGATGATCACTTAATCGTTGAAGTGTAAACAGACGTATAACTGAAGGACTTTTTTTTTTGTGGAAATATGAGTATATTGGTTTTATAGTTTGTGACTGCTTTTTAATTATTTGTTTGAAAGAAATACCTCTCTGTTCATCACAAATGTCATTGTATTATCAGTGTGGAAACTGAGTAATAGGCAGGAGACATGTCACAAGTCTGAAATGTCACAAGTACAGATGTACATGCAACCCCACACCCATCATAAGTAAAGATCATAGCCAAGAGGATACACATAGGATGCTAAGGTGAGGACCACCAGTGTAAAAAAGAAACAGTTTTTTCAAAGAAAAACCATATCTCATTATGTGGGACCGGGACAGGAAGACATAAAATGTCCATGTAAAGCTTTTCTAGGTAAAACCAAAAAAGAAAATGGCTAAGCTTCTGTTCTAGCCCTGCTCAGGTAGTCTTATTTGAAACTATATGGACTGCACAAATACAGTGTAACATCTTGATAATAGGAAGACTACTAAAATTTTCTCTGAAAATTCGGCAAGGCTTGGTATTTGAGGCCTGTAGTACACTAGGTTTTTACCTCCCCCAAAAAAACAAACAAAAACAAACAACAACAAAAAAAACACTCTATGTTTTTATTGCTCTGCCAAGATCTAGCACAAGGTTATGAAATGACATTAGAAGTCTATTGCTTTCACTACAATGCTTTACTTTGGCCTTCTAGTTATTTCTTGTTAGTCTTTTAATGCAGTAAAATTGACTGCATTCAGCACAGTTTCTTCTGGTTTAAAGTAGTGAGGGCTGAAGCTGAAGCCACAACCAAATTTCTGACTGCAGTGATACCACTTTTACAATTCACATACAAGAGACTAGGAGAATCAGCTGGTGTTGCTGGTCACAATTTGACTGTGGATTGCTTGGGTTTTTTTGCTGCTTAGCAAAGGGAACATTAGTGTTTCTCATAACAAGGAAGTAATGTATTTTATGCAATGAAGTCATGCCATGTTATAATAGTCCTGTAGTGATTTTGACTTTAGATGGCAAGAGAGGGTTTCTTTTTATAGTTTTTTTTTTCTTTCCTTTTTTTTTTTTTCCCAGCTGTGGCTATCTTAAGCCCTATGGAAAATCAGTTTATAGTACAGCTTTAGAATCAGATACAACAAGGACTCAGATAGAAACCAACCAGATTGCTGACTGTTGTTACCATACTCCTCCTTCCCAGTGTCCTGTATCCACAGGTTAAATTGCTGATCCTTGAAAGGCTTGTTCTTCCATGGCTGCATGATTGATACACAGTCGAGCAGGAGAGCAGTAAAGGAAATACTTGTCCCAGAGGCAGTGACAGCTTTGTATTTTTAAAAGGTTTGTGTGGACCTTTTAGCTGAAGAGGTGAACAACAAAACAGTAGCTGTACTGTGTTACGAGTAGGGACATTGCAGCATTACAAAGCTAGAGGAGAAAGTCCTTACCATGACCAGCCTCCATTATAAGGCAGTCATTTCCTTAAGCAAGTATTTTCTTGGTTTTTGTTTGTTTTTTTGTTTGTTTGTTTGTTTCAGATGCTACATTTGTGCTTCTGAATGCACACATACCCAGAGTAGCAGCTCTGATTCTGTTCAGTTGCCAAGAACAGCAACATCAAAACAGTTCCTATCTGGTTTTGACAGGTTTTCTTTTATGACAAAGCTGGTAAAGATGTTCCTGCAGCTGCACTGATAAAAAAGCATATGGATTGCCCTGTGCACATTTGGGTTTACAAGGGAGTGATCTGTAAACTAGATAAATAAAAATGATGGGAACTGTGTTTTTTGGATAGATATTTTTAGCCCATATTGTATGACTGATCCAGTTTACTGTCTCAACAGACAGTTGTATTTGTTTATATGAGAGGAAAAGGGAGAAGATAGGTTCTGACTTTATGTAGAGCTGTGCCTGCAGAAAGACTACATTGGAAAAATGATGGAATATCATTTTGAAAAGCAATCCCGTTATTTAACAGATGAGTAATTATCACATGCCTTCTAAATCTCAGTATTCATGGGTTTACACAATATGATAATCTGCAACAGTGAGTTATGCATGCTGACTGTGGTGATGACACAGTACACTAAGTAGTTTTGGAATACGTAAATGGTGGGATTCAGCACACATGTGAAAATAACCTTTCTCTGTGTTCTTTAGCACAATTCACTGGAGTGGAATATGATTGGAACCAAGGGGCAGGGAGTCAGGACACCAGTGTTTGACTGTTGCCTGGAGAACTACACCATTAAAAGATGGTGAAACAGTACTTTGCCTCTTAAAATATGTGTGATTTGGCCTATTACTTTAAAAAGCAATGTGTATATATGTATATATATATATGTATTTATAATGTGTAGTAAGTTGCCATACCTGTTAAAGAATTGAATTTTTAAAGTCAATGTTATGAGATAAAGCAATAAATTCAAGACATGCTACTGAAATTATTCACACAGTTTTTTGTTTGTTTGTTTGTTTGTTTTAAGGGCGAGCCTGGAAAAACAGGCGAACAAGGACTGACAGTAAGTATTCTTCCAGTTTGCTAAGAAACTGTAACAGATTTTTAACACATTTTTAAAGTGTGGAATTCCAGAAAGCAATATAACTGTATTTCCTAACCTTCGTCACAGTGCATTTGGTGTCTCATTTGTGAAGAATACATGAGAAAGACAACTTTTCTCTTTGTACATACAGTTTCCTGTAATATAAGGCCACCCATTTCTTTCAGGTTGCAGAAACAGAGGGAAATAAAACAACCAGGAGCACAGCAAAGCAAAAGAATCAGGCAAGGTGTGCCTGGTTTGTGGTCCCCACTTACCACTGTCACTGAAGTTGAGTCGTTTCCACCTTGAGACCATGGAGCAGCACAACAACCTTATTTTAACGGCCAAAATCCCAGCTGTCTCTATGGCAATTGTTCTGTCTCTTTGCTTGATGGAACAGTGACGGCGCAATACAGCATACAGAAATAGTCAGAATATCATCCTCTCTTGAGGTTTTGGTGTTTTTTTGTTTTTTTTTTTTTTTTTTTTTTGTCGTGTGGGAGAATATAAAAGTCAACTGAATGCACTTTTTCTAAATATTCAGATATGGGAGAAGATGTTTTCTGTTGCATCAGGAACTAATTAACCCCATTCATTTGGAAGCAAATCGAAGCTTCACTGGTTGTAAATCAGCTTCAGCCACAGGGTAAAGCATCAGAAATTTCTGCCTGTCCCAGAACTGTGAAACATGCAGTGATTTTTTTCATTAAGATCTCTCTAAACAGTCATAGTCATTTTTATTTTTTATGAGAGATGACAAAATTGTAGCCCATGCCATGTGTTTTTGATTCCTGAATGCTTCTGAGATGCTTCTATATGCTTAGCAATCACTACAGATATGATTACTACCTATTTGAATTTATGAAGTTTTAAACAGGTGTGTGATGATACTTTATCTTGACAAATTGCAATGTATTTTGGAATGACAAAATCCAAAGTCTTCTGGAAGAATAAGCTAAGATTCTGAGACTCTGAAATGTCTGCTGTGATCAGGAAGCTTTTCTTTTAAAAATAAAGATTCAACAGAACCGAAATCAAAGCCTCTTAGAGGTACTACCTTGTGTTTTAGCACATTTGTGGGTTATTTTTTCTTCTTTCCTTTTTGGTTTATGGGGGCCTATTGTTAATAATATGTATAATAGATACGAAGGGTGTTTTCTTTTTTTTTTCTTTTTTTTTTTTTTTTTCTGTTCTTGTTTCATTTGTAATCTTCTTTTTGCCCTCTGGACCAAACTCGCTGAGATTCTTCAACAGTGTCTTCCTTCCATTCAAGACCACGTCTTCTGAGTCACAGATTCTGTGAGGGTCTTTAAAGTCAAACGTCTTCTGAGTCACAGATTCTGTGAGGGTCTTTAAAGTCAAAGAGAGTCCATCACCATGTTTAGAATATTCCCACTGCTCTAAACTAGCCATCTGTGTGTAAGAACTAAACAACTGCTACTGAGCTGTTTCTCTAAATGCAGCTGTGTTTAAATAGGGAGAAAAAGTGTTATGAAAACCAAATTAGCAAACTTGAATTAGAGAAAGATCCCAGACTATATGAACTCCTGGCTCGGGAATAAAAAGACTTGGTCTTTTACAGTAAACTACCTTTGTCTAAAAGACAGTTTCACGGATTAAGCATTAAGTTGTGTATAGATCAAGCAAAGAGCATCAGGGTATCAGGGAGGCAATTAATTTCTTTTTATTTTTCTTGGTGTTTTTGACATACCCTTTATGCCAGTACTGGTTTCCAGACTGTCTTCCCTGTGGAAAGTGCTACAACTATTCAGATACTGTCTAGCTTCTTCTAACATCTTCTTCCATCATGTATTTCTTCACTCAAATATCTCTTTACTTCCATATTGAAATTTGAGGCACTGCTGCAGAAGTTTCTGATTTCCCAAAAGACACACTGTAAATTGTGCTGCCAGAGAAAATAGGTATAGTTTGCTGTGGAGAACACAGGCCTGCCTGTAATTCTTTTTCCATATTATCCATCCATCTTTTCAAAGTAAATTATAGCACAGACCTCTGCCCTGAGGGACTTCTGGGTTAATATTGCAAGAACTATTTTGTAAAGACTAACCTTTGTTTCACAGTGAGTCTGAAGTCCAAGTTATCTTCTGTTTTTTCTTCCTGTGAAGTAGAATCTGGGAAGTAGATGTACATGAAGCACTACCAGTCCTGGTCTCCCAGAAGTCCACCTGTGGGGATATAATGTGGATTCTGACTTGCCCTCATGTCCAAGACCCTTTCCAGTAAGAAGCTAAGTAGTGTACTCTGGTTCTTCTTCCAGAATGGAGGCAGGATACAGCGGAGGCAGGATACAGCCAAGGAGAGCACCAGATGATCAGAAACAATCCCTAAGTTTTGGATGTACTTGCTGATGTTGGTGGAAGTCGTAGGCTATTTGTATCCTAAAAGAACACACTCTCAGCAACTTTAAATCACATGGTGCTGTTTAATTCAAGAAGAGCTGCAGGCCTGACCTCTAGATTATAACAGCGGGGATATAAGCTTTTTCTTTTCAAAAGTGGTTTACACTTGTGTTCAGTAACATGCCTCAGTATATCTAGGTGAATACACAGAATATTGTTAGAGCTGATGAACTCAGTTTTAACCTCTGAACCAACAATGGCTTAGCTTGAAATTACTTAGTTTTCTATTTTCTCTTCTTACAAGAAGTAGAATAAAACTCCTGAAGAGTGCAAGATAATGAGATAATAGCATGTTTTCCAGCTTGTGTCTCAGAATGTACCACAAGCCTATTACACATTTGAGTAACTTGTGACCTACTCAAACAATGATTCACAAGAAGTTGAAATCATTTAAATGCAGTTGGAGTTTTAGAAGTGTTCATGTTCTCAATGAAATAAGAAATGTTCTCATTTCTCACTGAAATAGGAAATCCAGTGTCTCTAGTGAAGACAGGGCAATTTATTCCACCTGAGAATCTGCTGCCACATTCTTCTCAATTTTTAGTGAAGTTTTGTGTCAATAAAGGAAAAAAAAAAAAATCATGTCTCAGGTGATGTAAGAGAGTGTAGTTATAATTCGGGACCTTTCTCCCTCTCAGGCAGGGGAGGCTTGTTTGGACCAGATACAGATGACAATGTATCTGATGATGTATCTGTATCAGATACAGATGACAATGTCTGAGCTCTCTTGCAGGAGTTCTACTTGGTCATAAGAGAGCTCAAGCAATCTTAGGTGCACAAGGAAAATTTAACCTGAAGACAGGGAATAACTTTTCTTTTTCTCCATTTCCAATATGTGTGGGTTGCTTCAGGGTGGTGGGAGGAGAGGGCTTGGAAAGCCAGTTGTTGCTTACAGGGGTGTCTCATTCCCTGTTGAAAATGTTCCCAGATTGTCAGAGTGCCAGCATGCTTCTGTTGCTCTTGTGGTTGAGATGTTGTGGAGGGCTGGTTTGCAAGGTCTTCTGTCACTATTTGTTGATATGTCAGGAAGAACCTGCTTTATTTTTAAGCCACATAGGGAACAAGGGAGCTCAGTTTATTTTCAGTAAGATGGAGGCTTAGTTCTAAGTTAGAAAGGAGTGAGTGTATGCATCTTTAATGTTACAAGAGAGTGTAAGAATGGCTAGTTAGTTCCGATTTGTGTCTGTTTTCCAGGGCACTTGAAAGCCCTTTGGACATACTTTCTGCAGGAGTTGAAGGTATCGTTCCTCAGTGCAGGAAGGATTCAGAGAATTCAGAGGGAGGCCAAGCAGTGGGATGATGCCAAAGGGATTAAGTTTTGTAATGTAATGTGGAACTAGCAAAATGTCTGCTATGCAAGAGGGAAGACTGGCAGTTTCCTTAGCCTCCTTTCCTTAGTTTCAACATTTTCAGTTAAAGTTGTGCCTCCCCTTTCATAACTCATCCCTCTTCCCATGACATTTACTTTCTCTTCCTGGTGATAGGATTCTTAAATGCCAGACTTTGACTTTTTTTTTTTTTTCCTGCTTATCTTCTCATTTTCAGAATAATATTTCACAAATTCATAAGTGAATTTGTGATTTTTCTGTACCTACAAGCACAATTTCTGGTTGCTAATGAGGTAATCAATGTAGTCAGTGACAAGAAACCTCAAATGCTGACACTGATAGATTGAAGTTTTCAGATTCAAAAATTGCAGTAGGACAGAAGGTATGCATAAGTTGTTTTTATTTCTATTTTCCATATGAGAGGACTTTTTCAAACATTCTTGGTACTTTTATATTTAGAATTATTCTCAGCCAGTGCATAGTGATAAAAATTGGAAAATCAAAATTTGCAATATTTTTGACTCCTTGGAAAATAAGTCATTTTAAATGTGTTCAGTGTAAGAGTCAACAGCTTCTTGTCATTGAGAAAAATATATATATATATTTTTCTCCAGATATTGGCTTTAAAGACATATAAGTAATTTTACAGTTGTTTTTCATGAACAGAAAAGTCCAGAACAACCAAGGAATGCAGGTAAAGGTGTCTCTTTGCAAAAGAAATCTATATTATAATGATTAACCCAAATGCAAAATCACTCCTCTAAACATGAATTGTTTTCCAAACTACCAGTCTTGTGCTTGTACAGTCTTTCTGGGCATCTGTTCAAGAAAACAAGACTTACAGTTTTTACTGGTTATTCAGAATAAGAAGGACCTTTTTCCAAAGGATATTGCCTTATATGTGAAGAGTAGAAGAGTGTAACTTCACAGTTAAATCTGCAAAATGTTGAAATTTTAAAATGCACTAATATACATTTTCCATCTGAGGTTTAAAAAAAACAACAGGCAAACAAACAACAATAACCACCAGTGACAGGACCCGCGGGAACGGGGTTAAGCTGAGGCAGGGGAAATTTAGGCTTGACATCAGGAGGGGGTTCTTCACAGAGAGGGTGGTTGCACACTGGAACAGGTTCCCCAGGGAAGTGGTCACTGCACTGAGCCTGTCTGAATTTAAGAAGAGATTGGACTGTGCACTTAGTCACATGGTCTGAACTTTTGGGTAGACCTGTGCGGTGTCAAGAGTTGGACTTGATGATCCTTAAGGATCCCTTCCAACTCAGGATATTCTATGATTCTATAACAAAAAACACTACTACCACCAACTCAGAGGGAGTTGGCTGAACTGTCTGAGAAGTGCTACTAGCTTCAGTTCAGTCTTTCAGACCAATGGCCAAGGACAGATCCTCACCTGGTGTGAATCTTTATAGCTCCTCCAGGAAATTACTAGTTGTGATTTTGCTTTCAATGGCCAGAGTTCTGCAGCAGCCTTCTTTGTTTCATTCTGGAAGCATGTTCACAATAAATTTTAGAAGGTGTTGTTCTCAAGCTGTTTAGCTGCAAAAGTTTATGGAGAACTAGCAGCTGAAGTGGAAAGTTTCAGCCTGTGTCTCCCACTACTTTTTTTTTTTTTTTTCTTTCTCCTTCGCAGTATAAATGCATTTGCCTTAACCTGTAAGTGCTAGTCTTAGGAAAATTAGTCTTCATCATTTTGTAACCTTTGTACTTCAGTAAATGTTGCCTGGGATGTCAGAACAATGACTACGAGAATGAAGATGAGAAGCTCTGCCTGAGCACTAATTAATAGTTATTGCTGCTCCTTTCATCAATGAAGGTAGCATATGGGACTGCTGCTTAATCAGAAGTTATGTGAGGTTTCCCATCATAGCTGATCTGTTTTCTTAGTTGGTCTTTTATCTAGGTGGTTCATCAGTACTAAAGCATTGCACATTTCAATACTGGTACTCCAGATATTGCAGTCTTTATGAACACTCCTCAACCACACAGGAGCACATTTTCAGAATCATATTGTATGCCTGCTATGCACAGCAAACGGGATCAGCAAGCAGAACACAGGTTTCTCTGAAATGCAGGTGAATGCTTTGTGTGAAACCTGTGCTTTTCCTCTTCATGTACATCTTCTGGGTTTCCTTCCTAAATTCTCTGTCTTTAGGTTTGTGGAAAAAATAAAGTGTTTCATGATTCTTAGAGGCACAAGGGGAAATACGCATTCTCAGATACATTCTTGATACTTCCTTTGTCCCATAGAAAATAGATACAGTACCTACTAAAAGCCTTCTAGTTATAAGGAATTTTTACTTTAGACAGGCGGTATGGAAGTGTTTTTAAAAAACAAAAACATTTTTTAAAGTTTTTTTTAAATTTATTTTGGAGCTTTGGAATAAGAGAGTTTTTGTATGTATGTATTGATCCATCATGACATGCTTTGTTTTATAAGTTTTTCAGTATATCAAAATGTTCATTTTTTCATTATACTTTTGTTAGGCATTTTCATTTGGTGTTTGTGCTCACTCTCTGTGAAATCTGGTACCTTGTAAAACAAATTATTACACCTATCCCAAATCTGCAAATAGAAAATACTCCAAACTTCCTATTTTATACATTTCTTTTTGAGTTAAGCAACAGAGACATGAGAAATTAAATATAAAAACACCACAGGAGCCTTTTCTTAAAGTACCACACCCTGAATTTCTCTGTCTTTGAATTACAGCTTTAACCTTCACAGCAGCATTATTTTTCAGCATGCTGAAGCACAAGCAGCAAAGTAAGCCTAAAAGAAAAACATAATTGTAACATGAGAAGCAAGATCTAGGAAGAATTCTGGACTCAGAGGTTTTTTTGACTACATTTGGGTCAACATTTTCAGTTTTTATTATTATTATTTCAGGTAGTTGTTAGTCAAGACACTCAAATGTGTCAGGCTGTAACTTCCTTTAATCATTTCTGTGATGCCAAGATTTGATATGGATCAAGCCCTGGAGGTCCCTTGATTTCAGGAAACAGAGGCTGAAGAATGGCATTAATGGTGGAAATCTCTTAGCTTTTAAAACCACAATTGCTTAGAACAGTTAAAAACATTTGTTTACCCTTGGATGCCCAGTTTTCCAAATATGTAAGTACATATCAGATAATTCTCCATCTCCAGAAACATACAAATAGTAGTTGAATTTCCTGGGACCAACACAATATCTTTTTCCAGCCTCCCGTTGAGGAGTGAATTGAATGAGAATCCACTTCAATGAAGCTCTGCAGCAGCTTTCACATCTGTGTAACTAGTCTACTCAGTTGCACAAGATTGAAAATGATTCTTTAGAAGTGTTTAGGGTATCTGAAATAGTGAGAACTATTTTAAATTTCTATTATTTTTAGTTATTCTCCTATTTTAGGCAACCATATCAATCTAATTTTTCAGCTACCTCAGCTGAAGTTTCCCAGTGAATATTTAGTGATTTAAAGAAAAGCAGGTTGATTTTCAAAGATGCTAAGCAGTCACTTTATCCAAACAAATGAATGGCGTCAATAGTTCTCATGAACTGGAGTTTTTGAATCCAAGAATGCTCTTTAAAAAATGAGTGCTCTAACATCAGTCACCAGTGGTTTCCAAGTTGATCTGAGCACCCTTACATGGAAATTCTGACAATTTCCAATAATACATGCAAGAGGTGGATAACCTGTGTAGATGAAGTTGATAACAGTTACAGATATATGTTGATATAGGGAGGTGAGGTCAGGAGGTGAAAGAAGGCTGTAGCTCTTGTTCTGTAGACTTTAGGTTTACCTTCTTCATATTCCTAGTGATGATAGTCACAGCAGCTGAATAACGATATGTTACCTACTATTAAGGAAAAAAATACCACATAACAAAAATAAAAGGAAAGAAAGAAAGAAAAAAAAGAAAAACAACCCTTCAGGTATTTCTTGCCTTCTGGTCCAGTCTTAAGACCTACATAGAGATTTTAATTGCTGGTGTTACTGTCTGCTCATCAAGTGGGCAACACAGTCTTCTCCCCATATCAGTTGAATACTTAGGAAAAAAAAAAATCCAGATAGTCCTATTAAAGTTCCCATTTCCTATACCGGTTCTTCTGGAAGCTATAAACTGAATTATATCTCTGGGAATGCACTGAAATCATCTTTTCTTTCTTTTCTTTCTTTTTTTTTTTTTTTTAATCCCTTCATGCTTCTCCCTCTCACAAATTGTATTTACTTGCTTTTATTTCTATATATCCAGTGCAATTCCATACCTTGCTTAGATAATGTAAGTAACTCATAGAAAACAGGCACTTCACGACAATTCAAGAGTGTTTTACTGTTTATCAAAGTCATTCTTTGTTAGTAACTAAATTTCAGATTTTCTGTTTATGTGGCTGCTGACACGCATATGTGAGGGTTAGAAGGGAGGTGTCAGCTGATGAGCTGCTGTGTTTCCACATAGCTGTGAGCTTCGTTCCAAGTGCTAGGGAGCAGCCCTTTATAGGAAAATTGTCATCTTCAGCTGTAATTTACAATCTGAGCATTCACAGAATAAGAAACACTTGTTACATCTAAATTGTAAAATTTAACCTTTTAACTTTAAGCTTTTATTTGCAATTGGCTTGCTGAAGGTAGCCATATTTTTGAGGACTGTTCTTGTCATCAACTGGTGTAATAGCTCAATGGGCATGAGACATGGGAGTAATTTTCAGTCTGAATAAAAGTTTAAGTACCAGAAATATAAAACTGCTAATTGTATAAAATATCTAACAGAAAGTGTCTATAGCTTTTCTCTAAATGATTCATTTTAAAAGCACAATGAGAGCCACATTTTGCTACTGTGTAAATACTTTCTTATTTAGTAACTCCTCTGGAGGTGCTGGAATGATGGCAGCAGTGAGGGGAAAGTTCTAGGGAAAGATATTTTCCTGGAGACTTCTGCAGTGTTTTGAATTTTATCCATCCCACAAGTTGACAGCTACAAACACTGGGCACATAAATGCTCAAAAGAGCATCACATTTCACAGTTCCCTTTGGGGAATACTATTAATAAGTGAGAGATAATTTTATCTCCAGAGAGTAACTTCATTTTGAAGGCTCCCAAGTGATGTTTTCATAGAGCTGGATGTCTTTAAAAGGTTTTGATTAGCTTCTTAAGTATTTAGAAGCTGAAGAGACAGTATCTATTCCAAGGACATAAAAGTAACAGGTATGAAATATAAAGGTAGGCTTAAGTTGGTTTGTATTCATCTTGTTCTATTTATGGAAATTAATATGGTAAAACTGGTTATATGTTAGAAGTCAACAGATAATTGAGGACAGAATAGATAACTGCCCAGGATGAAGATATTTGGAACTTATTTTGGTAACAGTGATTTAGTAAAACTCTAATTTGAGCATGAATTTATTGAAGCTTTTAAATATTATCCAAACCTGTATCTTTCTTAGAAAAGAAGGGGAGGATTCCTGGCTTATCACCTGCCATAATGTCAAGCACTGGAAGAAAATTCCTTCCTTTTCTGGAAGAAAGGAAAAAATACTGTTTATGGAGTATGTTGTTATACCCATGTTTCCTTACCCAGTATGCCACTCTCACCTAGCAACATCCTCTTGACTTTTTCTGTTTTTTTTCTTCCCTTTCTTCAGTTTTCCTGGAGACTTATTGAGCATTGCTTGCAAGCAATAGCCTGTTCATTTACCACATTATGTACTAACAGTGCCCTCAGCCTCAAGTAAATCTTATGCTTAGAATTCAGGCACTTACTGAAAAAAAAAAAAAAAAAAAAAAAAAAAGATATTTAAATAACAGCTTATTGAAATGTGGTAGATTGGTGGGATTTTTCTCCAGTCTGAAAAACCATGTGATCACTATACTCACTGCTCTAATTATCATCAGAGCTGAATGCTTGGGTACTTTCATGTCCTTTTGAAGAAAAAGGAGGAAATTTGTGATCCTGCATCACACAGGTGTCTTTCCTTTTACAAAATCTGTCCCTACAGTCAAAGGGAGATGCTTGCAAGACCCTTGTTCTGCTGAGATAATCAGACAAAAGTTTCAAGAAGAAACACTAATTTGTGCTTTCACAGGTTCTGATGCCTGACCTAGACATGTGAATCCATGTTTAAAACTGCAAGGTTTTCATCCAGTTCAGGGGATCCAGTACCAAGAATTACAACCAGTGAAGCTTTTCCATGTTAGCAGTTAATGTTTCATCAGAACAATGCTCCAACAGACTCTGCATCTACCAAAAAGGGATAGTTCAGCCTAACTTCACACTACCCTAAAAACAAATTTGGCAAAACATTTTGAAGCATCAATACTATTGTTCAAGATTTCTGAGTAATTTCAGTTATGACATCAATTCCTCTTTTATCCTTTCAAACTTAAGAAAGAGTTGGATTCTCCAGTTTTGGGCTTTTTGCTCCCTCCTTGACTCAAAATTATCTTGCTTGATATTGGACCAGCACCTCCAATAGGAACATGGGGTAAAGATTATCTAAGGACTGTGCTGGACATGGTCTGACTCTTACCAAAATAAACTGGCATAATGTCAAAGACATTGTTGGCTGATCTATTTCCCTGCTGCTTCCCCTCTCTGCTGTGGCCACAAACCACCTGGTACTTCAGAGATGCCAGACGAGAAATAGCCCCAATTAATATCAGTGAGGCTTGGACTCCTCTGTGCCATTAAGCAGTTAAGCTTTCCTGCATTGAGGTATCTCTTCCTGCCTTCTCAGGTCACAGGGGCAAAGTGGTGGTTCTTTACTTCCCAAGAGCATTCTTAATGATTTCTGAAGTGTTTTCTGTTACTTGCAGTTGATGGCACAAGCCATGTGTTGGGTAAAATATAGTCATGAATGTTGATACCTTTAATGAACTAGAAGGTGAGGAGATGCAGAGGCCTATGCTTCTCTTTGTCAAATTAAAAAATAATAATAATAAAAAAGCTTGGTTACATAAACATTGCTTTTATATTGCTGAGCAGAAATATTATCATGGACACACAATTGGCTGTTAGATGGTAACAGAAACAGAAAATAAACAGTCATCTTAATGCTGACAGATTTGTCAGTATTAGATAAAAACAGATGGGATCAAAGAGAAAAGATTAGAAAGGGGGAAAAATTGAGTCTTCCAGTTAGTAGTTAAATCTGTTCCAAATGAAGAGAAAAGATCTATTGTGCATTTTCAGCAGAAAGTTTTGCTTTTCCTTGATGTATAAAACATCAGCTTTTTTCAGTCCAGTATCTGAATGCTTACAAAATAGGACACTTTTAATTGGTCACTTATGTTTAAATTGGCTTGAGTTATTATGTTAATTGAATTGTTTTCCCTTTGCAGGGACCTCAAGGGCCTCCAGGACAAAAGGTATAGTATAAACAACAAAACTGTGAAAGTGATTATTCCTAACGGTGCCAAACTGTAAGCAAAAAATGTGAATGGAATTAGCTACTGTACACCACATTGAATCCATTAGTTTAAGCTCTGAAGTTTGTTTTTGCAAAATGAAACCATATAATGTGAGATGTAAGATTTCTCATTTCCACCATCCTTGGAAGTTCAAGCAATGTAAAACACTCTTTTCAATCTGTCTGTTTAACATTCAGGTGAATAGGTAACTATAACTTTCTTATTTATGCCCTGGTACAACTATGAAACCAAACGTAAAACATTGTGAAAGGTGGGGAGATAGAGTTTATGATTAAATGCACGTCCTTACTCAAATATGAGTGTCATATGACTACAGAATTGACCAGCAGAAACAAAGCACACAGGTGTTGCTGATAAAGGGTGCTTGGCTTGTTCTTGATTCAGGTGGTCTGCCAGTGTCTTCCTGTTCATTTTGTAACCCAAGATCTGATTTCCTATGAATGCCTTTAGCATTATTTACACTCATTAAATCTGACTGCCTCAGTTTGATGGAGTGAGCTTTGGATTTTTGGAATTACATCATTAAAACAGTCCTAGATGTATCAGCAATAGCAGCTAGTAAGTGGCACCATTCCAGTATCCACATGCACACTCCACCAAAGCAGGTCATTTTCACATTGATTTCAAGAGATAAGAAGGGTTATGGAAGATATTTAATTTGGGCAGGCTTAATTTCTATTAAGGACAAAAATAAATAAATGAAAAGGAAATAATAGTATTAACTTATGTGGCAAAGTTGTCGCCTCTTTTTCTTCTGAGATAATATTCTTTAAAATGAAGGTTTACTTGTATGGGTTAAAATGGAACTTTATGAACAAAAGGAATGAAATCATGATAATATGTAAAAATGTAATAACCGAGCACACAAATCCATGGGATTTTGCCATGGCTGTAAGATGTACAGGGTTTGCAAGCTGAAGGAGAAGACTACTCTTCATGTTTAGCAATGCAGGAATGTGACATTGTAAAACTGTACTGATTTTGAAGTTGTCATTATACAATTATTCCCAAAGAGATAGGGGAGTGGGATTTTTTGGATGTACAGCATCAGCAAAACCCACATCATGATGAGCTTTTGAATATATGATAAATCTTTATTGGTTAAGGGAATGATAGAATCAATTTTATTTACACTTTCTAACATCCTGTGTTTCATAAGAAAATTCAGTGGCTATATGAGACTGTCACTGAGAGGAGGAATTATTACAAGAAGGATAGTTTATTCAGGCTGATGGTTTAATGCCCTTTGTCTTATAGTTTTCTGGAAAAATTATACAAAGATGTGAAAATGCTCACTAAACGCCCCTTTGCAGTAGCGAGCAGTCACAGCCATGCATTCAACAAATAATGGTAACAGGAATGCCAAAGTGAAAGCTTTGGGAATAAGGGGAAAGCATTCAGAGTCATGGAGACATGCTGATAACCAGTATATTATTTATTACTGATTTGCAGCTCTTCTGTGAGCTGAAGCCTCTAGGGCATTCAAATGTTGGAGTTTTTGCAGGCCCTCATGAGTTGTTTCCATTTCTTGTTTCACAGGATTATTCCATCCATTATTTCCTCAACTCTATTTTTTGGGCAAACGTGTATCGATTTTGGCTGCATTCCCTTTGGGTGTTGGTGTCCTTTCACAAAACCTTTTCTAGTGAAACCTCTAACTGATGTGAATAGAGGGGAAAATGCTGTACGCTGATTCTTGGGCCTCAGGGTCTGACAGGCCTCACAGGATGCTCATTTGTTTTATGGGTGTTGGGCAACTGCACATCTCACCATTGACAAAGTCTCTGCCTTTCCCAGTCCTCTGGCCACTTTTTTAGAGTACCAGCCTTTCAAGTATCTATCACGCTTTTGTAATGTGTTAAGGTGCTTATTAGTGGAAAATAAAAATTATGCTTACAGTTTCCTTGCTGAGCAACAACATTTTTGTAGAAAGAAGGAAAAAAACTGTGTAATCTCATAATTTTCCTGCTTTCCTCATGCCTTACGTTTTTACTAAACATCTGTAGCAACAGTCAGAAAAGTTCCTTCAAAAAAAATATTGTCCATGATACAGAAGTAGTATGAGAGCTGTGTAAAAAGATCTGTCATGTTACAAGTCAGTGATAACATTTAATTTCCCCTTTTGTCTACTCCACGTGTTTGTCCTGTTTATTTTTATTTTATTTTATTTTATTTTAAGTGATTGCAGTAATGTTGATGCAATTTGAAAGGATATCAGCAATTATCACTTTCAGGCTGAATTGTTGGAGATTATCCATTAAAAGATTTTAAATAGATTGACCCTACCAGTTATTGAGCTTGAAGCATCCATCCCTCCACTTCAGATGCTTTAATCATTTGAAGCATTAAAGGTTTTTTTCAGATGCTATGTTAGATTGTGTCAGAACAATCTCAAAATTTATTGAGTGCATTAAATGGAATTCTAGTTTAATTGTTATATTTCTTGTGAAGCATCCACAACATTACAACGTAGACATGAACTTGAGGCTTGCTTCTGAAAGAGGCCATACAGCACAGCAGTCATTAAAATGTACAGCAGGAGATCATGTATAAGTATAAAATGCCATCTGAAAAGAGAGCTCAGCTTAACTAAAAATTAGTTTCTGAAAAAGATCTTGCACTTACAATATACAAGCATTCACCATCATTTTTAAGTACTGTATTAAGAGATGAAAGGTTTCATGACCTGTTTAATTTGCTAAACACTGCCGTCTGTTTCCCACCAGGGTTCTGTTGGAGTGCCTGGTGTTCCAGGGAGAGACGGAGAAGTGGTGAGTTCACTTGACTTTGTCAGCACTGTGGTTTTTTATGTCATTGATTAAAGCTACTCAGGGCTCGCAGGGCTCCTTCACATGAGCAATATGCAACAGTACATCCAGAGCTCTGATTTCAAATTAGTTTATTGGAAAAGAAAGTACAATCTGATTTGTGCTTTGAAGTAATCTTTTCTAGTCTAAGTTAAACAGTAATTGAACATAATTAAGCTGAAAGTCTGATGTTCAGATTTGATGATGACTGATAGACGTCCATATATGTGGTGTGTAACATTAGACAGTATTGTTACAAACTCATTTTTTTCTGCAGGTTTGGGTTTTGTTTTGTTTTATTTTCTATTAATTCAGTCCCATAATGGAAACACTTATATGATATTGGATATTTATACAGTGCCAAAACATTTTTAATACAAACTACAGAGAATAATGAGAGTGGAAAAGCAGGTGGAGAATAATATAAAATTATAGTCAGAGAAGAAAATGCAGAGAAATTAATTGAAAAGAAATAATCTTGAATGCAACTGGGAGGAGATGCTAAGTCAGTGTCATCTTTCAGAGCCAACACCAATTTGACTCAGAGTTCAGAATGGTGCTCCGTAAGGAGGGGTCTCAGTAAAGCAGCAGGGCTGTTTCGCAGCATTGCTGAGGTTTGTTGGCAAAGCTGGGTGGTGAAATTTAAATAATATCCCTCCCCAACTGTAAACAGTATTATCCATCTGTTGTTCTCATAAGCACTAACATTCACACTGAACTTGAAAAGCACTTGCAGAGAATACCAAAAGAAAAATGTGTAATATAGCTTGTTCACTGTGTTTAAAAAGCAATAGATGAGAGTGTATAAAGACCGTATTATACAATCCCTTCTCCTGCCTCTCTTCCCAAGAGCCCTCAGGCAAAAGTCACTAAGATATTGTAAATAATTGAATTTAAATTGGTCTTTCCCAAAAATAAAGATATATTGCTAATATAGGATGTATTAGGTTGTTGTACATCTGTCTTTAGGAGACCACATAGACTTAATTGCAATCATGTTTCATGGGAAAGGAAATAAATATGCAATTAACTTCATAAAGAAAAAAGCTATAATATCTTTAAACGTTGGTTAACAATTTTAGATTGTGTTTGAAAAACAGATCCTAACATTTTCAGTGTATTGTTTTATGTTCATTTTATTTATTTCCATATTTATGGCACGTAAAACATCCCTAAATTATCACCACTTTAATAAAGATATACTTATTTAGTATAAGTGGACTATTATATTTTTGACCTTTTTAAGAAAAAATAAATCAATTGCTAGGCTAAATCTAGATACCAGCACAAAAACCATACAGATACATACTGGTCAAATTCTTGTGTTGCACAATTGGTAGCTGATTTTGACTAGCAAGCAGTTCATTTTTTTGCAGAAAATGTATTTTTTTCATATAATACAAAGCAGATTAAAGATCAATGTCAGTATCTCTTTTAATAAATAAATAATTTATGTTAGCTTGGTAATAATGGTAGAAATAAAGTTAAACTGGAGCAGTATTTACAGAATCACAGAATCACAGAATAGTCTAGGTTAGAAGAGACCTCTAAGATCACCTAGTCCAACCTCTGACCTAATGCTAACAAGTCCTCCACTAAACCATATCCATAAGCTCTACATCTAGACATCTTTTAAAGACCTCCAGGGATCGTGACTCAACCACTTCCCTGGTCAGCTTATTCCAGTGACTAACATTTTCCGTAAAGAAATTTTTCCTAATATCCAACCTAAACCTCCCCTGGCACAATTTTAGCCCATTCCCCCTCATCCTGTCACCAGGTATGTGGGAGAATAGACCAACCCCCACCTCGCTACAGCCTCCTTTAAGGTACCTGTAGAGTGTGATAAGGTCACCCCTGAGCCTCCTCTTCTCCAGGCTAAATAGTCCCAGCTCCCTCAGCCACTCCTCATAAGACTTGTTCTCCAGACCCTTCACCAGCTTCGTTGCCCTTCTCTGGACTCGCTCAAGCACCTCCATGTCCTTCTTGTAGTGAGGGGCCCAAAACTGAACACAGTACTTGAGGTGCAGCCTCACCAGAGCCGAGTACAGGGGGACAATCACTTCCCTGGACCTGCTGGCCATGCTGTTTCTTATGCAAGCTAGGATGCTGTTGGCCTTCTTGGCTGCCTGAGCACACTGCTGGCTCATATTCAGCTGACTATCAACCAATACCCCTAGGTCCTTCTCTGCCAGGCAGCTCTCCAACCACTCATCTCCCAGCCGGTAGCTCTGCTTGGGGTTGTTGTGCCCCAGGTGCAGGACCCGGCACTTAGCCTTGTTGAACTTCATCAGCCTATCCAGATCCTCCTGCAGAGCCTTCCTACCCTCGAGCAGATTGACACACGGACCTAACTTGGTGTCGTCTGCAAACTTACTGAGGGTGCACTCAATCCCCTCATCCAGATCATCAATAAAGATGTTAAAGAGGACTGGCCACAGTACCAAGCCCTGGGGGACTCCACTAGTGACCAGCCTCCAACTGGATTTGACTCCATTCACCATGACTCTCTGGGCCTGGCCATCCAGCCAGCTCTTAACCCAACGAAGCGTATGCCAGTCCAAGCCATGAGCAGCCAGTTTCCTGAGATGAATGCTGTGGGGAACCATGTCAAAAGCCTTACTGAAGTCAAGGTAGACCACATCCACAGGCTTTCCCTCATCCACTAAGCGTGTCACCTTGTCATAGAAGGAGATCAGGTTCGTCAAGCAGGACCTGCCCTTCATAAACCCATGCTGACTGGGCCTGATCGCCTGCTTGCCCTGCAAGTGCCGCATGATGACACTCAAGATAATCTGCTCCATGAGCTTCCCTGGCCCTGAGATCAAACTAACATGCCTATAGTTTCCTGGGTCTACCTTCTGGCCCTTTTTGTAGATGGGCATCCCCCAGTCGAGTGGGACCTGCCCTGATAGCCAGGACTGCCGATAAATGATGGAAAGTAGCTTGGCCAGCTCTTCTGCTAGTTCTCTCAATAACCTCGGGTGGATTTATCTAAATCTAGTATTATTAAGTATGGTGCAACCTAAATAGTTTGCTACCAAAATGACAATTTTGGTAGCAAAGTGGATGAAAAAACAGATTCTCAGTGTGGTGTTACATACAAGATACTCTTGAGCAGCAATGAGGGTAATAATTTTAGTGTAAATTTTCTGAGTTTTCTACATATATGTGCAGCCTTCAGAGGAGTCCACATGCATATAAAGTTGTCCTGTACTGCGAGCTGATGGCTGGAACTCCTGATTTTGCTCAGAGAGATTCGTGCTGATTTGCAGAACAATTGAACTCAATTGAAATGTGTATTGCAAGTCATCCCCTTTTGAGAATCTTTGTGGTTAAAAGGCTTTACAAAAGTCTTAATGTCTTGGTAGCCTTTTAATCAGTGAACTCACTCTGTTTGTGCATGTGCTGTGTATGAGGTTCCAAGTTAATATTTTTTCTTAGTTGAAAAGGCAAAGAGTGCTAAGCACATGCTTAAAATTGCGTGTGAATGCTTTCCTCATCCAAGCGCTGAAATACATCATTCAGTTGATGAATGTCAGCAGTGAATTAACTTTCCTCTCTCCTTGAGCACTTGAATAATACAACTAGGTCATCTCCATCATGTGTGTGTCTGCAATGTGTGTGTCTGCAATTTTTCTTTTACTTTCTCTTCACCTATTCTTTAATTGAAATAGTGGAAAATAGGAGACGATTGACAAGTCTGACCAATAGGTCTGGAAATTAGATCATAATTTCTGAGTACACTTGGAACAATTTTCTAATTCCTTAACACAGGAACCACTTTTCTTAGACAATCTCTAAATATTAGAGTAAGTGTAATTTTACATAACCCACCTGTTTTTGCAGGACTGTTAACAGATCTT
The DNA here is from genome assembly GCA_011075105.1 of Heteronetta atricapilla. Lineage (NCBI taxonomy): Eukaryota > Metazoa > Chordata > Aves > Anseriformes > Anatidae > Heteronetta > Heteronetta atricapilla. Next base: position 30,735,367 of record CM021734.1, on the reverse strand, counting down.
GTTGTAACAAAAGTAGTAGCAAAACTGTTACCATAGCTTCACACATATACACACACACACACATATATACATAATTCTTTTAGGCCAAATCCCACAAAATATCACAGTTAGTCTTGCAAGGGCATTTATTTGTTTGTTTCTAAAGTGTGGCAACATTCTTCTTATCTTTTTGAGAACAGTAACTGGAAAGAAGCCGCCTAGTAATTCCTGCAGTTTGAGAGATGTTGTCTCTGGGTGGACAGAAGCCTTCTGAGATAGCAATAAAAGTCCTTGTAAGCACTCCCTTTCTTTTGCAGACCATTGTGCAATTCAACTGGAGAAGGTTGCTTCCTAGCAAGATGTCTGGTTTGGGGGGATAACCCTCTCTTTCTTGATCTCTAGTTAGAGGTCCTCAGGCATTAAAAAATGGAATGAAAGAGGATTTTAACTGCTTCCAGACATGAGGTAGCAGTCATCTAGGGATATCAGACCCCTACAGTAGTCATATTAAAATGAAAAAAACCCTCACTCTGTGTCTTCTCTGGACTGTTTTTCTTAAAAAAAGAAGTTTTCTTTTCTTTTCTTCTTTTCTTGGTATTTTTATTATTTTGCAAGGATGTATTGAGAACAGAGCGGTGGTCAGGACAAGCCATTTAATTTCAAATGGTTTCAGTAGTTTGACAATAGCAGTTTCCTAAACTTCAAAATAATTTCCCTTCTTGTTAGTAGACTTTGAGTTTGGTTGTACATTTCTCTTACTGCTTTCTTCATGCTTATTATTACTCTAATTCACATATATTTTCCCAATGATATATACTATACCATGTAGGACGTGCATTTGAAAAGTGGTATTACCAAATTTCTTTAGAGAAATGAAGGGTATGCATCTACTAACATTTTTTTTTCAAATAAAGAAATATAAAAGAAGGAAATATCATTGAATGCAGTTCACAAATTCTCAGACAGGTTTGCAGGCCAGCTGAGTCCTGTTGAAGATTCTTTCCACCTAATTTCAGCTGGTAAGTGGGCCAGGAGAGATTTCCAGTTCTTAAACAAACAATTTTAAGTTACTTTTGAGGGGGGTGAAAAGCAAATTGAAAGGAAATAATTCAAGCCTGGTTTGAAATGGAAATTGCAGTAACGTGTCTGAGAAACTACTTTTTTCTCTTCTGTCCTTGTTTATGTATTTTAGAGTAAAATTAGACTGGATTAGATTTGGGGGCCTCTTGTATTTCCTTCTCCTTACAACAGATTACATTCTAGTGACTAAAAAATATAGCAATACTGACAGCCTTTTTTCTCAGGGTGAGATGGATATCAACCAGCTGGTGTGGACGGAGTTATGTGTCCCACTGAAACCAAACCTATTTCAGAACAGTGGCCTCCAGGCTGTTTTTCTGTTACAAACAAGAAAAGCTTGGGCCTCCAGCCACATTATTTTTAGCTGTCTAATACTGCATATAAAGGTATGTATCTCCAGGGCACAGACTGCTCTAGTAAGAAGAGGTATGCTTTCAACAGCCTTGACTCCCTTAATATGTACTCTAGTGGGTGATACATTTTCAAAACAGGTCTGAAGTAGGATTTATGAGTTCATATTGACAGCTGAGCCCCAGCAGTGCTCTGTACAGTTGAGTCTTGATCAAATTCAGATTTGGGGTCATTGGAGGCCTTCAGACTGCCTGCATCACCAGACTTTCTGAGGAAATTATTACACCTATTACACCTACATAATTTGTTTCAGTCATGCTTTAACATCACAGTTTGTTGGTACAACAGTTTTCTTTCTAATTCATTTTAATAGTGACAGTTACTTAGTTTGTTAGAGTGCTGCTGCTTTTGAGAAACCAAAGTGCCTATCAGGGCATTTGGGGTTAACTTGTGGAACTGAATTAGTGTTAATAGCAGCTTCACATCCACGGGCTGGTTTGTGTAACATGTTAAAGCCTTTCCTGTTATTGACAGCAAACACAATGTCATGCAATATATCTGTTTGAAAATGCATCATCATTATTTTATTGATGGAGATCCTGCAATTTCTCTATAGCATATAAACAGACACCCCCCAAAAACTAACAAACCAAACCAAACCAAAGCAAAACAAAACAATAACAACAAAAGCACACCATGCCTGATGCATTTTTCTTCCCTGTAAGTAGTCATCAACTAAATTACAGGAGCATTTACACTCCTGCTTTAGCTGCTTGATTTTGAATGAGTGTAAGAACAATAGTACATTTGTTGGAAATTTTTATTTCCACCATTCTGAGACTATTTGTAAATTCAGCAAGATAGATCTAAATAACTTCAGATGGTGGTAGTGAATAAATGGGGACTTAAGTGCTTACAAAGCTTCTAGTGGTGGTGGTGTCCTTTTCCATGGTAGACAAATGTCTAGAGCATTGCCTTCTACTATTAACAGTATTTTACATTAAATTTGGGAAAAGGCACCTTTTCTGATATCTTCGAGTATTTTTTGGTCTATTTGTATAGTGAGTCATGTCATGAAAGCAAGACCTTTCTTTCGCTCTTTATCCAGTAATCAAAGGCAAGAGAAAACAACTCTATGTGAAACAAAATTTAAACGCTAGGAGCACTTCTGATGCAACATTTGCGGGTTTACCAGTTTGGCACATGATATTTTTGTACATCTAGTAGGTTTCTTTACTACTTTTACAAGTACTTGAAAACCTAAGTAGATAGGATATTCAAATAAGACGGTGCCGGTACCACAGCGTCCCATTAGACTCTCTACGAGTCACAGTAGCCCCAAATTGCTGAAGCAGCATGTGGAAATATAACCATCTTAATGCCACTATTAACAGGGTTTATTCTTGCAAAAGGCAGAATTTATTTTTGTTATGGTGTATCATTGTTGTCCCATGCGATCTCCAGCACACAGTTTCTATGGGATGGTCTAACTCAGAATCAGAACACGGCAGGGCAGAAAGAGGTAGCAGCCCATGTGGACTGGACAATTCCTTAAATCTGCATACTGAGACATGTCCAACCTGCTCACAGCATCTTCCTCACAGTCCATCTGAGTAAAGGAAGAGGGGTCCCTCTGAGAATGTCTTCATGCAATTTCTTTGGTCCTTGCAACTCTTGTTTGAGGGAGCACTGTGGTCCTCAGTACCATCTTAATTGGGATCATGGGTTACATTTTTATATGGGTACTACAAGGTTTTAGAGCATATTTTGTTTTAGTTATTCCAGTCCCTGTCTCTTAGTGGTGGGTTTTCAGGAAGTCATGACTGCAGAAAGGTAAGCTGTGACCTAAATTCAGGTAGGTGCACTATAGACAAAGTCACTCTTTAAATGGGAAAATAAATAAATAAATAAATAAAAAGTTGTTTTGAAAGCTAAATGATGTGCAGAAGACAATTGTTTCTGCAGCCTAACACCTTCATTGTCAGAGCTATTAAAGAGAGACTGCAATATGAGTCAGGAAACACATGGCCTGGTAAATATAAAAATATATGAGATTAAGGATGTAGTTTTATAGCTTCTGTCATCTTGCCAAGTTGAAAAGCAGTCTAATTGCAATTACTACAGATGGTGTTTCTGAATGTACAATTTCCCCATGCATGCACCAACAGCAGTGTAACTGTCCTCGGCCTTTTAAGAAAGTAGTTCTTTTGTTAATTTCCTAAGCACTAACCTGTGGGGATGAAACACATGTATACATATATATATTTTTTTAGTTTTAATATATGTTTTGATTTTAAAAAAAAGTAAATAAATGGAATGAAAGTAATTAACCATACTTCCTAACAGAAGTATTGTAAATTTTTTTCATGCCAAATACTAAAATCATCCTTATGGGACAAACATTCCTAAGATAACATTGTGTTTTAGTGTATAGCTGTGGAAGAACTAATTTCTACTACCAAGCAGAAAGTAAGTCTTGAAGAAGTCAAGCTACTTTCCTCCAAAATGTTTGCTGTTCTTTTGCTTTGTAGATACTTTTTTAGAATTTCAACAGGAGGTCTGTTAGGGGTTGTATTTTATTTTTGTTTTTTATTTTATTTTAAGCTTTTTTATAATAGTTAAAATATGTAGCCAGACATGCCTAAAAGACCTGAAGTATGAAAAATGGAAGCCCCCTGAGACAAAGCTTGTTTTGCTGTGCATTGGGAATGTTTACCAGGGATATAGATATACCTTATGTGCTATAATTTTTTATTTCATCTTACTGCTCCCTGCTTCCTTGTATTGACAAGAAAATCAGGTTCTAAAGCAGTGAAAGGGATATTATGGATATGACAGAAGATGATTTTATACTAGCACCCTGTGCTTCTGGCCTTTAGAAACTGAAGGATAATCACTTCAAAACCATAAAGGCACAAGGTCATCGCTGGGCTGGCCTTGTAGGTTTGTCTTCAATCTTTGCCCTTCCCAGAGCTAACGTCTGGTGTGATTATGCCTATGGCTGGTACTTCCAGAGTTAGAAACATGCAGTGTGTTGGCCATAGGAAAGTCACCTGTGGGCCAGATACAAAGCGGTTAGAGTGAATAGGGATTTATTAGGACTGGTAACAGCTGGAGGTTTTCACTTGTTTTTCCAAAGAAAGTAAGATAAGTCTTTTGACCACTTTTTAGCATCTCTTTTTTTGTTGCTTTCATACCAGTAGCTGTCTGCATTTATAACTCAGATTTGTAAATTTGGGAGGAAAGTACAAGCTTGCGATATCAACCCTTTGATTAGTGACTTAAGCCCCTTAACGTGTCAGCCAACTGCAGCTGTTTTAAAATGAAGGAGACAGAAACAAACTTGTTGGGGTGTGGGATGAGGAGAAACAAGTGCATATCCATTGGTCCCTTCTGCTTCACTTTGTCAACTGGCCATTTTCTTCAAGTGCTTTTTAGGTCAATCCCTTGGAACACTTATGCCTAATCTCCAACAGCTTCAAATCATTACCACTCATATATCAAATGCCTATGCTACTGTATCAGCCTAAAAGCTACTGTAGTACAAACGAGCCTTGAAAAAAAAGGGTTGACTCAAAGAGCTATGTAATTCCCCATGGGTTTAATAGCACCTAGTACTTTTTTCTCTGGTGAGGAAAATATCTCACTGGAATTTTGCAAGAACCTCAACATTTTTGTTTTATATTTCAAAATAGTCCAACACTTAGTGACATTATTGTATTTTATGTTCCTTTACCTAATTTAGAAATAGAATGGAACCTTCTTCCTTGGAGAACCCAGGAAGGCTTTTATGGAGGATTGGAAAATATTTGTTGTTGCACTTGGAACAAGCCCTTATCTTAACTCTTTTGTAACTTGTGAGCAGAGAGTTGGTTCATCATGTGTACTGAGTTCAACTCCTGTATGAAAATTTCAGCTGTTTCTGATAAGAATTATTCTTTCTAATTTGATTATCATGCTGACTATTGTATTTAACTTCTAAGCATTTTATACATTTACATAGCAAAAGACTTACAGAAAAACCTAGCTGAAGGCTTTTTCTGATATTCTTTTGGATGCTACCTTTACGTTCTTTGCCACACCAGAAGTACAATGCATTTGTGTAGGTGAGGGTTACAAAAAAAGAGGCATGGTTCTTGAGAAACTGAGGAATACTTCTGCAAAAGGTTTCACTCAGACATCACCCCTAGTTGCTTAACAACCATTGCTTTATCACTTAAAATAAATAATACCCATGTTTGTTTTTTTCATAAATCTGTGAAATGAACACCAGAAAATGTTTTAAAGTTTTTTGTTGGTGGTGGTGGTGGTGGTGTTTTTGTTTTTGTTTGTTTTGTTTGTTCATTTGTTTTTTTGGTATTTGTTTCTTCTTTTTTTTTTAACTTTGGGGGAAAAAGAAATTTGCAAGTAGTTGTCATTTGTTGATTGACTTTTGAAAGTGACTCATGACTCCTTGTACTGTGGAAGGGTTTATATGCTATCTGTTAAATGTCCCCAAGATTTGGATCATTGATGTTATGCTGAATTTTTTAACAATCTTTTAAATTTAAATTTCAGCCAATGGTACTAGAGTAATGGACAAGCAAGTTATATTTAAAAAACAAACAAACAAACAAAACTATCTATTCTTCCAAATTCTTCCATTTCTAGAAATAACCCTTCTCATTTTTCATCACTATCTGCCTTTCTTATGAGACCAGAAATACAAATGTCAAAGTCATTTAAGATAAGCCTTTCTTGCAGTATTTCTGAATTGCAGAGAAGAGAGAAACATTGATAGTCTTTCTGGAAAGAACATGCAAAAGCACATTCCAGAAAAGGTTAGTTGGACAGCTTTTCAGAATCAAAAGTTTCATTTTTTTTTTCTGTTTAGTTTCACACCTGTGTATTTCCACCACTTCCAGTGGAATTATTTCTTATCTATACAGGAACTTGAGTTAGAGTTAGTCCACTCTAACTGAGGAAATAGCACATATAAGTACCTGTTTGTGGAGTACATATTCAGGCTGAGCAATCTTAAATTTTATTTATCATGACTTACCTAATATGAGACAGTTCATGAAACAATGTTAATATACTTCATTATGTCTTTCTTAACTGCATCTTTTATTTTCTTTGCCTTTAGGGTGAACCTGGTTTGCCTGGTGTAGCAGGAGAGAAGGGAGCAGCGGGACTTAAGGTTAGTATTGAAAATGGATTAAAAACAAAAGCACATGGTAAGTGGGTGCATATACATTACAGTCATGCTTTCCAACTTGTGTTTATATTCTGACTGGCTTTTAATGATCTGCTCACTCCAGTGATCTGTGCTGTAAGAGGCTTTACACATTTCTCCATAAGGAAGCATTATCTTCTGCTGTGCATGTATAATTCCAGTCAGTGGCACTGACGCATATGCATCCACTGCCAAGTGAATGTAATATGCCTGCAAGTGTTTGGGAATTTGGGGACCTTTTAAAGAAAGGCTTTGTTTATGCTCCTTACAATGTGTCTCAGGCTTCTGAAAAGCTACTGTGGTCAGTTCTTTGATGAATGTCAGAGTTAAGTCTTGAGCCCTGATCCTGCTATTACAGAAGTTAGCAACAAACCACATTAGGAACATGTCTGGGCCTCTATCTGCTGCATCAAAATGTCTCTTTGCATTTATGTTATTGTTAAATGATTTTTTTTCTTCCTGCTCTTTTAATACTGAACTAGTGAAATAGAACATAAAGAACATGATAACTTTGTTTAAAAGAAAGCTCAAAATGTGCAAGATGATGTGATCTGTGGGCCTCCTGGAATGGGTAGTGCTAAATGCTAATCCCATCAGCTGTGAGCATGCATCTTGGGTGCATTGTGCTCCTCAGCTGATTCTGTGCATCACACTGCTGCTGACAGACACTCAGGGTAGGCTCTTTACATTTACTGACTGGCTGCTTGTCCATCAGGGATGAAAACAAAACATTTGGGAGCATGACCTTTTCTTACATTGCATACAGAAGAAGCCAAATGGTGGTGGTTGATGCTTAATTCATATTCACAGCTGCAATCTTTGAGTTGCCTAGCGACTACCAGCTATCAGAAGGGGCAAAGATGAGGCAGAGTGCATTTTTGAGCCAAAATCACAGAGATGAGATGTCAGGGTCATCCTCAGTGTGCAAAAGTGCATTTGCCATTGAGCCAGTTTCTCAAGCAAGTTATAATTACAAATAAAGGCTATAAGCTATCTTTTTGTTACACAGAATGTCAGGAGCAATAAAGACTCGTTGCTTTGAATCAATTATGAATTATATCAAGACACTTAAGGCTTTCTGTTTCTCACATGGAGCCTTCTAAGCCATTAATAGAATCATAAGACTTTCCCCTCATATTCCAGCCTTTGGATTTTTCTTTATTTATTCCCAAAATAAGGAGAACTAAATGCAGATGTCATTTCTGTCACAGTAGGCCATCCCACAAACATATATTCCTGTTTGTCAGGGTTTAATCTAGAACAAAACAAAACAAATTAAAAAACCTTTTCATTAAAAAAAATAATCTTTTAAAAATTATGTCGAAAATGTATTGTCTGTTGAGTTCTCTTAAATTGTCTTATTATTGTTTATAGAAGTTTTTGGATTTTGTCATTTGAAACAGTGTCATCAATAGTGACATAACAATAATATTAACATTTCAAATTTTGCTCATGTTAGTAACTTATGACTTCTTTGCTCCACTTATTTCAATCAGGGTGACCCTGGAGAGAGAGGAGAAAAGGTGAGGCATATTTTGCTTTCTTTTTTGGTCTGTTTTTTGAGAACTGTCACTGCACTGATTCTGAGTTCACAAAAAATGAATGCAGCTACAGTCTACAACTTGAGAATCATTGTGCAGCTTTTGCTAGTGTCAAATAATACTAATACAAGTTACTCCTTCTGAGATTACTGTGGTGTGATTACTCATGGAGAGCAGTGGTCATGTGTTAAAGGCTGCACAGTTGAGCAACACTGCACCTAACCATTACTGTTAGCATCAGAAAAAGATGAGTCTGTTAGAATAAATGCAAATGCCAAACATTTCTTGTAACTTGGTTTTGATGCTCTAATGGGGAGTAAATCAATTAGGTAACAGAATGATAAATACACAGACTCCACAAAATATATGGTCATGCAGAGAGGAGACAAGCTCCATGCTGCAAAACGTGGGTGCAATTCTCCCCTTTCAGGTAAAGTTGCTGGTAGGAGCACCCATGTTAGAGTAAATGCTGAGTGTGAATTAAGCCTCTGCATCTCTGCAAGGACAGTCTGAGAAATGCTGTAAGCTTTGTATTGAGCAGGAATCTGTACACGGGCTCATCTCCTGTCAGTAAACTGACACATGCTTTTTTAAAAAGTAAGCTGCTTGTACTCAGGTGCTATTTGCTCTTGATAAATGCTTGCCTATGCAACTTCAATTTGCAGCTGCAACTGAATTTCACTTTCAGATCTGTGTAAATCCATGTAGTAGCAGCTGCAAGCATGCTTTGTAAAGGCAATTCACATACTCACAAGAACATCATAAAATTAATCCAGGGATGTCTTGAAAGTGTATACCCTACATGTAGAAGTATGTAATTGGGAATCTCTTCGTGAAATCATTACTTTTGTTAAAATCATATTTTTAAAGGAACTCCAGGGATCCCTTGTTTGTTTTCAGATACAAAGGGAATATAACAACAAATTCTAACATATTCTGGATTTCTGTTACTTACAATCATGATGTTTCCCTGTAGTCATCTATTGTCTTTCTCTAAAAAAAATGTAACTGTAAATGTCCCCTGTGTGCTTTATCATGTCAAATGGACTTGGAATATCAAGTTGCTAGAATAACAGTTGCTAGACTGTTAGCTAGTTCGCCTTGTGTTAGTGACTGTGGTATACAAAACTTTTTCTGTTACAAGTCCTCTGAATGGAATTCTACATTAAGGTTTTCAGAGCTATATGACAGGTGTTGAGTGAGTATTGTTATTTAAATATTACTACTGGTTATCTGACAAAGACCTAGAGGAATGTTTTTAGCATATTTAGAGTCAGTATTTATCAATACTTTTGGCATTTTAAATATTTCTTGAACTCAAGTCCCACAGACATTTTTGGCCTAGATCTTCACATATAGCAGACCTTTTCGTGTACTCTGGTCTTACTATATGGCTGAATTAAAAATAAAGGGTATTTTTATAGATAAAAATTTTGAAGTGTTTCTTTAAAAAGTTGTTTTTAAAATAGGGAATGTCTATCCAGCCATAAAGAATTTGTCTGAATATCATTTTTTTAATAATAAACAATATATATAATTTATTTAGAGATAACCACCATTTTGGTGGCTATTTGAAGGAGTGGAATTAGAAGTTTTTCTGGTTCATGAATCATTCATGGAAGTACTTCAAACTCAAAGAGTTTATAGCATACATCACTTGAGAATCCTAATACTAAGTAATAGGATTGGGTAACTGTGAACTGAATTTGATAAGGTGTGTTTAGGTGAGTGTCTCTGTTGGGAAAAAAAAAATATGTACTGGTAATTCAAAATGCTAAACCGTCATGAAATCATTCCTTTGTTGCTAACCATGATGAATTGGGCAAGTCTGTAGGCTATACCAACAGGAAGATAGTTATTTGATAGTTTATGTGTTTTTGAGGATCTGTGAAAAATGTTTATAGGGAAGACTATATTCAAACAACAAATGTAGCAGCTATAAAACCCACACTTCCTGACCATGTCATAGAGAGATTGACTACCTGATTAACAGAATTAGCTTGCTAATCATGGTTGAATGCTGACTCCTCTCTGCGTGCTGTGTGCTTACATAAAATCATTAATAAAATACATGCATTTTAATTATAGGGTGATGCTGGAGAAAATGGACCAAAGGGTGACACAGGAGAAAAGGTACACTTCATATTGATAGAGAAGAAAATGTGGTGTTGGCACGCTTCAGTCTAAACAACTAATGAAAATAATAATTTGATCAAAAGGAAAATGTGTATTAAAATTTCTTGTAAATATGTTGAACATTTGACTGGGTTCATTCTTATGAACGGCAGAAAAAAGGTCACTGTTCTGTCCAATTAAGTACAAAATTCCTGACTTTATGCAGCAGCAGCTTTAGTACAGAACATATCAGCATCAGTACTCCTCTTAGCTGATATGGGCAATGTACAGAAACTTTGGACACAACTTGCAAGACTGTTGATATTGTGTCTGGTAAGTTACATCCATTTCAGATATGTCCTAGCCGTTCACATTTCCCACTCTCTGTTACCTGCAAAGAAAGGGACTAAGCCAATATGGTATCATGGTAGCTAACTTCCTTCCAAGCAGCCAGCTGGACAAATGAGAGTTGAAGATAAGAACTACATTTTATATTTTTTTAACGGGTAATATCAGCAATAATGTCACTTAATGCCTTGTTAGTTCACTGTTGCAAAGTACCAACAGGTAGTAGTCACTGCAGAGTAGAAGTTGTTAAATTCTATTTTATTTCATTTTTTATTTTGCTTTATTTTATGTGAAGCTCATTCTGTATCTCTACACAAAAGATCAAAATTGAACTTGAGTTTTCAAATGTGTTTTATATATAAGTCAAGAGTCTTTATTTTAGCAATCAGAACAAAGCCTGTGGAGCACAGAAAGAAGGGTCGGTCATAATGATCGATGATCTGGATGAGGGCATTGAGTGCACCCTCAGTAAGTTCGCAGATGACACCAAGTTAGGTGCGTGTGTCGATCTGCTCGAGGGTAGGAAGGCTCTGCAGGAGGATCTGGATAGGCTGGACCGATGGGCTGAAGTCAACTGCATGAAGTTCAACAAGGCTAAGTGCCGGGTCCTGCACCTGGGGCACAACAACCCCAAGCAGAGCTACAGGCTGGGAGAAGAATGGTTGGAAAGCTGCCAGGTGGAGAAGGACCTAGGGGTATTGGTTGATAGTCAGCTGAATATGAGCCAGCAATGTGCTCAGTTGGCCAAGAAGGCCAACGGCATCCTGGCTTGTATAAGAAGCAGTGTGACCAGCAGGGCTAGGGAGGTGATCATCCCCCCGTACTCAGCTCTGGTGAGGCCGCACCTCGAATACTGTGTTCAGTTTTGGGCCCCTCACTACAAGAAGGACATGGAGGTGCTTGAGCGAGTCCAGAGAAGGGCGACAAAGCTGGTGAAGGGTCTGGAGAACAAGTCTTGTTCAGCCAGGAGAAGAGGAGGCTCAGGGGCGACCTTATCGCTCTCTACAGGTACCTTAAAGGAGGCTGTAGCGAGGTGGGGGTTGGTCTGTCCCACGTGCCTGGTGACAGGACGAGGGGGAATGGGCTTAAGTTGCGCCAGGGGAGTTTTAGGTTAGATGTTAGGAAGAACTTCTTTACCGAAAGGGTTGTTAGACATTGGAACGGGCTGCCCAGGGAAGTGGTTGAGTCACCATCCCTGGAGGTCTTTAAAAGACGTTTAGATGTAGAGCTTAGTGATATGGTTTAGTGGAGGACTGTTAGTGTTAGGTCAGAGGTTGGACTCGATGATCTTGAAGTCTCTTCCAACCTAGAAATTCTGTGATTCTGTGATTCTGTGATAAAGGTCTCTAGCCACATAATCTTACCTATTTATGATGCATCCTTTTGAGTAGATGTTGTACATGGCTTATTACCACTAGTTTGGAATGCATATGCTTCTAAAAACATTGAGTTCACCCTACACTTGAGCAGAAGCACAAAAATTTATTGTGTCATTCTCATTTCCCCCCTGCCCCCATGTTTAATTGCATAACCAACTCAGATCAGTGTGTACTGCAAGGAGTTGTTTATGACAGATTTATCAAAATGCTGGTAAGGAATACATGCAAATCTCTCAGGCTGTATAATTTGGAAACAGTATTAAAGAACACAAAGATATTATAGGGCATATTCTAAAATCAGATCTTAAAAATAGTCATTAGGTTTAAGAATAGTCAAGTTATTTGATTCCAAGAGTTCATTTAAATAATACTTCTACTGCTTATTACCCCAGATTAAAATCTGAAAAACCTTATTTAGATATATACACAGGGTATTCCAATAGTCTTCTTAATCCACTTTTATAAGATTTAAGAGCATAATCTCTACGCAAATATGAGATTTTTATTCAGACTTAGTCCTGCAACAAGTAAACAGGAAGTTTATAATAAACCTGGGAAGTCAAGTGTAGCTTTCCTTGTTGCTTTGTTATTTTATCTGCTGTGAGAGTAAGCCTGTATCCATTAGTATGCCCGTGATGCACTGTGGTCTGCAGTGTATGCATCTACTTGCTTGGGATCTTGTTTAGTGAAAAGAAAAAAAAATGTCTCCCTCTTCTAGCAAGAGACCCTTTCTTCATGGGTGTAGTTTTTTTAACATTTCTGTATTTAATCAGTTTGGGATCAACTTGTGGAAAGTGTAGGTCATCAGGAGATTTCTTATATTTCTGTATCTAAAGAAATTTCAATGAATTTGTTGGACTCACAATACAGAAGTCTTCCATCTCCTCAAGGTTTTTTATAAGTTTCAGAGGTGGTGTGGTGACACAGAAATACATGCTGTTTGCATGGAGTGCATTGCTCTAATAGTGATGGGCTGGCATCCACTGCATGAATTCTTGGTACAGAATAAGCAAAACTATGATTTAGTTGACTTTTTTTTTTTTTTTCCCTCCATTTTCCTTGCCTGTGAGGCAATGTGCCACTCAAAAAATATCCAGAACTTGCAGGAGAGCTGCAGCTTAATGGTTCCAAAAGATATCTCTGCAAACAGCACTTTGCTAGAGAGCTTAGAGGGATGTATTTTGACAGATAATATAGGAACAAGAATTAAACATGGTGTCATTACATTACATTTGCACTGCTTAGCAAGGATTGTGTTCTTTCCTGCTGTTCATCACAGGGGAAAGATTTTGCTACATGATCATTGAATATAATTCAGGCATGAATTTACCTAGCAATTATTAATCATGCTAGTGATAGAGGAAATAAGAATGTCTGTTACAGACACATTTAATTAATATGTTCACAAAGCCTTGATTTTTTTTTCCTGCATTTCTTTTCTTTCTTGCTTGCACTTCTTTCACTTGCCATGGTCATTTCAAAGAGTTAAATTTACTAGACTGTTTTGCTATAACACAGAGTATCAGAGTAGCACAGTGGCATGCCCTTTGTGTTTTCCTCTGGGTATTTTCTATTGGGGCAAGAGTTTAACATAGAAAGCTGTCCTTTTTTGTTGTCTTAAAAGAAGCAGATGGAATCAAGTCTCAGCAAATTTCACAGCCCAGCCTTATTAACGCATTATGGCTTACTTATGGTCTTCTGCTATGTTTTTTCCCTGCTATGCAACCTATGCCTTGTATTTAGGTAGCTCTGAAATGTCTCAGGCATGTGTTACATTATGGGACTTCACTACCAGATGAGAATTGACAGTTTTTGCCAACTGAACACCTGCGGAGAGCAGTTCAAGACTTACTAAGTGTCCATTCATAAATAAACTTTTTAAGAGAACTACTGGAGGTAATGTTCAGAGATGAGATAAGGCTAGTACTGATTCAGTTCTTAGCTGTTCAACCACTTACATGTATGTCCCCTCTTTGGTCAGTAAACAAGACATTTTATATAAGTAAATGCAGAGTCTATTACACTAAATTATCATGCCACATGTTTAAGAGATTTCATTCATAGAAAATTAAAAGCATTTCTTTAAAATATTAAATGATGTTTCTGTGAGATAAATACTAAATATTTATTAGCATAGTGAGAGAGAGGTCAGGTGGCAACAATTTCAGGCTTGGTTTTAGGAATTGGCTCCTATTTGTTCAATTAGTGTAAGTTTTCTTTTTACCCAGAAGATCTCAGAAACACAGGCTTGGGTACATACTTCGTGACATGTGATTTAAAAAGGAAACCATGTTTGCTGAGTTATCCTACTTTGAAGACAGTGCCAATGCCAGACTTGAGTTCTTATTCCTGCTTTTCTACTCTAGCCTTGGCTGCTGGAAATTACCAAGTATCTTTCTTGTGTGTGCGTGTTCCCCTGCTAAAGTTTCTTCATTTCTAAGCTGTCTGACTCATCAGAGAACTGAGAACATGCTGTGCCATATATTTTTCTTTAATCCCATATTAATTTTCATTCTTATGTGAAGATGGATTATAAATACTTTATAAATACTCTTATCTAACCCATATCCATCATTATCCTTTAAAATGTTTAACTTGTGAATGTCTCTTACCAGTTGCTTTGCCAGTTTATAGCTATAAAAAGTCCTTGAAGCTTTGCAGTTGTACATGCTTGTAAGGGATATCAGCTGTATCACTCATGCATGTCTGTCAAGATGAGGCAGCTCAGGTTTCCAGACATGTATCAACGCTTCATAAAACTGACTTTTTATTTTTTTTCTTCACACGAGAGCACTGCAGCAACTATGTAGAGGAAATCTATTTCTCTTCTTCAAAAAGTAGTGAACATGTTATATGGTATCATTTAATTTTATTACACCGATAAATATATATATATATGTATACTTAAAACAAATTTTAAACTATGACATTCCCAAAATGCTTCCTCCAGCTTCAATGAACCACCAGGAATGGATACTTTGCTTAAACATCTTCAAAGTGGTTTACACTACTGGCTCCTGTACTACCTATGTAAATCACTAACAGGCTGCTGGGGAGCTTGCAGTTGCTGCTGTGTAGCAACCTGGTGTTTTCAATGAACAATCCAAATTCATTTTGAGTAACAAATAATGAGGTAGTTCTTAAAATAAAAGCACTCTAGCCATCTTCAACAGTCTGTATTTTGACTAGCAATTTTTTTCCTTAGTTTAGTTTTTTCCATATTTATGGCATGCCATTTAAGAAAAAAATGCAACAAAGTGATACACAATAATTTTAAGTGTCCTGTGGCAATTGCACAAAATGAACAGGGAGGGAGCTAAAAGCTTTGCTACTGGGTCACTTGCCAATTCTCTGACCACGTGCATATCACTGCCTATCAAGTCCAATAATACAGAAGAACTCTTTTTGAATGCAAGATGTTTCTTCAGAACAAAAAGTTTTCCTGAATACATAAATTACTGGAGCCATCTCATCCTGTAACGTACAATACATAACTGCATTGAACTACCAGTTTAAATAGGCTGAAGAGCTGTGAAAATTAAGCTATGACCTGTCCTGATGGGCATAAACACATAGGTCACTGTTTTTTCAAGGTTTACCTTCATTAGCACAAAAAGCTTTGTCAGTCAAGACCTGACACTTGCCATCTACAGAACCAGGTCAAAAAGATCACTTATATGCTTTGTAAATGGCAGTAAAATATTTTTAATGTATATCAGCAATTTAGAGATGCCAAACTATGTTCCATCTTCTGGCTTTATGAAGCACATCTATACAAAATCAGCAATTATTGCATATACATTACTGGTTGTGAAATTTGAGGTTAATTATTGTGCTGTTTGAAACTAACTCTGTCCAAATGTTCTTTACAATAATACTGCTTCTTTTTGAATCATTTTGGTTTAATTTCAATGGATAAATTTCTATGTAGCATCACAGAGAATTGGTACTCTTGCTATATAGTTATTTTGCTACATAATCTTGCTATAACCTTGCATATTTTGCTGTAGCTCTTTTCTTAAAAAAATGTATATGTAATAAGTATGATGTGGATTTTCTATTAGGGTGACCCTGGTTCATCTGCTGCAGGAATTAAGGTAATTTAATGTTTAAAGCAGTTGCATGGGAAGAAGAGGGGTGGCTGGTCTGTGTTACTTTGTAGTGTCACAGCTGTTTCAGGTACCATTAATGTTATGATTTTCCCCAACCTTATTTTTAAATCATATTGTCAGATTTCATGCCTTTCATCTCTTTTCTATTAGGGTGAACCTGGTGAATCTGGGCGACCCGGACAAAAGGTATTAGTTGGAAATTCTTGTGTCTTTTTTTCTTCACTGTCAGATTTGTGATAGAACTTGTTATGCAGATGTTACCAGTGACATTTACTTCTACTACGATAATCCCAAGGGTTTACAATTTAACAGCCCAAGACTTGTACACTTTTTTTGTATGGTCACTTTGTATTTTAAAAAGCATAGGAATTACACTAATTAGCATGAAAGGCAATATTAGAATAACCCACTTCCTCTTCGAGTGACAGAGTACTTCTTGTGTTGAAAGTTTACCCATTTGCAGCTGGTGAGACTAACAAAGAATGGTTCTGCTACTTGAATGATCACAAGTTAACCTTGCATGTTTGACTGAATATTAACCTTCAGATTATGGGACATTATTACATCTCATTAGGAAGAAAATAAATGCTGACTAGAATCCCTTTTCCATGTACTTGTAAGAGGAACTGAACTATCAGAGACATGCAATGGGTAATGCTGCTTCATTTTTCCTTCCTGAGGAAGAAATTCTCCTGGGTGCCATGTAGCCAAGACTGGTTATTTTATTTTATTTTATTTTATTTTATTTTATTTATTTTTTATTTTATTTTATTTTATTTTATTTTATTTTATTTTTGCAAGTAAAGATCCAGCAGGAGCTATATTGACTCTGTGCTGTATGAGGCCCTATGAAGCTGGGGAACTTCCCCTTTGAATTCACAGTCCATCAAACATAGTGAATGCTGTGCCTTCGGCTGCCTTTCAGGAGAGTAGGAGGCAGGTCCTGCTGGGAGAAATGGTGAAAGGGCAAAGAGAAGAGACAGTGAGGGAACCAGATTTTTGCTTTGCAGCACTTGTTTCCCTCTGGAGCCTTCAGCACCGTTCTTGTGTCTTATAACTGAAAATCACCCACTGCTGCCAGAGTAGAGCAAAGCGCAGCTGAAGGTTGAATGAACAGGCATTCCAGCCAGCCACCCAAGAGCTAAAATTCTATATAGTGAATGACAGTACAGCTGTTTCTAATACTCAGGGCCTTTACATGACTAAGCAAAACCCCCGAACAATTATTAATGTAAAATAAGAAGTTGAGTCTTTTTGTTTGAGAATTATTAATTGTCATCAATTATAACAGACTAAATAAAGACTGTTATGGTTGCAAATGTAGTTCTTTAGTAAAATGCAGTTTTAATTAGAGAAAGTAATCATACTAGTTTAAAGCTATCTAATCTGTGGAATCATTAACCGTGTGCATTCTGCACTGTGTGCTCTGCTTGGGTAATAAACTAGAAAATGCACTTAAGAGCCTGTTGAGATTCATCCTCTCATTAGCTGGCTGCTATGGAGGCAAAAGCAGCAGTGATTTATCAGCAGGCTCTTGCATCTCAGTCCCCAGGCACTCAGGTTTGATCTCGTTTATGTAATATAGATAAGTGAGAGGCATGCAGTTCAGACTTTGTATAGTCTCAGCTTGTTGTTCACACCAAAGGGGCCTTAATGCATTCTCTCCACATCACCTCACAAAATCCCAATATGCCACCTCCCTGTGCCCAGCCAGGGCCAGCAGGTCCCATAATATGCTCACTCAGAGTGCCTCGTCTGCCATCGTGCCCCTGTTCAGCAGGAACTTGCTCACTCTACTAGAGGCTGGGGGTAACCCTTTCTCAAACAGACATCACCACTACATCACCTCTCTTCTTTTCCCCCTATTGTGCCCCATTCCTATTTCCTTCCTTTTTCTTCATTCCTTGTATATTACTTCTTCCTCTTTTTCCTTAACCATTACCCTTAACCTTAACTCCTTAACCATCTTCTAAGAACAGATAAATACTGAACTGCCAACCTGAACATTATTTACATGAGATGAGGTGTGATGGTGTTTGAATGGCCTGACAAGGCTGTTGTTGTGTGGCATATATTGTATTGCAGAGGTGATAGAACAACCTGCCCTGCCAACCCTAGCATTATGACGTGGA
This sequence comes from Heteronetta atricapilla, assembly GCA_011075105.1. Classification (NCBI taxonomy): domain Eukaryota; kingdom Metazoa; phylum Chordata; class Aves; order Anseriformes; family Anatidae; genus Heteronetta; species Heteronetta atricapilla. The sequence goes on along the minus strand of CM021734.1, from coordinate 30,717,115 downwards.
GTTAGTATACAGCCTCTGCTTCTTCAAATATCATTGTTCTCTTTAATCATACTCACATATTTTGTATTATGAAAGGTCCAGAAAATAAAATGTTATACATCATCTACGATACTAATTTTAATGAAGCGTTAGTGATTTCATTGTTCTACATTCTTTCCATCTTTGAGGGGCATCTTCATTGTTTTAGATTACTGTGAATCTGAAGTGGCCTTGCCAAATCCTCTCTGCTTATTACGTGTGGTTCCCTAGGGGTTAGCTCTGTCCCAAGACTAAACAGTGACCTACTGCAGCAATATTAATAGATTTATCAGTTCTAATTATTCAAATGCTGAGCATAGAAGTGAAACTTAGTGCTTCACAGTTGGATGAGGCTGGGTCATGTTAGCTGTGTGACATGTATGGCTACTAAGGTAAGAAAGTGAAAGATGAAGAGAAGTTTTGTAGCTTGCATTTTGTCTTGACTGAGTGTAATAGAGACTGTTTAATGGATTATTCTTTTGCAAGAGTGACAACCCATTTCCTGCTTTAGAAAGTGTTAGGCAATAAACCAAGAGCTAGAGTACACTCTTTCATCTCATTTTATAGTTAATATTTTCAGACTGGATTCTTTCTTGTGCTTTTAGGCAGTATGAATAGTTAAAATGTTGGAGTGACTGAAATGGACAAAGAAGCTGTTATCAGATCCAGCTATAACATGTAAAACTTACTCCATTTGGTAAAGCAATTTGCAGACCCTCTATTGTGTTTTTCAGCAGTGTTTTAGTGGCAGAACGTGATTTTGTTATTAGTGCTTCATGTCTGGTTAAATATTATTGCCTCAAAGTGGTTTTGGGTACTGTAGTCTGAGGAACATCTGTATGCATGTGATTTTTTTGACTATATACATGCATACATATCTGTATAGATGAGTGAATACATGTAAGTATATATGTATGTGTATACACACATACAAAATGTTCTAATAGCAAAATCTGTATGAATCAGCCCAAACCACAGAGCAGAAATCTGGATTTCTGTAAAGCTCAAGAGTGTACAAAATCTGGAATATAGTTCAACTCATTATAAAGGTAAAAGTTGGCTTCACAGTTCAGAAATGAGCTTCTAGAAAGTTCAGGGAATATTTGGATCCAATGTGCTGGTTTCAATCCACATGTGTAATAAAATAAAGTCTACAGCCTTTAAAATAATGTTTGCTTCACATTATTGCTATTTTTTGTCGTTCATCATTTTTATTTCCCTAGACAACATCTTTCTATTTAGTTGATACCTCAAAATCCTCATGTGTGAGAATGTTATACTAGGCTTTCTTGTCTTAGACTAATATCAACTTCACTTCAAAATAAATACATTCAGCTTTCTATACTTGTTAACAATTTACCCTTGCAAATGCTGTATTATAGGTCATTTTATTGCAATTTTAAATAAGTAAGGCATTTATGGGTAAAACTATAGAAGCTTATATTCCCGCTATCCTTCATTACACCATATATATTCAGAGATAAATACCAAGCACTGAAATGATGCAACAGATAGGTCCATAAAAATGATGGTGCGGTTGTAATTAGGCAGTCCTGCTTGAATTGCACAATTTAAACCTGAATTACTTTCTAGCTAAATCAGACAGTTATGCAGCAAAATATATATCTCAGAGTTGAAAATGGAACAGAATTAAACATCTGTTGTAAGTATGGAACTTAAATGGAAGCATGTAAAATAAAGCCGTGTTGCTTGTTTTCCTCTCCTTTGGTGAAGGCTAATGAGAATTCATTTTGTGAGTTTTTTTTTGTTGTTGTTTTGTTTTGTTTTGTTGATTTTTTGATTATTATTTTTTATCTGGGTTTCATCATAGCATCAGAGGTTCCCAGAAGATATTTGTGTTCCTATATGTACATTAGGACAGTCACATTAAATCACTCATTTTGAAAATATCATAATATCAGTCCTGCCTGAAATGACTAGCAGTCATCTATGCTCTTTTATCTTGCTGCAGAATATACAGAGGTGTTCGCTGGATAGTGACCATAACGTCTGTAGTTGTGTCCAGAGTATCCATAATGTCTGTAACAATGTCCATAATGTCTGTAATATTATGCAATTTTCCTGTGTAGGGTGAACCAGGTCTTCCTGGGCTTCCTGGACTCCCTGGGATAAAGGTAAATAAATTATAGGCTCTGTTGTGTTTAGAGGTCATCACAAAGAGGGGCAGGACTGCAAGAAAGTGGCTAAAGTGAACTTACTGTGCTTGTGCTGTTACCACCTTCCGAGTCTCTGGTATTGAACTGAGGATTGTCACAGGCAGGTTTTGCACTGAATACTGGTTTAAGTAATCAAATAGTATCTTATATTAAAATGTGAAGTAGACCATTGCCTCCTCTATGAAATAAAGATTCTACTGCTTAAATATATATATGTATATATAAGAGCTTTTGTATTTCTGTGTAATGGAAGAGACTTGTCATTTGTGACATTGTCATTGTCACAATGTTTTACTCGGTTTCCATTTTGATGGGTATCTTCCCGGAGCAATAGTCTTACTGAATTTACTAAGCCTCCAACTGGAAAACTGCATTCATTACACACAGGCTGTAGAGAACTCTCTCTGTCAACAAGAGTACTCTGTGCTCCATTACATAGTGGTGATCTCCACTGACAAGTCAAAATGTTTTAATAAGATTCTATACAGTATTAGCTACAGACCCTGACATAATACCTGGTTTAGCTCCTGGCTTCCAGTTTGTCTGGGATCTTTAGGTAAGTTGATCGAAAAGACTTGGTTGATTTAGCTCTAGCATAAGTGGTTGCATTGGAAGTTGCTGACACTTGCGCAGTTTGAGCTGTAAACATATAATGCTGCACAAAGTGACTGGATTTACATCCTGAGTGAGTGCTTGTTAGACTGGTTGTTTCTCCTTTGTGGTAAAGATTCTTCTTTCAGAGAAGAAAATCTCTTCGAAATTTTCTCTTTGCATTCCAGTGTGGGCCTGTGCATACCTCAGTAGGCAGTTTATAACACTTCTCCAATACAAAGGGGGATAAACCAAAGGCCAAGCTCTTGTCCATTTTGGTAGGATTCAGGATTATCTCATGGAATGTAACATTTGCAGTGGTTTTCTCAAGGGATTTGTGAATTGCCACACCATTCAAGCATAATGTCCTTTCTCTATTGCTAATGAATTATGGGAAAAATTGAAAGTGCTTATTAAGTTTGTATGTTACACCTGAAAATGTAGTTCCCAGGGAGGTCATTCATTTTCTGCAGGAAAGAAACCTACATTGACTAGTGAAGATCATGTAGGAGCTGAGTCCTTCATATAATGAAATTCTATTTTCATAAACAGCTTAAACAGAAATCCATGGTCTATTTGATTTAATAGTGAGCAAAGAGGTAGCTCAGCTGGAGGTCAATGCCACAGCATCCTGGGAGCACTTGCCAAAAACAGCTGGGGTTATATTATGGCAGGTCTGTGTGGATTCCATGTTCACACAAACCATGCATGTCCACAAATATCATCAGCAAGGAAATTACAAAAATTTAAATTTCTGATCTGAGAATATCATTGCTGTTAGGCTTTTTTTGTTGATGGTAAGAATGGCTCAGAAGAGTGGCTTTCAGATTCACCTAAAAGGCAAAATATTAAGTGAAAAGTCTTCTACAACATTGTCTGTCCCTTGCAGCTAAAATGCATTAGGGATGTCACTGCACTTTTTGTCTTTCTTCAGTCATCTATAATTGGAGTTATTACAGGATGTTCTCGAAGTCTGTGTCTTCCTATGATGTTCTAGAAATTGGCACTTTCTGTTTGTTTTTTGCTCAAGCAGTTTTAAACAGATAGCTCTAGGTGGCAAGTGCTTCTGAAATGCATTAGTTCCTGTAGGCAAATGGGTTTTGCCTAAACCTCTGCTCCCCAGCCAAGTAGCCAAGGAATGTGGACAATTTATTTATTTATTTATTTATTTATTTATTTGCCTGGAGATTAAGTAAATAAATAGTGAACATTATTTTCCTTTTGTTATACAGTATCAAGTAATTTTGAGTGAACAAACTAGCTGTCTGAGGATCATGTTTAGAGAGTTTTCATGTTCTAAACAGCTATGGAATTGCTGGATGCTGACAGACCCATGTATACAGAATCCTTCAAGACATAGGAGAAGAAAGAGCCAAGAGAAGACTCCAAGTTACTTAGTTTTCAAAGAATTTCCTTTAGTACCTTATAGTTCTTCTATGTAGAGAAAAGGTGAGCAAGACACTGGTATTCTATGCACAGGGAACTCTTGGATGTAGTTCTTCTGGTGTTAAGTATTTATCCTATTACTATCATGAAAAGAATTGAAATCGTCTTTAAATCTATGAGTTAAACTACAAATTTCCCTTCTTGTGATGAATCTCTCTACAGTGGCAGGCTGCAATATGAAATGCTTTAGGTATCTATCTATGTACATAGTACTCCTTACAAATGCTAAACCAGCCTGTAAAAACATTAATACCATGGCAGTCAGAGAACCATGTATTTCCAGCTAAATCTCATCTTTCTTTTCATGGCTGAAGAAAATTCCCAAGGCATCCATTCCAGTATTCCTGAAGGCATAGCCAGGCTAATTAAAGATTAATAAATATTAATCTTTGGAAAGTTTCAACTTCTTGTAATGCCATTTCTATTAATTAATAAGTATATGTTCCCAGAAACCCATTAGAGCTTGGTTTAACATATTATTGGGGCCTGAATAGACTGCAATACTGGACATGCAAGTATCATACCTGAATTCAGAGCATGCAGCAGGGTTGTTGTTAATTATTTTTCTAGACTCATTCACTGTGCCCATGCGGATGTTTTGGGAGTTCTTCCTTTTCTTTTTCTTTCTCTCAACATTGTCAGTTGGTGCCGTGGAGGAAACACAAGTGCAGTCAGTTATTTCCAAGACAGTGATGAAGCTGTCTGTGACATGCTGGAGAAGTGTTTCTCAAGCACCTGTTGCCGTTTAGGAATGGCTGGAACCTTAATGGGCCTCTGAATGTGTTCCACCATGTCATTTGGGAAGTGAGTAAGGCACCTAAACACAGAATATTAACTCATGGCTCTGATATCCCCAAACTGACACCACGTAGATGCAGAATACTTTCTATGAAACACAAACTTCATATACCTGTTTTATCTCATAATTTTATGGGATGATATGTGCATAGCAGTACTGCCTTACTGTAATGGAAATAATGCATACCCTTATTCTTTGTACCATCAGACATCTCTCAAATCTGTTGTCTTGCATTTTCTGGAATTTGTCAGTGCAATTCTCAACTTCAACAGGACACAAAGTTTTCTCAATAACAGCATTTTGTGCAGCATTTCTGGGTTTTCATCAGCATTTCTGGGATTTCTCACCCCTCCATTTTTAAAACAATACTGAAGCAAAGCTCATGACTTGCAACTGAGCTTTTATTCTGCAGTGTTCAAGAAAACTGTTGAATGATTTGGCATTCAACAAATGCCAAATCCTACTTCCTACTCCTGCTTTTGGGATGTGGGGAAAGTTTTCTGTGCTTTCAAATCTAGTGGAATTGGCTGATTCAACTGAGTTGCCAGTATGCACCCACTTTTATCTTTTTGTACTTCAGACTGACTTAACTGTGACTGTGGCTGGTTTCAGTAAAACCTTGGATAAGAATGTGGGAATATTCTTGGATAAGAATGTGGGAATATTCTTGGATAAGAATATGAAATTTGAATCTTTTTTTTTTCCTTTTTTCTTAATGAAAACAAAGGAAATTCTTATTTTGATTTGTTCTGTACTTGAATTTCCTCTCTTTTTATCACTTAATATGCAAAGAGCTCATCCTGTGACTTTCCTAATTCCATGGTATGACTGCGGAACTTGCTACTCCATAGAACTTTTTAAAGCTCTAGTAGAATTGATACTCCTTTCATCCAGTGGCTTCTGATACAAAAGAAGACTTCCAGAGAAAAAGAAAAACAGGATTTTGAAGCTAGGTGCATAGAAGTTTGTCTCCTAAAGCCAGGAGAAAGAAAAGAAAAGAAAAGAAAAGAAAAGAAAAGAAAAGAAAAGAAAAGAAAAGAAAAGAAAAGAAAAGAAAAGAAAAGAAAAGAAAAGAAAAGAAAAGAAAAGAAAAGAAAAGAAAAGAAAAGAAAAGAAAA
>CM021734.1:30694640-30710866 GCA_011075105.1 Heteronetta atricapilla | reverse complement strand
GAAAGGAAAGGAAAGGAAAGGAAAGGAAAGGAAAGGAAAGGAAAGGAAAGGAAAGGAAAGGAAAGGAAAGGAAAGGAAAGGAAAGGAAAGGAAAGGAAAGGAAAGGAAAGGAAAGGAAAGGAGGAAAGGAAAGGAAAAAGGAAAGGAAAGGAAAAAGGAAAGGAAAGGAAAGGAAAAAGGAAAGGAAAAAGGAAAAGAAAAAGTGACTGTGTTGTTGAAGCTCAAGTGTTCTTGATGTTCCTTTCAGCATCTGAAATGCAAAATGGAATCTAAAGTAAATGTCTGTTTCGGATGTTTAATTTTGGGGCCAATGCCATTCACCACACAGATAAAAGTTCTTCAAACTTCCCCTTTACCCCCAGAGTTTTTAGGAAGTCGTGAGCTTCCCTAATGTTTTAGGGTTTATTTCATTTTCTTTTTGTAGAGGATCTGTATTTCCATTCTACTTCCTGTTTTTCTTCCTTGTCAATGAATGTTACCAGGAAACCTGCGCTGCTTATGCCTCTCTTTCCATTATTTTTGGGGCCTGAGCATTCTTGCTTAGTCTTCAATTCATTTTATCATATAGATTGCCATAATCAGGACCTTCTAACCTGAATGTGGGAGCTGGAAGGGGCCAGTTGACCTTGTGATAGCCATTTCTGAATCCTAGGAGTGGAGATGTACTGAATACGTTAATTACAGCAGTTGAAAATTGTGGGAATTCTACTCAGCTTTATTGAAAATAACATGATATGTACTTTCCTTAGCTGATACGTATATCAAAATATTCAAATGTCAACTAATTTCCAGCCTTCCATCACTCATATAAAGTGTTCTTAAGAGTGGGTTTTATGAGTAGAAAAAAAATGTGCAGTATACTGTTGGTTAAATACTGAAAAGTGGTATGTAATGATAAATGCTTTGGGTAAAAATGGGAAAGAGCCTAAAAATAGGATTTAGTACCTGCATTTGGAAGGCTGGTTTTCAAAAGTAGCTCCACGCATGGGTAGATTTATTTTGGGGGAGAAAAAAAAAAAAAAAAAAAGACAGTTGTGCCACTATGAATATTCATTTTCCAGAGTGGAACTGTATATATGAACATGTATTTGTATGCAAGTAGTTACACATCTATCATTCACTCTGGTTTCCATATGATGTGGCAGTAATCTCTTGCATAGGGTAGACATGTAATTTTCCAGACTTAATTTTGAGAATCAAGGCCAGAAAATGAAATCATCATTAACATTGGATGGTATGCATGTATCAGGAGAGTTTAGTTGGGCATTCTTTGGGATATATTCAGTTCTTATTAATCCATCAGAAACTATATCCTCCAAATCATGAAAGCTCTCATTTTCTTTCTTGGAAAAGTCTAAAGCATAAGTAACTGAAATACAGGACGTTATTTGCCCTAAAGCTATTGCTAATTGGAAGATTAAGCTTGTAAAGATCTATTTCAAGGGATCTGTTTTATTATATAGTTCAATTTTTCTTTGTGCTTACAAAAAGTCATTCCAAATCCAAATTTTGAATGTAACTGAATAATCTGAAAGCCCTATATTCTGTTGCATTTGGAAATAAAGTATTTTATCGGGCACAAAATTATTTCTGCAATTCAAATATACAATTTTAGGTGGTCATATATGATTGCACGCAATAAAGTTTTTTACTTTTAATAGCAGCAACAAATAGTTCCTTAGACTTATAATCTAACTTTTTCTAAAGAAAATAGTTTGGGGCCAGACTCTAATAATTTAGCAGATCAGTCATCGCAAAGAATTAAAAATGAGGTGCTCATTGCAACAAGTGTTTTTATTCTAATCCTCACAAGTAGGTACCATGCTGACTTGGATTATAATTAGCCTTTAAGTAGGAAGTCCTTGATATGACTAATGCATGCAGAATTAATCAGACTTATTACTGTAGAGCTATTCCCTTAGTGCCCTTCCAAAGCAGCATACATTCCAAGCAGGCAGAACTTAAAAACGATGAGAAAATTAGGCTCACTAAAAAGCAATACATGTCATACAAAGTAGGGCTTGTTGTGAAGCTTCAAGGTTTTAGACAGGTTTTAATGTAGTACATTGTGCTTCTTTAAATGAATCATAAAGGCTAAACATGCATTTGGAAATTCAAAACCAGAATTGTTTCTCTAAGTTTAGAGACTGATTAATGTGTAAAGATATTGTTTCAAATGTGACGAGTGAGGCAGACAATTTATTTAACTGGCCATTTCTTGTGCCAATTCTGAGTTGGTATGAAAAGCCATAACAAAGACATTAAAAACTGGAGTTGGTTTTTTATCAGATTTCCTTTTACCTTGCACATTTCCTTCTTATGAACACAATACTGTAGTCCTCCTGAGCGTAAAGACTTGAGGCTGTATGTAAGTTCCTATAATGGCCTATGCAGGGAGCAAGTATAAGGTGCTGTTCTCTAACTTGTATAGTCTAAAGCAGGCTGAGCTTCTGAGGCGTTGCTTCACTGGAACTGAGTGCCCCCAACTCCCTAAGCACATGCAGGCAGGGCATGAGCAAGTACAGCTCCACTGACTGCTGTGGGCTTGCACCTCTGTTTGAAAGACTTCTGAGAATTTAGCCCTCACTCTTCTCGTGAGTGGGAAAGTTGCACTATTTTGATTGGATGGCAACCTCAGAAACCAAGTCTGAGGGCAACAGAGGGCAATTTCTGGAAAATCAACAAAGGCAATAGTGAACCAAATCTAATCTATTCCAACTTTGAGCTGGTTCTTTAAATTGCCTTGGATTTGGGTTTTTGGGTGTTTTTTTTTTTTTTTTTTTTTGATAGCTCTTGTCCTGTACATCTTCAACTTTGTAGGATTCTTTCGGTGGTATTAGACAAGGAATGTGCATCATACTGGTATTTTCAAATATGACTATCAGTGAGTAAGGATGACATTTACGACAAATGCACCTTGGTCTCTTGAAGTGAGTAAAGTGAGGACCCTTCCATCCACATCAGTACTTGTCAGTGTAGAACCTTGTATTTCAAGGACTACAAGTGGACAGGGCCTGTCTGTGAGTGCAGTTTTCAATAATTTAATTGCTTGTGTCTCGGCTGTGCAATGGAGGCTGAGTACAGTATTAGATCTATGTTGCTTATAAGCATTTGTCAAGTAAGTGCTGTTTGGAAAACCATTTAGCATGGCAAGTAGAATTTTAATTGTTACACGTTTTTGAACAAAAGTTCAAGTTTCAGCCAATTACAGATTCTGTAAAAATGAAGATGGTGACAGTGAGCCACGTGTTGTGAGAGGGTCAACCTCTGATATCAAAGCTAGACTGTGCCTCAGCCCCTAAAAGCTTTGATCATCATGAAACAACCAGTTATGAATATGTCTAGATAATAATCCCCATAAAAAATTGACTATCCTCTGAAGTAAATTACAAGGTATTTTTTTGCTGTTAATTCTGATGGAGCTCACATTAAGCTAGGTGCACAGCATGCCATTATAGGGCCCTTTTCTACTTTAGACATTTTATGATTAGAAGTGAAATTAACTTTAAGAAGGTTTGCGAAAAGCAGCATATAATTTGTTGTCCAAAATGTATTTCTACATTTGACAAATATTTGAGAGTGAAAATGAGCTCAGAGGTAGGCTTTTAGTCTGTTAAAATATTAACATCTCAAGCCATTAAGATTTGTTCCTTCCTAAATGATAACAAACCACTCCTGTAAAATGGAAGCAATTCACAAGCTTGTTGATTTATTTTATTGAATACCAAGTTGTTTGTGCTGTATGATTACAAATTGCTCTAATCTCTCACAGTAGGTGAAGTTTAAATGCTGAGATTCATCTTGTTGACTTGCTGTGCAATGTGGTGGTTTCTAAGCTGCTATTTCACAACTGTGCCAAAGGGTTAAACTAAAATGCATGAGGAGTCATCACTTGCTGATGGCTTTTTATACAGCTGTAAAACTGTATTTCAAATGGGGGAATTCCTTAATCTCCTTTCACAACTTACCTGTTTAACTTTTCCAGTTTTTGTGTTCCCTGTCCCTGTTTTAGCTGGCAAAGAAGCCTGTAGTAGATTCCTACCAGATAAAATTCTGTTTTTATTGGAAGAATCTGTAGTGAGGTTTTTAGTAAAGTGTTGTAAAACTTGGTTTCTCTGATTTCCTGCATTCCCTTCAGTGCTTCACAATTATTTAGAACTAATTCTGAGTTCACTTAAGCAAGAGATTTGAGATCAGGTGATGCCAGATCTAGAATGATGTCAAATACAGATGCAGCCCCAAGTAGGCTTTATTTCACACTTTCTTGCAAATATGAGCCAGCTAAATTGCAAATATCATGTATTTAAAATGAAAAAAATTCCTAACCTAGATTTCCTCTATGGCTCAAATGTCATGTCTGTGTGCTGGACTAATCACGACAGTCTCTCATTGCCGTTCCGTTACAGTGACATGCCTTACTGAGAGGAAACTTTTTCCTTACATTTCACACATCAATGGCTGTGCTAATCTTAACAGAAGGAGAGATGCTTGTTTTTCTTAATGTAACCAAGTCCTACCTATGACAGTTTGGTTTATGTGTGATAAGAACACACTGTGGGATCATGTTCAACTCAGCATCCATTGTAACCTCCAAGTCTTTCTCAGAAGAGCTGCTATTCTGCCAGTTCCTACTCTTTACTGACACACTAGGTATTCCATTTCACATTTGATAATATTTTAAAGTTGTGTCATGTAAGATCTGTACTCTAGTTATGCTAATTAACCTGCCAGCTTCTTTCATTATCAATTCCACTTGCTATTGCAAAGCACCTTTTTCTTGCCTCTGTGCATCAACCTCTGAATGACACTTTAAGCCTTGTCACTGAAAAGATTGAACTGCGTAGTCACTGCATGTTTCTTCTGCCTGAAGTCATAAATAGTTCACCAAGAAATGAGCACTGGTAAAATCAGTACTAAAGCAACCTGGAGCTGCTGAGCACCTTCTCATTCTAAAATAAATGGTTGCAGCTACATTCTTCACCATTTACTGATGCAATTTCCATCTGCAATGGCAAGCTTTTGTTGGTCTTGCTGGTATGCACTGATACAAAAGTTTATATAAACTGTAGAGTTTTTTTCTAATGCCATCAAAAATGTGCTTCTCTTTGACATGTTTGTCTCAGTTTATTCCTTTTTTATTATATAGCAGTGCTGAACCATGTCAAGCTGGAACTTCATGTTAGAAAATGTTATTTAGTTATATTTTTGATTTTTCTAAATTAAGGTCATGGAGTGCTTGTTACGGTCCTCAATATAGCCACAGGAAAAACTTCTCTGGTTTGCTAGGGACTTTCTTTGCTTGAGCTGTTAACGATGGATATATTGTAGTCATTAAATTCAGGGATAAATTCAGGGTTATTGTTAAAATGCTTATAAATAAATCTTATTAATCTTGCACTGTCCCTCTTCAGCCGTGGAGATAGCTTAAAGCAAAACAAAATAATTTACTCCCCTGCTTAATGCTGCATGTGCTGCAACTCAGCTTGATTCCTGCTATTTGTCTGTTATGTACACACAAATTAATGGGCAGGATGGGGGCAGGACAGAGAGGGAATAAGGAGCTGTGGCTCTTTCCCACCTGTTCTCAGCCAGAGAATTTGTCTGGATGCGGAGAACTGTGAAGTACTTTGCTGTCAGAATGAGGAGGGAGAGTGCCATGGTGATGCACCATACTTTTGATCTGCTTTTTTTGGGATAATGCAGCTAACAACCTCCTTTGAAAACACATTCCAACAGTACCATCTGGCCTCTCTGTTTGTCATTACTTTGTCATCCCATCACCCTGTCTGACCAACCATTCTCTACCTCATAAAACGTGACTGAAATGAACTATCCTTAACCTCATAAAAAAACAATGTGTGACACTTCTGCTTCATTTGTTTTTCATATGCCATGTGATGGTTTGCTATAAGAATTTATGCTGATGAAAGTTGCCCATATTGAAAAGTATGTCTATATAACTGTTGCATCACAGCAGGAGAGCTGTAAGCAATACAGGGAAAATACTATCCAAAAGAAACTTGTGTTACTGTACTTATGTACTGCTAAATAAATAATCTAATGTTCCTCTCATGCTGTGATTTTAAAGGGTGAACCAGGTTTCATTGGTCCACAAGGAGAACCTGGGTTGCCAGGGCTGCCAGGAACAAAGGTAAGGGTAGTTGGGCAATTCTCTGGTACAAAGCCCTTAGAGCCAGAGTCAAATTCAACTTTTTTAGCATGTATTAGAGGCTGAGCTTGTGCGAATGGTGTGAAAATCTTTTACCCAAAAATGAATAAAGTACGTAGAATCCATTTTTGTAAATTGACAGGAAATCTAAAGTTCAGTTTAAAATATGCTATCTAGAGTGCCTGGAAATGTGGAAAGTCATAGTTCATGGACCTGTGCTATGAAATACACATCTTTGTAGTGATGCCCTCAACAATGCAAAGGCGTGTTCTAAAACCATTCATAATTTACGTTCATCAGTTGCCTTTTTTCAATGTTAGCATCCCAGAATCCATTTGTTCAGGAGGTAGAATATGCCTGTTTGAAGAAACTATATTTTCATAACCCTTTTTAGGAAAAAGGCTTAAATGTGCATGCAGATATTAGAACTTTGATAACACAAGCTGGACTTGAAAATACTGATACATTAGAAAGGAATATTTTTTCATACTCAATGCAGGTTTTTTAAGCCACTGTGTGGCAAAGTTAGAACATTGTGAGTCTTACAAATAACCTGTGTTAGGTATGATAATTTGGGAATTCAGAAAAGCGCTGTTCTTTTACATTTGAGATTACTGTGTTTACCCAGTAGAGAGTTCCCCAACTCATTGAAAGTTGTAGATGAGGTCAAAAATGTTTTCTTTTGATGATTTTGGTTTCTTTGACCATGCTGGCTTAGTTCTGTGTGAAAACTGCTCATTATTTTCTGATATATGTGTACCTGTTTCCACAGGGTGACAGAGGAGAGGCAGGCCCACCTGGGAAGGGTGAGCGGGGTGAACCTGGACTTCCTGGACTAAAGGTCAGTCTGATTTTAGATTGGAAATGTTTTGTTAGGTTTACATTATCAACAAAAGTCCCACCCTTCACATCCCTAACTTTCAGCATCAAAGTTTGAAGTCTTTGACCATTGTAGCTATTAATTGCAGAGAAAATCCATTTTGCATGCTGTTTTCTAATTCTGTAAGAAAGAGATCTTTCTAACTACTTTTTAGGGTTGTCTTACTATTTTCCACTGAGCCAATACCATCAGTTTTCCTGTCCTAATACATCTTGAACACACAAAGGCAGATTCTATGGTTCTTGACCAGCCGATTTGTATTCATCTGAACTGCTGGGAAAAGAAATTGTGATAATACGTTATTTTAATGTCCTTATTTCAGGATAATTAAGTACCATCTCTACTATTCGGCTATAATTTTTCAGAAGCTATGGAATGACATAGGTCATTCCTGCACAATGGTGTTAATGATATCTACTAATGCCAATACTACTTTCCATTTGGAAGGATGGAATCTGTGGCCTTTGCATGCTGGTGTTAAAGAATATATTACTCTGGATGCTATGAAATTCAGTGCTTTTAGAGGCTTGTGATCCTGATCATATGAAATGGGGTGGTTTTGCTGTTCCATTCTAAGTCATTACTAATTTATTTTTCTCTGCACTCCCATTCCTCTATCATTTTTCTCCTGTCCATCTCCCATCTTCCCTCGAACAGGGGAAAACAGGTGAACCTGGATCTAGAGGCCCGAAAGGGTCAAAGGTCAGTAGTAACAAAACAGTCTTACCTGGAGTGAGTAACACAATGATATTTATGATAGTTTATAATGTTTCACAGGAACTTCATTTATGTCTTTAAAAGAAACTGTAGTGGATTCTGCACTGTTCTACATAAATAAAACCTTATATAGATGTTATAATAAAAAGTTTTTCTTTTATTATAACATCTGTTTCACTCTGCTCTGTTTCTCCCAATGCCATTTGGTTTCTCTCTGTATAACTCATGGTGGTTAGTTCACCCACATGCCAGGAACCAACTCCTGACTATGTCTGTGGAGACTCAATTGGTTTTTGCAATAATTTTGTGGATACAAACTTAGGTGGGTTAGGAATGGGTGATATTCCAAGGACTTCAGGCTGAAATAGGCTGGCCAGTAAGTGCTACAAAGGCAAGTTTTGTAGGTTACATTACTATTGTAACTATTCAACCAAAGGTGGTTTTATTACTGTTATTATTGTTATTATTTCTATTTTATGTCTATCTACTTATCCATCCATCCATTTATCTCTATATACAGTGGATTCATATGTACATAGAAAGAGAGAATGTCTCTATAATATTTCATATGCTATGCAAATTCTACACTGGAGAATCTTCTGTGTTATATTGTGAAGGCAAAGCAAAATGAAAACAGATTTGTTTAGGTGATTCTTTAGTCTACTGTCAGAATAAAGATGATAAGACAATATTGTAGGCTGTTAGGATACTAGTTGCAGTACTTGAAAGCTCCTTGAATACCAGCCCATTCACAGTGCTTAAGGATATGATTACATTAAGTGTCCCACCAAAAAGAAATCTTGGTAAATTGAGGGAGCTGATGAAGGGATTAACACTTCAGAGTGAAAGCAGAAGAGTAAATCAGGCTCTCACTGGCCTTCAGTTCCTGGGCACTTCCCAAATGCTCCAGAAATAGATTTCTTCTAATATTCATTGTATCAAAAAGGCCTAAGTGTCTTGAAAATTTGGACCAGAGAAGTCAACCTAGTCGTCGACAACTTCATTTTTGAGCAACACCAATGACACATTTACTAGATATTGCCAAGGCAACAACGAAAGGAAAGGCAGGTGGCACAAACTTGTTTATGTCCTGCCACCAGCCTCCTCTCCTTATTCTTTCATTACCCCATAAAAGTTTTGTTTTCTGATTTTGTTTATTACCCCTGGTGAATTAATCATTCTTCCCTAACTTCGTACCAGTATTCTACAGATTTTAACAGGAGCAAGAATGCAGTATTTAGCCAAATGCATTTTGAGTAATATACAAATTTAAGAACGTGCTTATAAAAGTATCTGTGAAGTGAAATGAATCATAGTCAATGGATGTTGGGTTATGAATGCAAGCGTATTTTAAATTCTCTACATCACTTGAAAAATATTACTAACAGCCAGGAGGAAAAATCTGCATGCAAGATGGTAAAGATGTTACACCTGTCACAGTGAGGGACTAAAGGGACTCTAATGCCAATAGTAACATGTTTGTAGGGGAGGCAAGGACTTGGACTGGGGAAGTTCAGAAATTTAGTGGAGTCATGATCACAGAAAGAAAAGTTAGTGCACTTTGAAACACACATTTAAAGAAGTTGCTGGGTACTTTCAGACAGTGGTTTTATTTCTCTAGCTTTTTTTCTTAAAGCTTTTGATAATAGTGTGATAAAGATAGAGAAGTTACGTTAATTATGTAATTGGTATCTGTATTTTATTGAGTCTTTGGTATTTCTTATCCCATACCACTACAGCACACAGTATCAACTCACATAGAAGTCTGCTTTGGGGAAAGCAGACTTCAGGCTGCTCAGGGAACTAAGCAGCAAGGTCCCCTGGGAAACTGCTTTTGAAGGCATTGGCATGCATCAGTGCTGGTCATTCTTTAAGCACTGCCTCTTAAAAGCACAAGATCAAGCAATTCCAAAATATAGGAAGTCAGGCAGGTGGGGCAGAAGGCCAGCCTGGCTGACCAGGGATCTTCTACTGGAGCTTAGGAGAAAAAAGAAAGTGTACGGCTGCTGGAAGGAGGGTCAGGCAACAAAGAAGGAATACAGGGATGCTGTTAGTGTTTGTAGGCTGAAAATTTGTGTGGCCAAAGTCCAATTAGAGTTGAAGCTGGCCATGTCTGTGGGAGACAATAAAAAAGCTTTTTTTAGATATGTGAACAGAAAGAGGAGAACCAAAGTAAACATAGGTCTGATACTTGATGGGGAAGGTCTCCTCACAAACAATGACACAGGCAAAGCAGAGACGTATAATGCCTTCTTCACCTCTGTCTTCAATACTGATAATGGGCTTTGGGACCCCGGGTGCCTTGAGCTAGAGGACTGTGACGGTGGGAATGACAAATTCCCAACCAACCCTGAACTTGTGCGGGATTTGCTGCTCCACCTACATCCATACAACTCCATGGGTCCGGATGGGATTCATCCCAGGGTGCTTAAAGAACTGGCTGACGTCATTTTGAGACCTCTCTCAATTATTTTTCAATGATCTTGGGAATCTGGAGAGGTCCCAGTAGACTGGAAGCTGGCAAATGTTGTGCCAATTTTCAAAAAGGGTAAGAAAGAAGACCCTAGCAATTACAGGCCTGTCAGTCTCAAATCAGTGCCTGGTAAAATAATGGAGAGGATGATATGATCCTTGAAGTTACTGAAGCGCATCTGGGGGACAATGCAGTCATTGGTCCCAGCCAACATGGGTTCATGAGGGGTAGATCTTGGCTGACAAATTTGATATCCTTCTATGATAAGATCACCCATTTAGTTGATGAAGGGTAACCATCTGGTGTGATCTTTTTAGACTTCAGCAAAGCTTTTGACACGGTTTCCCATAGGTTCTTACTGCACAAAATGTCCAGCATACAGCTAAACAAAAACATCATACGATGAGCAAGCAATTGGCTGATCGGCAGGGCTCAAAGGGTTGTGGTAAGTGGGGCCACATCTGGCTAGCAGGTGGTCACTAGTGGGGTCCCTCAAGGCTCCATTTTAGAAGCCAGTCCTCATCAATATTTTTAGAAAAGATTTGGATAAACGCTAGAAGTTGTTTTGAGCAAATTTGCCGATGACACCAAACCTGGAGGAGTTGTGAACTTGGAAGAGGGTGGAAAGGCCTTGCAGAGAGATCTGGACAGATTGGAGAGCTGGGTGATTACCAACAACATGAAGTTTAACAAAAGCAAGTGCCGGGTCCTGCACAAGGTACGGGGCAACCCTGGCTATATGCACAGACTGATGTGATGAGATGCTGGAGAGCAGCTCTGCAGAGAGGGATATGGGGGTTGTGGTTGACAGCAAGTTGAATATGAGCCAGCAGTGTGCCTGGCAGCTAGGAGGGCCAACTGTATCCTGGGGTGCATCAGGCAAGGCATTGCTAGTCAGTCGAGGGAAGTGATTGTCCCGCTCTACTCTGCGCTGGTGCGACCTCACCTCGAGTACTGTGTGCAGTTCTGGGCACCACAGTACAAAAAGGACATTAAACTGTTGGAGAGTGTCCAGAGGAGGGTGATGAAGATGGTGAAGGGCCTAGAGGGGAAGACATATGAGGAGCGGCTGAGGTCACTGGGCTTGTTCAGCCTGGAGAAGAGGAGGCGGAGGGGGGACCTCATCACAGTCTATGACTTCCTTGTGAGGGGGAGTGGAGAGGCAGGTGATCTATTCTCCGTTATCGCCAGTGATAAGACCTGTGGGAATGGTGTTAAGCTGAGGCAGGGGAGGGTTAGGCTGGACATCAGGAAGAGGTTCTTCACCGAGAGGGTGATCCCACACTGGAACAGGCTCCCCAGTGAAGTAGTCACTGCACCAAGCCTGTCTGAATTTAAGAAGTGTTTGGGCTGTGCACTTAGTCACATGGTCTAAACTTTTGGGCAGACCTATTCGGTGCTAGGAGTTGGACTTGATGATCCTTATGGGTCCCTTCCAACTCGGGATATTCTATGATTCTAAGTACATTGTTGTCCAGCTGGTCACTTACACGGATTTTTAAGGAATTTCTGTTGTAATTAAGATTCACACTCTATTAATAATTAGAAACATTTAAACTTGAAAAGTTTATTTAGGAGAAACATTTAAAATGGAATAACTACCTAATATACTGTCAGACATCGTATCTGTTCTCAAATATCCTTTTTACGTAGGGTGATACAGGTGACAGAGGTGACACAGGATCTCCAGGCCCAAGGGTAAGTCTACTTCTCATTTCAGTTCTTTGTGCTCTTAAATTCAGTTTACACCATGAACTGAAACTGTAGCAGCAACTGCAGTTAATGTGGTGAAATTGGCCGCTTGACTCTGGTGGAATGTGTGTTGCTAACTGGCCTTTAATATGAGTTACAGTCCTTAGTACTGTTTGAAGCAGTGCCCTGTTCACAGTTCACGGGCAGGATGTTACATGCCAGATAGTTCTGACATAGTTCACAGCCAATCCAAAACTAGTGTGTTGGAACGGCTTCAGTGTTTAACCATAGGGGTTTCATTGATTTTCTTTCCCACTGCAGCACAGTTCACTTAGTAACGTGTATGTTAATATTTATTTTTTAATTGTTTTCCTTTAAAAATAATCTTTAGTTTAATACTAACTTCTGTGGTTTGTAGGATATATTGTAAATACAGCAAAATTTCAGTGCAGAATAATCAAGCGAAAGCATGCGTTTAAGTGTCTGGAGTAGTCTTTGGCAGCTATCTCAAAAAATACTATGGAAAATGTATTACAGGGGCCACCTGGACAGAAGGGTGATCAAGGTGCAACAGAGATAATTGATTATAATGGCAATATTCATGAAGCTCTTCAGGTATGTAAACCTAACAATGCCAGAATGGCTTAGACTGATCTGGCAAAAAGCAGTTTGACATCATTGTATTTCTTTTCTGTGTAAGCAATGAGAACCATTTATTCCCCAAAGATTTGGTGAGTTTATTAATTAGGGATCTCTTTCTATATTTGGAAACTGGAGATGCTGTTTGGTGTAAGACAAACTGTTTCCTTGATACAATTTAGCTGAGTGAATTAGTTGCATTTCCCAAAGAGTGTATTGACATCATCTAATGAGGATAAAGCTGATTCATTGCTGGATATGGTGCTTAGTGCTGAATTCATGCAATAAACCACATACATAGCTTCAACAGAAGCATCTGCTTTTCAGTTCAAGTGGTGTAATATTGACATTTCTTTTTTTCTCTTTTTCCTTCTCCTCTTCATATAAAATGCAAACAGCAGAATATTTGAGATTTGGAAAGCATGTCACATGGCTCCATTAGCAAGCTGTGGATTTAATCAGCAACTTGAATATGTTAAGTAGACTAAGCACCAGTCTCCCCATTTGTGCATTTCTAGAAAACTTGTTTTGACTGGTGTGTACAAAAGTGTGGAGGATTAAAGTGGGGCTACAAAGAGAGTAAATGAGTGTTTGCATAAAAGCAAAGTATCAAGGTGACATATGTCATTGCAGTCAAGGTGATTTACATTGCAGTATAGTCAGATGCAAATTCTTTGCAGTATAACTCCACCGAAATGAATGGGTTTGCTTATGTGCAATTGAAGACAGAATTTGGCTCATTGTGTATCTGGTCATTTTCTCACTAAACCCTCTGAACTCTTTTTCTTGCATTTACTTGGTGGGAGTGGATAGATGTCTGGCCAGTCATTTGGTTTTCAAGACTCTTTTGAAAATAAAAAAAAAATCTCACTACCTTTAGTAAAATCTAAAAACCTGTATGTTGTTGAGGCTAAGCCCATGCTTTCATTGTGAGTGGAGTCTATGGGGAAGTCAACACAGGCATGTTCTGAGGCTCTGCATTATACCCATCTCATTTGGTTTACTCTTCAGGGAATTCAGACACACAACTCTCAGTCCTTTAAATCATTCTCTGAGTTAGATCCCTAAAGTAGTTTGAAATTAATGTTGCATATTATCAGGCAGATTTACCAGAGACGTTAGCCCCCACATCTCCTGTGTTCTGTCTTTATACCTTCAATGGAATCAATGTTACTCTCAAGTGCTGTGTAAGAGCATCTCAGAAAAGCTGCAGCACATAAAGAAATCTTAATAAGAGACTAAAGCCTACTGCAGTGGTTGAAACAGACTAGGAGGCCCTTATTCTGTTGTAAATCATTTCAAATGTAATCACCTTCTGATCCAAGGCAACAAATAATTGATATTGATGGCAATGTCTGTGCAAGGATGATGTAAGTAAGATTATAGATGATCAGTTGACAATGTACTTGCCAAATCCACCTCAGTCCTTTCAGATGGCAAGCACCCATTCCTAAATCTCCTGGTGCCAAATTCTTAAGGGCTCCGGGATTTGCAGCTTCTCCCATAGAAGGTAATGAGCACTTAACAGTGCTCAGCAGTGAACTGCGACCTTGCACAGAATTAGTCCTGCTGATTTAAGAAGCTCACAAGAGATTGCAAGATCTGGGCTGTCTGCATTTTTTGAGTTTAGCAATAAATCATCAAGCAGCCTAAAAGCTTCAGAACAATTTAGTTACTCTGCCTTGTGCCTCCTGCTCTATTTCCTGTGTCAGTGCAGAATAAGACATCTGAGTCCATCAGCACGGAAAATCACGATCTTAAAATTATCTTCATAGTTTGAAAAAGAC
The DNA here is from genome assembly GCA_011075105.1 of Heteronetta atricapilla. Classification (NCBI taxonomy): domain Eukaryota; kingdom Metazoa; phylum Chordata; class Aves; order Anseriformes; family Anatidae; genus Heteronetta; species Heteronetta atricapilla. The sequence goes on along the minus strand of CM021734.1, from coordinate 30,696,509 downwards.
CCCTGCTGAGTGCATGTGGCTTTCACTTGGAGGAACAGTTATATGCAAGAGTTTAGCCTTTGTAGGAACTACAGTGTGCTGATGAAAATGAGCTTGTCTGTGTGAATGTGCTAACATTAATTTGCAATGTTTATTTTAGGTTTTCATATGTGCATAAACTGATTTTTTCACTGTTTTTAAATTTCTTCATATATTCTCATAAATATATTGAAATGCAAAAGACATTTTAGTAAGGCCATCTGTTAAGAGATTTTTTTTTTTTCGTAGTGTTTAAAAATCTTTTGGAAAATTCTTTGTATGATTTTACAGTTTAGTCATCACTTATTTGGTCTCCTGAATTTTACAGAAATCTACAGTCTTCATGTAGGTAAAATCCTGATTCCCATAGAGTCCAAACAGTTAGTACAACACTGAAAGTTAAAAATAACATGGCTTTACTCTTATTTTGTGGAGACATGATGTCTCCTGAGACACAGCATAGGTTTTGTAGAGATTATAATTGTAATAGGCAGAACAGTTTATATACTTGTCCAGCTCTGGTAACAGTGTCTCTTGCTAATACATTTTACCAACAGAGGATTGCCACCCTCACTGTCACGGTAATTCCTATTGCATGACTTAATGTGTTGTAGAATGTCTCCTTTATGTCATAGCATGTTCATAATTCTGCCAGTTCAGGACATGTCTTCATTGGATGTTGACCCAGCTCATCATGACATTAATTTATTTTCTTCGTTTTCCCCTGTCAGAGAGTACATTGTTGAAAGCCCTTCAACAATGGACCCAGTTCTGCTCCTGATGAATTAATGGCAAAACTTCAGTTAATGTGAGAGACCAGGAAAATAATGAGCACAGTATTTCTGTAGATATATATCTAGGCAGATTAACTGCTTTGGACTTCTTGGTGTATGTTCTCTGTGTGTCTGCATAGGGGTCCAGCAAAAACAAGGCAGGATTTGAGTGCCAAATGATTTTCTCTTATCCACCTTATTTTCAGCGTAGAAATAAAGATATTTTAGATTGGATTGGGAATAAACTTTATGTGGGAACTTTCAGACCAAATGCAAATTATTTTATGAAAAATACCCATCTCAGGAAACTGCAAGTCAAGCTAAGTACAAAGCCCAAGTATGGGGAATTCTCTTGTCCCATGTTATTGGAACTCAGAAATAAATATATTTTTTTTTCAGTACCTGTACCCTGAATCTGCAGAAGATTCCAGTTCCAGTGCTCTTACCCCAGTTTTCTATGGGAGGTTTAGCCATACTAGGCCAGAAGCAACTTCTGGAAATACTGACACCAAGAGATGCTTTCAGGTTCAACCTTCCCTTAAAGCCCCAAAGTTGGTATAAGCAAATAATTTCCTTCTTTTTGTTTCAAGTTCTTCTTTGTAAGATATCTGTTAGTCCTATTTTCCCATCTGTACAAATATTCTCACTGTGTTAATAGAGGGGACTTTTTTATTTTTATTTCTTAAGAAAAACACCTCCCCCCCCCCCCCAAAAAAAAAAAAATACACGCACTGTGCACCATCCAGATCATCCTGATATTGTATCCATGGCCTTAGAAAGAAATGAAAAAAATGGTTGCAACTTACTCTACAGCAGTTTCCTGAAGCACTGAGAATCCACCAAAACACTTAGCATCTCTTACCAGAATCCTCTTTTCCTCTTTGCAATCAGTAGAAGAATTCTCCTTACTTTGGATTGTATTGTATTAGGGCATTAATGTTGATAAATGTGGCTGAGGTGAATTTTGATCCCCCTGCCACTAAGAGGAGCTTTGCCATTTCATCAGTGGGGGCAGCAGAACTTTATTATAAATTATGAAGTGCACTGTTATTTTAATAGTTTTAAGTAGTAACCACCC
>CM021734.1:30663780-30694540 GCA_011075105.1 Heteronetta atricapilla | reverse complement strand
CCCCCCCCCCCCCCCCCCCCCGCTGCTGAGAGTTACCATAGATTAACAATTAACAAGTCTTGGTTCCCCTTGTGTGATCTAACCCATGCTGTTAAGGTACCTGTATTAACCTTCAGCCTGTGTTTATATGCCAAGCCTTTCAGCAATTTATTTATAAGTTAACAGGCTTACATGTTTCTTTTTAGGGACCACCAGGACCACCAGGACCCCAAGGGCTGCAAGGTCCAAAGGTGATCTTCCTTATTTTACCCACTGTATTTTAAAAGTGGCAGTATTTTCGATTTCTCTCACTGATGTGTGCACACATGTACCTGGAGCTTTCCAGTATAAAAAAAAAAAAAAAAAATTATACTTACCTGTAATTCTTTAGAATATGGCAGGCTTCAAACTTTGCACCCTGGCAATTTGAAATGTAGCCTTCCAGAGCATGTGTTTTGATTTGTTGCCACATACAGATGCTCAGTTGAGAATCAGCAAAATTAATTGGTACTGAAACAGGGCAGAAGCATATTTCCTCTGGATCTACACTGAGTATGATCTGCAGGACTTCTGCTGCAGAGTACCCTGTGTATTTGCAAAAAGTAGCCACACAAACAGCCAGTCTCTCTTGTACACCGCTTCTGCCTGGGTGGGAGTGAGGCAGGCAAAATGGTGTGCGCAAGGAGCTGGCTGGCCACACTACAAGCACATGGAAATGCAGCTTTTATATTACAGGGGTACCCACCCAAATAAACACAGTGTTTTCTAATCTTGCATGCACATGTGGGCAGGAGCCTGGCTGCAACTCCAAGCCTGCTAACCCCACCTGGCTGAGGTTGTGCGTAGTACCAAAACTGTTAGTGAGCAGCCCACACAGAGACAATGAATACCATATGCTGCACTGTTCTATAAAATTTAATAAATTTCCCTACACTTAAAAAAGAAAAATAAAAGAAAACGCCACACAAGTGTTGCAAACAGTGCAGCCCTTTTATTGGTTTTACATTAGTTGGGATAATTCTCCTATTTCTTACATTCTGAATTTATCGTTTCTTCTGCCAGTGGCTCTAAGCTCTTGCAATAGCAGATACATGTTTCTTCAACAATACCGTTCATTTGAATTTTACACTTTATCCATGGTATCATGTAGAAATACATCACGTTATACATGTTAATTGTTCTGAGAAATCATAAGAAACCAGATCTTTTCTTCTACATGAAAACTGGTAATGGAATACACAATTAAGCATGCAGGAATGGATTTCTACATTAGGCTGTACACAGCACAAAGCATTTCTGCAGCCTAGAGTGTGCTATAAAACATAGAGGAGTTGAACTGGGGCATATGCTGTCTTCCTTCATCTGGATGATCATTCCCATTCAAAATTAATGACATAAAGCAGAATTCAAACTTATGGGAGTTTATTTCCAATAATATAATCTATCCCCATCAATATGAGTTGCTCCCTTGGAGGACGCTGGTCAGGGACCAGTGCAAAGGGCAATGTTGTGAATATGAACTCCTTCCCTGGGTGATTTATATTAGCCAGAGAAAGACCACATTAAGTATCTTCCAGCCCTACATATATCAAGGACCATGATTCTATATTTATTTCAGTAACTGACAAAGTTCCCACTGTATTGAGTTTTCTTCAGCAGCCTCTTGGGGTTTCTTCTTTTTTCTTTCTTTCTTGCATATATTTCTGATCTTTATACAACCCAAAGTTTAGGTACTGGCCTAATCAGCAGAGCTATTTATTCAATGTCACATACAGGTATTGTATATATGGTGTTCTCTGGTTTTGTTGTTGTTAATTATGACTATTTATTGATCTCAGACATTTTTGATTAATTTAGTTAATTTAGCACTGTTGTTTCCATAAATGTCTGGGACAATCAGGGAATAATATTTCAATTCCATTTTACCTTTTTCAGGGTGAACCAGGATCCCCAGGAGTTCCAGGAGTTGATGGGGAGCAGGTAAACCACCTAGAGTGGTTCATGTGAGCAACCATGGCATATTTCAGGGGATTATTTCTTTGATCCCCAGCTGTAGCTTAGATTACATAATTTTATGATCATTATCATGTTGGTGCATAACCTGTGGTTGCATAATGGTTGTGTTGCTACATGTTAATAACAAAGTCCAACTCACAAAATGATTTATCCTGCTTGTTAGGATCAAAACTAGTATTCTGTCAATGTATATGTTTTTACAAATAACTTGCTGAATAAATACGTATTTTAGGGTCCTAAAGGATCAAAAGGAGATATGGGTGAACCTGGAATGCCTGGAGAAAAGGGAGGAATTGGACTTCCTGGCTTGCCAGTGAGTATGAATAATAATAATAATAATAATAATAATAATAATAATAATAATAATAATAATAATTTTGGCTAAAATACTTGTATTTTGAATCTCTTCCATTATCATGAACTTAAAACAGTGCAGATAAATTGCAAATTAGGAGAGAAGGCACAGGGAAGAAAAATTCTGAGATTGTTCTGCATCTATCCTAGGAGGATGTGTAACATTTTCAGAAATTCTCATTCTATTTATGGTCAAACAAAATACTGCTCTGGAAAGACAGAAATTAGTTGGCATGCTGATAAGATTTGCATCTCTCTTTTAATAGTTGTAATATATAAGACAACTTCAACAAATGTAGCTTTGGTAAAGTTCAGGAGAAAAGAACTCTTTTGAACACTTGTCAGAACAAATTTCAGATGAATTGTCCGGAATTTTAAATTGAGGAGAGAGAGAAAATACATAAATATTCATAAACTGTATTACTCCTCTATGTATATATATACAAATGAAATTTTTCTTTAAAAATAAAAACAGTTCCAAAAACATAGCCATAGTACAATATATCATGAATTGAGTGCAACTGAAGGACTTCTCAAAAATACCTTGCCACAACTGATAGCTGCTAATATAAAAGCATACCTTTACATTTGTTAACAGTTATTACTGGAGACATCAAAATTGAAACAACACCACCAACAACACAACTATACGTGTGTTGTATTATTTCCATAAAATTAAGATTTTATTAAACAAATTATCATTTCTATATTGGTTGCTAATAAGATTAAAACTGTTTATAAATGCTGTTTTTTTAAACGGTTTTGTAGGGAGCCAATGGTATGAAAGGTGAAAAAGGAGATGCTGGTTTGCCTGGTGCCCAAGGCCCTTCAGTAAGTCTCAATGTATTGTTGCAGTGGACATAGTAGTGCAGAAATGGTTCTCTAGCCTTTAAATCTGAAGAATGTTTCATATTCAAGGATGATCTTTCCTGATATTCTTGACAGTTCCTGTGCTTGAAATTTCACAATATTTCTGTTCATTATGTAGTTAGAGTCCCTGCTCTTTTCAAAATAAAAGAACTTCTGGTCATAGAGCTAAATAGGGTTTAAGAAATGCCACAGATTTAGTTCTTTTCAGTTCTATTCCCTCATCATAAACAATGGTCCTGCTCAGTTCAATGAAAGCCTTCTGGTTCTATAATCAAAGATAAATGCTTTGCAAGATAAGAAAAATAAATAAATCTAACAAAAACCAAATCTGTCTCAACACCTTGTATTCCACGGACCTAAGAAAGTCCAGTGTGAACTAGACTAGACTGGCTTCAGTGATGTCAGGAGGAATGTGACATGCAACCCAAGATAAAAACTGTCTTGATATCACTGGCCACAATATCAAATCGCTAGAGGGGGAAGGTCTGATCTTGCCTAATTTTCTGCATACTTCTGCATAATTTTCTGTATAATTTTAATGGAATTAATACACCTGTGAAAATGTGCTGTTATTCTGTGCTTGTCCACTTGTGAGTAACATTATTCATATATGTAAGTTTTCCAGGACCAGCTATGTTCTTGATTTTCAAAGCATTGTAAAGGCATTTAAAACAAACAAACAAATTAGAACAATACACTTGTGATATGAATGAGTAACATTATCAGAGCACAGTAACTACCTTGTCTCTGGTGACATGCACTGAGTATTTGGTTACCCTCTGTCATCACAGGACACTGGGAACCCTCTACCTCTTCAGTGTCTGAGTCTCCTCTGAAATGAAAAATAATCTGTTACAAATTAATTTGCTAACTCATTCACCTGGTTCTGCTTGATTTCTCTCAAAAGAAGGCCTTCCATTTTCAGGAGACTTCACAGACAGTAGAATCTCCCTGGCTTACATTTGAAAGCTTCTTTTGTCGTAACTGTTATCACAAGCAGTCTGTGGAGCAGAGGGGCTTAGCATCAGACTGGAGACCTGTTTTAGCATCCCTGCTCCCACCTTGCAGGTTACAATAACAGCCCTTTGGGGTTAAACACAGGGAGAGAGATGATACTGAACTGTAAACGTCATCATGAAATTCTCTGCCATGGATTTGTTAGGAATACAGAAAAACAGCACAAAATATGCATGCACTAAATGCTGAGCAACCTGATTACCTCTTTTAATGACTTCAGGGAATTCTTGGAACAAGTGGGCTGAGTGGAATAAGAGGAGACACAAAGGGCAGTCTTGAAAATGTGCCAAACCCTAGCTTGAATTGTTTAGTAACATTTTTCCATTCATCGTTATCTGAGAGGAATAAACTCACACATCATCTTCTTCCACTCCCGTAGATTATGTAGTATAGAGACAGCTAAGGAGCACATATCATAAAATATAAAAAGCTCAAGTATGTCTGCTCAGTACCGCTTTAGAGATGGTTTTTCCCCATAGAGTTCTGAGTATATCTTAAAGCCTAGGAGCATGAACCAGGAGACAGGCGTCTTGCCATATGGCACAAACAGTTCTGTACTTCAGGTACCCTGTCTTTCAAATCAAAATAATTCCCATTCCTAAAACCCTTTCTAGATATGCTATCATGCACTGTTTGCATTGCTGTGTTTCTAAGTGCTTGCCAACAGAAGAAGGATCAGTCTGAGTTTTGGTATTTGTGGGGGAGTTCTTTACTGTGCATGATTTAATATCGTTGTTTATCTGTAGATCATAGGACCACCTGGACCACCAGGGCCACATGGTCCTCCAGGCCCCATGGTAAGTCTGGGAGGAAGAAAGGGGCTGGGAAGGGTTTAAACCCTCTTCTCATTTTAATGCCTACTTAACTGAAGTGCTTTGAGAGTATACAACCATTAGAGAGGGACCTAATTTAGGACCTTTCCTACATGTATTAAAGTTCCTATGAAGTGGAGAAACAAATTGCACCTGCCTGTGCTGGTGTAAACATACTAGTGGTCTGGTTTATTCTCTAAATCAGGTGTTTACAGTTGCTTTATTGGCAGCTGCATTTCATTTGCAAGGACAAAAATACAGATGCAATTTGCACCTATATAGAGAAGCAAACTCTTTTAAAAACTTGTGGCATGTTTTTGTAATTGAACATGTTATCTTTATTTTCAGGGACCTCATGGTCTGCCTGGCCCAAAGGTAAATTAATAGCTGTCTAGAATAGACGTGCTGTTGCTGTCTGTGAAGTGCCGTGCTTTGTTCTTTAATGCATGCAGCAATGTTTTGTCTGATGCCTCATTTAATAAATGTTTCTGATATTATTAAACCTTAAAGCAGAGTTTAATATTGACAAATAGCTTAAAAGATTTTAAATTTTCTGTGATTTCTTCTTGTTAGTATTTCTTCTGAACATTGGCTGAAATCTGATTCTCTTATGGGTAACTGTGGTGCGGCACTAAAGTATTTAGTTTCCCATTTGTGGGCAAGTTACCATTCCAATTGTAATTGGAGTTACTTTTGAATGTGGAAGTGTGATATTCACTCAGAAAATGAAGTCAGATAAACCCTTCTTCCTTTATGATCTCTTGCCTATCCTTCTTCTTCCAGCATGAAAATGTTCTTTCATGCCATGTACTTTTCTGACCAGTTCCTTCACACATTACACAAGTTCCCTGCCACAATCTTCTATGTGTATCTTCTTGTTTTCCAACCTAGAATCCCTGATTGGGCAGGTTTTCAACAATATTTGAATGTTTTATACAGCATAGTACATGAAGATACATTGTAAGGACTTTATAAGCATTCGTTAGAGCTAGTGTTGCTATTGAGCATGATCATTTTAATCATTATGGCTCCCTAATCGCATGCACCTTCCCTCAAAAAAATAAGTTTTTTTTTCATTTAGTTTTTAGTGTGTTCTTTTTTAAGGTGTGAGACAGAAAATCTTCACAGGCTTGACTCATTACGAGACTATTTGTATGACCTTGGCACAAGAAGCTGGAGTCATAAATCATTTTTGAAGTCAGATCTGTTCCAGCAGACCTGCCTTACCTCGGGCTTTTGGCCTGACACCCAGGTTTTTCTGAGATTTCTCAGGTCTGTTTCCAAACTCTCAGCATTTTCGGTGCTACTGCTCTGAAAGTCACATTGAGTCAAATGGAAGAAGAATGAAGAAATGGCTACTTAGGGCGTAAAGGCAGCAGATGTCTGAAGTTACTTAAGGCAGCAGACTAGATTCTATTCTGAATTTTATTTTAAATATACATGATATAATGTAACATAATACATCAAAGGCAAGCCAAGGTACAAGTCCATGGGGAGCAGCCCATATGAAAAATGCACATATTTCTGTTTCCCAAAAGAGGCGGGCATGGTCAATACCCATGTTCACTGGGCAGCTCTCATGCTGGCGTAGTTTTTTGTGATGTGAGAATGATTCGTTAGTAATCACATGCCCACCATTATCCTCTTACTAATGCTCAATGTAATAGCCTATGCATAATTTAAAAATCATAACAAGACAAGTGACATTTCTTATGTTGGTTAAACCTTTCTATATGGACACAGAAACTATAGACCTCGAAAACAGCATCACGTTGTATAATGTATACTGCTTCTTTTAATTGTTTCTGTTTAATTATATATGCTTAAAGGTTTAAAATATCTTTATATGAGATTTTGCTGCAAATTCCAGTTTGCCACAAGGAATAATATAGCTTCCTTGCAAAACATGCTTTTCAGGAGATCCCACTGTAAAGCCTTATGTTTTGAGGCTTGTTTTTTAGGAAGTTTTCTTTCAGTTTGAATTACCTACCTGTATGGCGTAGATTGTGGAATTTGAGGAAATTCCACAAAACCCTGAAACTCACACTTAATTCAAATTACCTAAAGATAGTGATAATTATTAGGAAAAGAATCAAAGGATTCTGTTACTCATAAGTTTCTGGTAGATTTTTTCACAGAGACTTGAAATCTCCAGCAGATACCTCCTAGGTATCTTTGCACAAGACTGTAGCTGTATGTAGATTGCCAGCAGGCTGAGAAAGTTGAATTTTTGTCCATGTTTTAAACTGGAATTTGTGGCTGTTTCTGAGACCGGCTTCATCTATCCCACTTAAACACCCATTATAGCACCAAAAATTGGCATTTATACTTTTACATTTAGGGTGAACCAGGGTTAAATGGTCTTAAAGGATTGAAGGGTGAACCAGGTCAAAAAGGTGACAGAGGGCCCCTTGGTCTTCCAGTAAGTAAAAAACCCCAAACCTATTCAATCTCAGTACAAATCACAAACTTCTCTTTCTATTTTCGATGAACAACTCTGGTTTACTCAAGAGCATACATACCATGATAGAGCAGACTTTCAGTCTTGTTTTGTTCTACTCAGAATCTGTGCAATTGTCTGAAGTAATGTCCTGTAACACCCAGTGCTGTCAGGTTTATTTTGTTATGTGTCAGTTGAAAGTGTTCAGTGTCATAAGGATGCCATCAACCCCATTACATTAATCATTTTGTTTTTTAAGTGTTGTATGGTGTTTGTGTTGAATAGGGAATCTTCCCATCTTCCCCACATCTTCAGTTATTATTCCTCTGCACTTTTGCAGGAGAAAAATTGAGAGGTCTAATTGAGCAAAGTTAAAAATTGCCTTAGGGAGTTATTTATTTTTTCCCCTTAATTCATTAGGGGTGCTGGATTCTTCCTTTTGCCTTGTTCTTGGAACTGAAGTTCCTAAACAATAATTTATTTTCTTTTACATGGAAATGTTATGTTTCTTAAAATTTAGGTTGACAAAAAGAGAAAATACTTTTGTGCTTACTTTGTGTACTTGAAAGCTCTCAAAAACAAACAACAACAACAACAACAAAAATTTTTCATCATGGAAAGTGCTCATTTCTAATTTTTTAAATGTGAGGATTGCTCCACGTGATCACAATGCTAGTCATAAAACCATAAAACAGAGGAAAGAGATTTAGGTGACCCAAAGGGACCAAAACCCCTCTGATTAATATTTTCAAGAATTATGTACAGGGCCTCTGGATTAGGTTAAAATTCTCCCTGATTTTGACAAAACTGACTATTTTTCAAGTTGTCAGTCCCAGCTATTGAAAGAGGGAACTTTGGAGATCTGATCCAAAGAAAATTTGAAAGGTCTGATCCCTTGAAAATTACTACGACAAGTGTTTGGGCTCTTCCAGAAGTGTTTGTTTTAACCCAAAGCAAAATGCTCCTTTACTTTTTCAACTTTTACAGACCTTATCATACTCCTCCTCCTTACTTCTCCTAAACGTCATTTTATAGAGCAAACTTAAAAAGTTTGATTTTTCTAAAAGTGGCTCATCTTCACCATTAGTGAATTATGTCTCTCACTTCTTTATTTATTATTTTTATTTTTTTTTTTAATTTTTTGGGTCCCAGCTTTATTCCCTATGCCTCAGCTATCCAAATAGTTTTGGCCCCCTTAGTCCCAGCACTGTTGCCCTCACTGCTGGGACAGCCGAGCAGATTCTTCACAGCTGTTGTTCGCATAAAATCCACCAGAGGTCCTCCCGTCCCCAAGGATGCTGAAGTCAGTAGCCCTCAGAGCCGGCTGCTACCCACTTGCCAGCCCTAGGCTGAGCTCTGAACTGGAAGAGCATTTGGAAAACAAGAAACTTGCTTGTCTCCCGGGCTCCTGGAAATGAATGAGGCCATTGTAGTCAGGGTCCAGACTCCGTTAGCTGCATAATGCACTATTCTTGCACTTAAATACTTCCTATCACTGTTAACATACATTTTTCTTTGTGTAGTACAGTATGCAGTATTGTCATTATTTACAAATTGGAAAGTAAGCAAGTAAATTACAAAGTAAGTATTTGTGTGTTAAGTCTCAAAAACACCCTAACATCTGGTGTATGTAGCATTTGTGTAGCCTCATGCTTATTCTGGTCAATTGTACCACGATGGGAAGGCAAGGGCAGGTCAGTGATGTTGCACTGGTGTCAGAACAGATTCAGGGTCTTGATGTTTTATGTGAATTTTTAACTAACATGCTGAAGTAACATGATACCCATTCCAGAACCCTATCACAACTTGTACTGTGCATTTAAATTATGTTTATTCATCAGCACCACTTACTAATCTCACGTTCTTGTCATCCGTGTTATATCCATCATCCATGCTTCCACCTAACCACACAGGGAGCATCTGGCTTAGACGGAAAGCCAGGACCCCGGGTGAGTCCCTTGTCTTTCTGTGTCACTCTTCATTACTGAGTCCTTGTGCTTTCCAGCTGGCCACACTCTCTCAAGGCATGGAGGAATGAAGGACAAACATCACAGGCATTTTCCATGCCAGATCAGAGGGGGATGTGAGCAGACTCTTGGGGCAACATGTGGGGGAAGGAGAATGCAAGTATCTATACAAAGAGCTCTGAATCTTACAAAGGCAGTTTGGTTTTCATTTTTGTTTGGAGAACTGCTGCAAAGCCTGTGCTGATTGGGGCGCTTATTTTCCTGAGTAGGGTCAGGGATTTGTTTTACATAGGAAAACATACCTGTTTTATGCTAACATGGAATCAGCAAAATGGATACAGATGTGCTGGGGTCCCACCACAGGCATATTTAAAATAAATGTTAAATTATTTGTTTCTTATCATGATAAGGAAGTGGATAAAATGAAAGAAGGATAGAGTTATGTATCTGAAGGTTTCTGCAAATCTGCCATTGATCACTGCAATGGGTGTATCCACCTTGTAGGTAGACATTTCAATTTACAAAATCAGTGCTTAATAATAAATATTGTTTGAACTTTCAAATTCTACTGGCCAAATTTCTTTCAATAAATTTAAACTCTTTGTATGACTTCCATGAATAAGGTCAAATCCAACTAGAAAATAGATGGGTTACCATCTAACAGAAGAGTTTATAAGGTAGCATTTTGAAAGCCAAATGGATTTGTTTGCCCAGGTGCCAGCACAATTCAGTCTGCATTTTCAGCTGGTGAAGGCTGATTCCATGTTAGTTCTTGGCTAGAAGACAGCTATTAAAACTAAAGACTTGTGAGAACAGGACCTCTCTCTTACCTCTTGGTTTCCTTTCACAGGGTATAGATGGCCCAGTTGGTCCCCATGGCCCTGCAGGTCCTAAAGGAGATAGAGTAAGTGTAATCTCTGTGGACTTTTATTTATGAAGAATGTGCCACAATAGTAAAATATCATACGGCTACTTATAGTGTGCCTAGATATTACTAAACAGAACACTATTTCATCATAGAAAGATCAACCCAGAACTGTATATGCATTCAAGTTGCATGCACGTTTATCCATGTGAGCATTGATTTTCTAATTCATTAACTTCAGAAGAACTGGCAGGTTGTGATTACTAATTGGTAAGAAGTTTACAGGACTTTTAAGTTTACAGTGCTATGCAGAACATTTTTTTTTTTTTTAATTTCATCAATTAGTATAGATAATTTGAGAGAACAAACTGGAAGATCATGTGATCTGTGATATATATATGCAAAATGGTTAAAACCAAAACACAAACAAACAAACAAAAAACCACTGAGTATTCCTGAGGAATTTGCACATAAATTTTCTATCTTGAAAACAATGTTTAGCCACTATAAACTTTTTTACTTTTTTTTTTTTTTAAGCATGGAATTTAGGAACCCTCCTCTATTTAATTTGAAATATTCACAGTAAATTTTCTCCAATTGAAATAGGATAGAGTCCTTAATCTTCAACTATGAGGCTGTCATCTTTAACAGTACTGCCACAAGTTTGTACAACAAAAAAAGATGATACCTTGTAGTAACTAAAACTTCCAAGGATTTCCCAGCCCAGATTCATGTCTCTTTGAATTTCTCAGTTTAACAAAACAGCTGTGCTAAAACAACTTTAGACTTGATGCACTGGGGACACAGCCATATGGCTTAGGTCCAGTTAACATTAGCAGCAGTAAAATAAAGATATACATGATGTGAGCATTTATTTCTATAGAGCTGCTTGTTGAAAAACAAATACAAGACATGCAATGCAGTCCAAAATAGGAACAGTAACCTGTAGTTAACACTCAGGCTAGTTAGTCTAAAGGACTAGGGCTTTATTCTTTTTTTTTTTTTTTTTTTTTTTCCTTGGGGATTACAGATTCAAGTTTTTCTTTTTTCAGCTAGGATATATTTATTTTCTATGAACTCTGTGTGGAAAGATGGCTGAACACCATATTTAGCATTTCAGAAAATATTTGAGATGAAATACACACATAGAAATGTGTATGTAGAAATACTGTGCATTTTGTTCTTGCATTATGAGCTTTTATTGTGAAGGATGTTCCTGTTTCTGGTCGAAATTCCTTTTAAAAACAATGCACTATGATATTTGCTATTCTTCTAATGTATTGAGAATAACTATAATTGTTCTTCCTTATAAAGTATCCAAGGTCATAATAATTCATACTGCTGGATCTAGAATCAGCCTTATCATAGCAGCTGAAAAGCTGTATTTAGAAAGGAGCTCAGAGCTCCTGAGATGTAAATCAGTTCAGTAATTCCATACACACCGAGGGACAGATTTACAAAAACACAGAAACTAAGGTGTGGAAGAAATTCCTGAGCACCCACCATTTTCTGTGCAGCTGAATGAATGGGAGGAAATTCACAAGAAAGATGGAAGAATTTTCTTCTAAGCAGCCAACTACCAAGATTAGTGCTGTAATTGTTTATTTAATAATTTAATACTGTTTGGGAAGAGGAGTTTTTCACAGAATAGTTACCTAAGTATTGCCTGGTGTTGGTATATGTCTTGTTATCTAACTAACAAATCATATATTTTTAATAGAGTCTTATAGTTGCATTTGCAACTGTTGAGCTTTTTTATGTGAAAGCAGGGGGAGAATGTTTTGGCCTGTAGATTTCAAATTTTAACTTTTCATTAAAAGTTGTGCACAATGCCACCACTCTGTTGCTGGACCGGATCATATTGTGTCCATGCTGATAAGAAAAACCTTGGACTGATATTAACCTAGAAGGGCACTAATGAATCCAAAGCTGAAATATAACCACACTATATCCAAAATATAACCACATTCTTAAGGCCACATTATTTAAAATTTGGAAAGACAATCTCACTTTAAGAGAATACTTGTAAAATGCTGGTCACTGTAAATTTATGTCTCTTTAAAAGTTCAGGAAAAAAAAAAAAAAAAAGTATAATTAAACTAAAGCCTAATGATTTCTTTGGTAGAAACTATGGTTTCATTGTTGCATAGGCAGCATTTCTAGCAATGATGAATTACTCATCTTAGGTAGAACAGACCTGTACGAAGTAGGGATTCTTGGTTTCTTTCAAATTTAGCTTTTTAATTAAAATAGAAAACATCAGTCAGTCCTTTATGCAAAACTTATTTAAATGGTGAAAAACTAGACTATGGAAATAGCGAATGTCACTAGAAAATAGGAAACCATGTATTTTAGAACAAATGTCCTATTACTCAACTGTACAAGCTTAGCCATGAATTTTTCTCTCTCTGCCTTGAACTGTTCATTGATTATTAAAAGCAAATGCAGGATTTAACATTTCACTAAGGCTGATACTGCTGAACATTTCAGTACTTTAAGTGTTTGTGTATTTCTCTTGGTAGAAAGAAAAATGGTGGTTAACAGTTTGAATTGTTATCACATATTTTAGACCAGTGCCTTTCAGCCCTTAAGAAATTTTTCAGCTATTGAAAAATTGAAAAATATCATTTTGCTAGGTGCTTAGACAGCTTTTACTGAGGCCATCTTCATTAGATGAAGGAGTTGATTGTAATAGGTCTCAGGGTCTGGCTTTGTACCTGTTCATCTCATTTTTATATTGCCCTGGAGGAAATAAAGAACATTGGTAAACAGACAAACCTCTTGAACTGCAACCAGTGAAAGGGAATGTGTAAAACTGAAGTGTACTGACAGGCAGAATGTGTATCCAACTTCCTGTCAGGCTATAGGAAGCTGAAAGAGACAAAATTAATGTACTAATTTTGGGAAACACCCACCTGGATGGCAAAGACCTGTTCTTGAGTTTGATTTTAGCTCACAGACATATAGCCTTTGCAAGGCTATCATCACTGCAGAAGTTCTGCACTGGGTGGAAGAATGCATTCTTTTTAATTTGGTTAAAATGTTTGTCACCATGATAACGGCATGAAATCTCCATCAATCGTAATGGAGACAGTGGTTATGCAGTTTTATTCCTGCAAACCATATTCAACCATGACTCAAGAGACTGAACTGAAATAGGAGGCAAAATACAAGCCTATGGTTTCTGTTCTTTGGGCATTGATGAATTCTCTCATGAAAAGATCTTAAAACCTTTTCTGAACTTTGCAAATATCTATTTCCCTGAAGGAAATACGTTCTTCTGAGTACTAAGGGCAGTATGCCTATGACAATTCATCGATCTTCTATAATCCATAAACATTCAGGACCTCATCTGATATTCCAGACACGTTTCAACATGTGGATCGGAGGCAAAAATTGTGAGATACAGTTCTCTGAATGTACTCTTACATAACAGATGAGATTATTTCCCTAAACTCATATGCTAAGCATTCAGTATTTTTATGTCTACCATATGTTTAGCAGTGTTATAGGCCTGCCTTGTGAGGACTTTGTACAGTCATCTTTTCTTTTTAAGACTGAAGAAAAAAAAAAAAAGATACTTAACTAGTCTCAACATATTTCAAGTATCAATCATAAGGATTTTGTAGCTGTTATATGCATAGGTCAGCACATTAGTTTCTTCTCAGCAGAAAGTTTTACAGCTGCAAAGAAATTTACTGTTTGTAAATCAGCTGTTACTTCCCCATGCCTCCTATTGCTCTGCAAGGGCATCCAGCCTCAGTGGTGCTCAGAATCAGCTGGAGGTTAAAAGCATGACAAAAAGTCAGGCATTACACATCTGATCTCCTGCTCTAAAGTGAGTATAGACAGCATCAATCTCCATAAAAATATAAAGTATCTAAAATAATCAAATGTCGGTTTCTCTGACCAGCTCCTTATTGTAGTGATTATTTAACAACTGGTTCAGACACTCGGTTTATTCTGGTGCCTACATTTTTGTATTATCCAATCTAGATTTAGCGGCCAGTTTTTAGAGATGTGAGGGACTTGGCTGTGCAGATGGTCAACACTATTAATTAGGCACATCTACATCACTGCCTTGTGCTTTTAATAATAAAGAATAGAGTAATGAATTAATAACGAGTAGTAAATAACCTAAATTTTTAAAGGTCTTGTATACATGATTATCTCAAGAGCTAGAGTGAGGCAATTGCTAGGATGGAGCACAGCACTTTAGTGTGACAGCAGCCTTGCACAAAAGCTTGTGGGTTATGCTAAGGGAGGGAGGCACGCTCAGTGCTCACACTTACATGGGCTAATGTCAGCCAGCTCAGGAAGGTTTGCTCCATTGTCAATCAGAATGATCTATAGGAGAGCACAGATGATTAATGCTGGCAACTTGAAATCTGTCATCTTGAAATTTCATTTCATTTGGAAAAGTTTGGTCTATGTTATATCCCAAAATGATTTTCATAACATTCCTCTAGAAGCTGGAAAATCTTCCATGGATTTTAGTGCTGAATAAGATCAAACTTCTGGAGTAGTCTACTTGTTTTTCCTGCACATCAATGCAGTTTTGATTTAATAAAACAGTGTATTTACATCTCTAATCTAGAATCCAATAGAGCAGTTAATAACACATCACACTGAGTGGGATAATCTCCACCATGTCACTGGTAATAGCATTGCCTGATTAAATACAAGCTTTGATTGACATGTTTTTGCTCGTCACTGTGTCACATCTCAACTGCTGTGCTGGAGCTTGATGCAGTATTATCCTCAGTTTTCATTGGATTTTTACTGAGTGCAATGTTGCAGCTGTTACAAGCTTAGTATTGAAATCAGTGCAAGACATTTGGAAAAATATTTTCAGTCACTAACTCATTTGAAAATAAGTATCTTATGATCAGAAAATCATTTTGCTTAGGAAGTAATACATGCCTCCTCCCCACCCCTAGAATCATTTGTTGGATATTTTTTACTCAGAAGATTTGGGAATGCGTAAACTTTAAGACAAAGAAAGCACTTTGTGGAGTCATTTCTGTATAAGCAAGACAGTGTTTTTGTTTAGTTGTCCTGTAATCTTTTCTTAGGGTGAAAAGGGAACAGTAGGTGACCCTGGACCCAGAGGACCATATGGCTTACCTGTAAGTTGCATGTAGTTTGTACACATTGCTCTTTTCAACGCTCCTTGATTAAACTGTGTGTTTTATGACTGTTTTTGACCTAGCAATACAACTAGTTGGAAAGGACATAGATAATAATTCCGGACAATGCAAGATCACTGGCCTGTATTGCAGACTTTGATTCCTACTCAGGCATGCATGTGATTATGCAAAAGTAATGAAACAGACCAGCCACGAAGCAGCAAGGGAAAGGAAAAAGAATTCTAAGTGCTCCTCTATCTGCAGCTTGTGGTCTTGGCTCTCAGGGGACTGTGCAAGAGTGGCAGGAGTTTGGGATGAACTGTGAAAAAATGTGATTGTCTTAGTGTCCATAAGTTGTTCGGATTTCCTTTCTGCAAGGCTCCTTTGCCGTTGTGTTTTTATATTTTTTTGACACTTCAGAGACATTAGGTTTGTTTTCATTTCTGTATGTTGTGCTCAGAAACACTTTGAGAAGTTCATTGGTGGATCATTCATGTGTGGAGATGGTATACTTTAAACCATTTCAGTCCTGAAGTATGAGTAAGAACTTCCTTTAGCTGAATGAGGATAGCCTCACTAAGATCAGTTGATTTACTTTGCTTATGCCTGGGCCACCTGTGTATATGTACGCATTCTGTATGCTGACAGAAGCAAAGCTGCATCAATGTGCTGTGCCAACAGAACTAGCCTCTGTGAGAAACTTGCAATGCTTCCATACCCTCTCCAGTCTAATCTGTTTGAGGCAAAATTAAGTTGAATACAGGCTTGTGATTTCATTGGATACATTTAATTGAATCTGGAGTCAATGACTAAGAGACAGATTCAGGCTTTGTCGAATGCTGGACTAACTTGCAGTGCATGTTTATTTGACGGTCATTTTTGTGAGTTAAATTTGATATTTTTTTCTTAAAAAAAAAAAAAAAAAGATTTGTTTCCTCTTCTTGGGAACAATTTTTAGCCCACTCCTGGAACCTGCATACAATCAACAGCAAAATTTTACAGTCAAGCTACCAGTTCCTGGAAATGTTAAACATTGATGGACGTGTCCTTCACTAATTGCAATGCTATGTGTACAGTCTTAGCAATGTGTGATACCACTGCACAGAGTGGACACAGAAGTGGGTCATTAAGTTGGCCTTTTGATATCAAAGCTTAGGGACACTAATGTAGTTTATATGGTTCTTTGGCAGGGAAAAGATGGCGAGCCTGGCCTTGATGTAAGTAATATGTATGACCAATACACTCATGATAGTAGGTAAGCTTCTCTCAAGAAACAGCTTACTGTGTGTAACACATTTGTTTCCATTTAGTGTGCATGTAGTATCTGCAGAGAGTGTACTAAATGATGCATTTGCTCTCTCTCTATGACAAAGAGAGCAAAGAATGTGCAATGTACATCACTCGTCTACCAGTCCCACCAGATACAGTGCTTAGTAATACAAGTAGTTGCTCCTTTGGAAGTCAATTTTTGGAAGGCTGAAAAACTGCACTTGGTAAGAGAACACTTCCACAGTCGGACCTGTGGCTCACTTGGAGCAGAGCAATGAGTCACTATCATTTAAGTAAATTTATCACTAATCAAAGAGAACAACTCCATAACTACTAAGCGATGCATTTCAAACTATAGGCCCTTTCTTTGGGTTCAAGACTTGCTGAAAGCCTTTCTCTCCTGTCCTCCACCAAAATCCCTAACCTGGAGGAGTCTTTTCCAGAAGCTACATTTGCTACATAGCATGGACTATTGCCATTTTGAGTAGTATAATTTCTTTCCATCACTGGCAAAATGACTGCCAAACACCATGACTTGCTTCACATGCTCTCATGCATGCATGCGTATGCATATATCACATGTACATACAACACATGTGGTGAAGTCACCATTTTGTACATTTTCCAAGAGTATTTGAAAGCTTAGCCTGCACGTGAGTAGAAGTCAACCTATCTTTGTCCATTTTTTTTATAGGGTTTCCCTGGTCCTCGAGGAGAAAAGGGTGATATAGGAGAAAAGGGAGAAAAGGTGACCACAGTGTTATTAACTGTTGTTTGATTCCTTAGCCTAGTCAGTTCTGCTGTCCTTATTCAATGAATCGTCCCATTAAACCTGCTCTTTGTTTTTACTGTGTGCCAAAAGGCAGCTCACAGATATATGCTAAACAAAATCCTGTCTTAGAAAGACCATGAAAATTTATGCACAGAACTAGTACTATTGCCATGTGCCAAAGCACAGTTTGTTTTTAGGCTTACTTTCTTCCATTCCTCCTATGCTTGTTGAAAGTCCTTGTCAGCCTGAAATTTTTAATGCTGCCCTCACTGAAAGGAGGCATTTTACTAGTATGGAAAACACTAGGTCTGAGCCTTGGCTGTATTTCAGTAATTTCTGACCCTAGTGTACTATGTCTGTACACAGTACATGTCTAATACCAAATGGCTAGGGACAGGGAATGTTTGAAAGTTTAATTTTTGGCAGTGGCTTGCTTGTATTTAAGAGAAGTACTCAGTGATACTTGTGGATTGAAATTAAATCTTACACTACTCTTCTGGTAAACCAACCAGACAATAAAATTAACAGAAACAGCCTAATGACATTTTGGCCGTCCAGACACAGTGGCATGGAAACGTGTTCAGTATAGTGCTGTTTAGGACTAAATACAGGTAGGGCAAGCTCATGAGCAAATCTCCAGTATTTCTAATCAACACAGAGCCTCCTTCTTAACCTTCCTTGCAGTTGCTAAAACTTGGAATTTTTACTCACACCAAGCCCCTTAATATAAAATTCCATATACACAGCAGGTGATTTTCCTAGTTAGACAACTATTTTTGCCTAGCACCAAGTTATACTCAGTCTACACAAGTTATACACACCAAGTTATACTCAGTCTACATCCCCTCCAGGAATCTTAGACAGGAAGCAGAGGAAAGAAGTCTTGTTCTTCTCCCTCTCTTAATACCATGAGACAAAACAGTTCCTAAAAAAGGCATCAGTGAGGATACTATGAAATGTGTCTGTCCCTTCTGTCCCCATTACACTGCTTCTTTGGAGTTCAGAGATTGCTGTAAGATACTAGTCTTGGAGAACAACTGTTTCTTGTGCTCTATGAATTTTGTAAAGGCAGTGGCTGACCTGGCAGAAGAACCACAGTGAATGGTGAGCTGTTGCTTGCTGTCAAAGACTTTGGGTCTATCTGTCACAACTGAATCTCTGCCTTATAAATTGTCAGAACATTCAAAAAATTAGAAGGCAAAGACAAGTCCTTCTCAGCGAAAAGACAGGGAAGATTTAGCTGCAGCCTCTTAAAGAGAGATTCCGTTGCACACTTTTGACTCATTTTTGGCAGAAATGAGTCAAAGTTTACTTGTGTCTGGCAAGTTTACTTGTGTCTGGCAAGTAAACATTTCACTAGAAACACCTTAGCTTAGCATCAGTAGTTCCTTTTCCAAATGGAAGGCTGACTCTCAAAAGACCCAAAGTAATGCAAGTAATAAAAACTTTCATTGTGATATATTTTTTCAGTTCTTCAGTTTTTCCTTATATAAATGACTATCTGTGACCATATTGGTGTAACAAAACCTGATTCATTTTACGTGCTGAGGATCTAGCTCATGATTTCTTATTTTTTAAATACTGCTTACAATATTGGCTGTTATACTGACTTCAAACAAGATGAGATTATCAAATTTCTATTTAGGTAACTTAATTCAAGCTGCATCACAAAAATTCATGTCTTTACTAGCAAGCTGTTGAGAGACAGCAACACTTGTTTTTTAACTGATATGCCTGGATAGGCAGCAAGTAAATAAATAGTTACTTCAGTTTTGAGATTGAATCCTAAACTGATTTTTATTTTAGCCTGTTGGTCGTTCTATAGTGAAACCAAGTCAGTGTTTGCATTATAATGTCTGTTTAACTTGGCTGAAAAAAAAAATAATAAAAAATTCCAACTGCAGTTACTCATATAAAATTATAGTCCAGGAGCACTCAGCACAAAAGGATTTATACAACTGTTTTTGCATTTTTGAGTTGTATGAATATAAGTCAATTTCTTAGAAATAATTTCCTAAATACTACATTCTTCTTTAGTAAAGAAGATTTAGAAAATCACTAAAAAAGGTTAATGGTTCAAATTCCACTTTTTTCACTTTCCTACACTCAGAAAGGAATAACCTTTAAAAAAGGATGGAGACTGTGTTGTGTGGCAACAGAGAGAAGCAAGCCCTGATCCCAAACGTGCAGCTGTCTCTTGATATAAAGGTTGTCAGAGGAGTACTGAGGTATCACCAGAGTGGCTGGGAGGGCATCATCCTTTTCCCTGTACACTCAGCAGTGATAAAGTTCTCTGCATGTGAGATCTGGATATTTTTCCAGGTACACCTGTCTTACAAAAGTGCCATATACTGGTATTTCTCTAAGCAGTGAGGAAGGGCAGGAAGGAAATTATTCTTTTTGATTCTTCATCAGCACAATTCTTCATGCTTCCTATCTCCTGTGGAGCTCGATAGTCCAAGGTAAGGAAGTGAATATTGATGGAGAAGAGCTCAGACAATGGAAAAACTAGCAAAGTGTTCAGCAATCTCAGACCACTCTCTAAACTGAGTTGGTTCAAATAGGACCATAGATTTGCCCTGCAAAACTGGAAGTTTAACTAGTCACGTGCTGACTTGTAACACAGCAAGTTAAAGAAATACAGGTCCTAAAGACTTAAAAGAGAGTCAGAAATCAAACTGTACTATCTGTTCTTACAATCATTTTTGGACTGTCCATGCTAGGTGCTTACTTCTACTCATGGTAAACAAGTTTGTGTTACATCGAGCACAAATAACATGAGATTTGACCCTGAAACTGTTGGGCTTCTGTGCTATACTGCCATGCTTGTAGGTTTAAGATGAAAGCTTATCCAACTTACACTTCCTGACTTGTGATTTATTTATTTTTTTACATCAATCTTATAATTTGGCACAGAAGGGTAATGTTTGGCGTGCTGTTTTTCCTAAATACCATCCTGCAACTTTTTGGCACACAGAAAAGATAGGCTAGGAACTTTCTTCCTATCGCATCATAAGTGCGGTATGCTTTGTTCATGGAATATACTTTTTTTCATTTGAATGTGCAAGTATGCTACAATGTAGAATGAATAATGTGTTTTTATTATGTCCTATTTAAATATAATATAGCTTTTTAATTATTATTATTCGTGTAAAAAGTTTTTTTCTCTGTTAATGAATTCAGTCTTTCTGTGCTGGTGTAGAACTAGTTAAACATCTGTTCGCTATGCTTCACTGAAACCTGTCCGCCTTTCCAAAGGAGCATTCCTTCCTTCTCCTTTTACCTTCATCCCTCACAATTCCTCTGTCTTTTTTACCCTTTTCCTCACAAATTAAATCCTCCCAGTA
This sequence comes from Heteronetta atricapilla, assembly GCA_011075105.1. NCBI lineage: Eukaryota > Metazoa > Chordata > Aves > Anseriformes > Anatidae > Heteronetta > Heteronetta atricapilla. The sequence continues at coordinate 30,673,703 of CM021734.1, read as the reverse complement.
GCCACAACCTTGCTTGCTGGTTCTCCAATGTCATACTAATTTTCCTATGACTATTTTTCCCCATTTCTTTGTAATATTCCTTACTCATCCTTCCTATCCTATTTTTTACAGTCCTAGCCTAATTTGCTTTTTTTTTTTTTTTTTTTTAATGGAACCTTTTTTGATTTTTCTGAAATTGAGAGCAAGCCTGAAACTCATTTACCATTGTGATCAACTGGTGTGAAATCAATTAGAAAATTAACTCTCCAAACATCTTATACTGCTTGAAGGTGGGGTTATTTTGCAGGTACCTTTGTTGAGGGGATTTGACTCATTTCCATTAGTAATTAAAGCAATAGAAGTTTTACATTTAAAAGGAAAACTCATTTCAAACTCAAGGGACTGAGTACAGTAGAATAAGTAGACTAAATGTCTGCTGAGAACATTTAAATGGAACCATTAAATAAAGATTGTTTAAATATTAGCATATTTAAATAACCAAATCTATTTATCACTTTTGACTAGTTTATGATATCAAGACATTATGAACGCGTTGAAAGTGCCATAACACCTCTCCATCAAGCAGTTTGGATGTTTTGATTCCTGTAACAGGGTTTGAAATGAAGGGTCCCATTGTATTTGAAGTGATATGATTGCACCCTCAGTGATGTCAGCAAGGTTTCTGTGGATTTTTGGTCCCAAACTCTTACCAGAGTGCAGAAGATCAATTCAGCAAAGGATGTGCTGGGCCAAGTGCACCCTTGACGCAACACCATAGAGCTTGGCAGAATTTTGCCAGAGACCATCCACCCCTGCAAAGCATCTATCCCCCAAGTCTTTTTCAGAGAAACGGTGCCAATGTACTCTGCTCTTGCAAAGTTGCATCTGACTAGTGACAGATCTTCTGAGGAAGCTGCCAAACCCAGCTTGGCGTGCATGTGCACTTCAGAGCTGTCACTTACAGCAAATAGGAGACCTCTAATTTTGGACTATGCATTGAACGGATTTGCAGATTTGCCTCTATCTCAAGAAATCAGTGATTTCAGGCCCTGTTGTAGGATTCAAAACAGTCATGATACTGATATAAGATACCAATACAAACTAATACCAACTGATTGCAGTTCTTCCTTGTGATCATATAATTTATTTTTCCACAAAATGCACCATCCAAACCAGAACACAGTGGTAAGTGTCCTTTCAGCTCTCCATTGGCTTAAAAAAAAGAAAACCCCAAACTTTTAAACCAACCTTTCTTGATTTTTTTTCCAAAAGAATAAAACGTGTTTTATCCGAACCATTGCATCCACAGGGGGAAAAGGGAAAGAAAGGCAAAAAGGGGCCTAAAGGGGAGAAAGGAGAACAGGGTGCTCCTGGATTAGATGCACCTTGCCCATTGGTACGTTTCACTTCTGTATTGGACAGTCAATTGTCCTCCTGTAGACCGATGAAATAAGTAATGAGGGGAGAGGAACAAGCACCGGCTAGTGTGTCACCTGTTGCCCTTTGTTAATGCAGCCTTATCTCAAGATCTGGAAATTATGGAGCAGAGTTGGTATTTCAGCCTCCTAATTTAGTTTAAAGCACTTAAAGACTCAAGACTCTAGGACAAGATTTGGTTGTTTCTTTCATTACTTTCTGCCAAGCATTGAAAAAGAACCAAATTCAGTACGTGCCAGAGTCAGTGCTCGCACAGACTGAAACCACACCACTGCTGTAAGCTTGCTCCTCTTGCCTCTCTATTGTTATTTCTTCACTCCAGCTAAGTCAATAACGAAGGCATTTCCTTGACAGTAACATTGTAAGTTAATCTTTACAAACAGGGATTCCGTGGAATTAAGGGGGAAAAAGGGGAGCCAGGCCAGCCTGGCCTGGATGGGCTGGATGCCCCTTGCCAATTGGTACAGTATTTCTCTTTCCTACCAACCCTGCATGTGGTTCATTTGTTTGTAGTCAGCCGTTCTCAATGTAAAGCACTGTTTTTTTCTGGGCTGACTTTACATTATTCACATAACACATGCATGTGCATGAATAAACCTGCTTCAGTGATCATAACTGTAATGAAAGAACACACATTTTTGTTGACACTTCAAACCTAACTCTCAGCAGTTTGCTCCCACATTACATGGCAATTTATAAGTTCGTGTCCTTTCTACATTTTCCCTGAGAACTGTTTGTTTGTTATTTTCCTCCCAAAATGCCTATTGCCTTACTTACCCTGAACCCAAGTCTTTGTAGAACCCCAGCACAATCACCACTTCTAATCAACACTGATGACTTCTGCCTGCACTGGCTCAGTTTTTCACCCTAGTCCATCCCAGAGCTATTCTGCACCCTGGACTTCCTTTCAAATCCATGTAGTCATGGGTGCATGTTTTCAGAATTTGGCCAAAATCATGTACATGAGATTCATGTAAAGAATGAGATAAATATTATTTCTGAAAATCAACTCATAGGTTTCCAGTAAGCAAAGCTGGAGCCTGCTCTCACAGACTCTACACAACCAAAATCATTGGTGTCTGGTCTGTTCATCAAACAGTATTCAAAAAGATTTGGAAATGAAAAGCTTACCTGAAGTTTGTAAGAAGATAACAGTCTGCAGCCCAAACCCTCACTGTCTTTGTTATTTAACGTCTTCAATTTAATGGTCTCACCCTTGGAACTTACCTTCCTGGAATACACAGAACACTCCCCACTCTATGTTAGCATGAATTCAAGTTCCCACCTATACTAAAATTCTACTTGTTGACCCTCTCCCTTGTACCAATCTGGCAACACTGATTTAGTGGCAAAGTAATTTTAATTTTTTTTTCCATTTAAAAATAAAACAAACAACCACCACCAACAAAAACTGTACTACATACACATTTTCTAGAGAAGTAAGGATGATTTTTTTAATTGTTCACAGTAAAATCTGCATGTTCTGATACTGTTTGTTGGTTAAGCACGGTTCTCTAAGATGAATGTTAAATTAAGTAAAATTTATTTCAACTATAGCACTTCTAATTTAAAGTCAGTAGATTTTAATCTTAAATCCATTAAGATTAGTCCATAGCCCATTTCATTTGCTTCCACTTAATGGTAACCATATCTCATATATTTTGTTGGGGATAATCAAGCATGCTTTTGTAATTTAAAAATGTTTCTGTCTCTTTGTTATCATTTATATCTGGAGGTTGACTAGCAATTGTTGATGAATGAAAGTTATTTCATTCATACATAATTACCAGAATAAGCTGCTAAGCAAACAAGCATGGGTTCTTGCTTTAAGCAGTAGGCCATTCCCATCAGATTACATGCAAGCACATACAAAAATGATCATTAATCACTATCTTCACATGTGAATCCATGTAAGAAGCATTACTATTCTTTAGTCCTAAAAAGAAAAAAAAAATTTAAAAAAAAGTCAAGACCTGAACATTTTGCTGATCATGTGTAGTGTAGTAACATGGCATGTGCTGAGTATGTAACTCTTTGATGGGTAGGCCCTTTATAGATATGTAACTTGAAATTAGTTCCATGAAAACCTGCTTAACCAAGGTCAAAAGTTGGATCTGATCTCTCTGCGTGTATAGTAATGTGTGAACATAGGGTGGTGACAGAAAAGAAATTGCACGACACTATCATAAGAAGGAATTAGATGGGCATACTGTCCAAGTGATGGCATAACGGTGCTGGACTGCCCTGTTCCCAGCACTGTTCTCTTCTGCTCTGTCACTCAGAACTGTGTTCAGGGTGTTAAGACTTTGCTGCTTCATTAAAAAGCTAAGAATGAAAGGGAACAGGAAAGATCATCACTGAATTTGAGTCTTGCTATCTTATCACTGGATTAACTTTGTACAAGGGGCCCATGAAATGCAATACCCTCCAGATAAAAGTGATAATATTTTTTTGCTTATCAATCTTGTACATTCAGCTACAGATTGTTGTGAATGACAGATTATATTTAAAAAAAAAAAAATAATAATAACAAGTAGCCTAAACTCTAACAGCAATGGGAAAGTGATTAAGATGTGATAAGATATGCAGTTGTAATGATTTAGGAAAATACATCTTTATAGCAGAGAGGTGTGTATGTACTTACAGTTCACCTTGAGAACAAGAGAGCTTAAGTTAGGAACTGGTAGCTACCTATGAGATAAAAAGGCAAAGCTGCTTCAGCTGTTCTAAAGAGATACAGATGGAAGGCTATGCTATCAGATCTAACTGTACTCTTTTTATTTTTGTCCTCCCTTTGAAACAGGGTCCTGATGGATTACCCATGCCTGGCTGTTGGCAAAAGGTAGGATGGGCAGAGCTTTTCTTCCCAGGGGCTGTACGCCCTTGGAACACAGAAAACCCTGACAGTGATACTGAACAACACATTAGAGCCTCTTAGACACCTTGATGTATGCAGCAATGCAAAATAAGATCTCTCCATGACAGTAGTTGGTGTGATGAGATTGTAATTTATGTAGAACTAATAACTCATTGAGGCAGTATTTTAGAAACATCTGGCATTAGATTTCTAGGAAGTCCAAAACTTGACTCTTCTATATGAAGAGCCACACATCCTTCAGTTTCTGCACATGACCACTGCTTCCCTCTCTTAAAATCTCTTGGAAAGGATATTTTTACCAAGTACTGATACTGATCTGTTATGGTGCTATTTTCCTGGGATATATCAAAGAATGGTGCATCCATAAGGCATTTCTGCCTTAACTTTCTATTCACCACGTTTTCTTGATTGTTGTGTTTTATACTAACACTAATTATATGGTTAATAACATTCCTTTTATACTAATGTTAATGTCAGTGGCATCGTTATTTTAACGAAGATTTAACCTGGGCAGTGCTAGATTTAAAAGCATAGTATTCAGAGTAAAGCTGTAGGTGGAGTGATACTGGTATATAATACATGAGAAAAAAAAAATGAAGCATAAGTGAAATCCTGGATGCTTTTAGCTCTGAAGAGTAGCTGGTGCTGAGGAAATAAATGACGTGTATTGCAATTGTGCCATATCTATGTGTTTGGAATAGAAGTCCGAAATACCAATTTACTAACCTGATCAATCTGTATCTCTTTTTGTCTCTGCAGTGATGAATCTAACCTTACAAGCATGAAGTTGTGTATATAGTGTTCCACTTTTTGTATTTATAGTTGAAAACTGAAAATTTGCTTTTACAAGTCTGAGAGATGTTTACGTGTAGCTGCTTCTACTTGTTTGCAATAGTCCATGTGTACATCTTTTTTCACTTACATCTGCAGTTAGATGGTATAAAACTGCAGGATAAACCTGCGAAGATTCTCTTTCTAGAGATACCTATACAGTGATCAATAATAGGAATCTGATTATTTCTGTAAATTCTTATGTTTTGGCTTGTGGACCTGCATGGACAATGAGTGCCATGAACTAGTTTACAAGAAATTGTGACCAAATAAGAGCTAAATGCTATTAAATGTACTGTACCAGCTGCCATTGGAGTTTCCTGACTTGGCTTCCATGTCCATCTTACACGCTTCACTGAACCATGCCACCGCATCTGCTTGTACAGACTAAAAGCATGAGTTTGTGTGCCAAAACTGCTTGTTGTGTGATCACGTCACATGCTAAATGGCTGCTCACAGTGACCTTTGATTCCAGCTTCTGAATTGTTTCATTTTGTCATCTCAAGGGAGTCACACCATGGCTTATTGCTAAAAAGAGATAAAGCAGAGGAGGATAGAAAGAGGTCTTGAATTTTTGGGGAACACAGTTCCAGATGCAGGTGGATGGCTTCCAGTCTTGCGGGTCACCTGGCCCATTTGATCAAAGAGGGTCCCGCCTGTTAATCAACATCGGTTTGCCTTGCACTGCTCACGGTCATGAAGACATTGGCGATAGGCCTGATGGGTGCTTAATCAAGAAGGAAAGAAGTTTGGAGAAGAAACCAGACTTCTCTGTGAGTTGTTTGAAAAAGTTACAGAGATGCTGCAGGGATCATTTGATGGTAGACACTGCCTGAGACCAGAAGCTTCTCAAACTTACTCAAGGATTGGTGCAGTATGTGCTCTGCATATTGTATTTTGGGACTGCTGAAGGAAAAAGCATCCTTGAGACATGGATGAATCAGAACATCCTCCTCTGGAGGATAATGGAACTGACCAGATCCATATGTACCATGGTGTGGTTTGCAGGTGATTCAATTTAAATTACACAAAGCTAGCTGAACCTCCCTGCAGAATTTTGGAAGCTATGTTTAGTTTTGGTTCACTTTCCTGTAACAGTTGACATAAAGGATACATTTTGATAATCTGTTCAACATTTGTGGTCATGGCATTGAAGAAAATGCTTTAAGTCACATTTTCATCTTGTTTCAGTATTAACAGTTTTTCTTTTGCAGTCTTTGAAGCCTTTAAATCTAAGAAAGAAGAGTTTATGTTTCACAGGCTGACTTACTTTGTTCTTTTTCTGCTGTTGTGGTGACCTCAGTAGACATTATTACTCATCAGTGATTGGAGAGAAGTAAGTGTGCGATTACCACTGCCCACTTGTCATCACACTATACTGTTACAGGTGTGGTTATTTCTCCATTTTTGTTGACTAGGTTTCTAGAGAATCATTGGCAAAATTTTTCTTCCCCTTCTTTTTATTATTAGAAATACTTAATGTGTGCACATTTGTAGTTTTTGCCACAAGGTTTTTTTTTCCAGTTTTGAGTCTTCATATGGTGCACTGTTGTTAGTTGGAGAGACTGGTTTCAGAGATGGTGCCATGTTTGGCAGATGGAAATTATATTTATATTGCTTCAGTTCCTAGTATGTAGCGGGATGATCATAAGCTTTTTTAGTTACTTTTCTGAGAATTGTCTTTCATATGTAGACCAAAACTAAAGTTGATGAAGGCAGCCTGTCTCCATCCAAGTGTGATTATTGTGCCCTTCTTGGAATGCACATTTTTCCTTGTTCAGTCATTTCATGTGAAGATGGGGACCTGTTGTGGTTGCACTTTTCATATTGCTTTGTTATATCAGATAAATATATACCACTATAATACTGTCTTTCACTTTGCTAAATCTTTAGTGCCGTTTTGGTGTATCAGAGATGGAAACAGCTTTTCATGGGGGGAATCTTCCACAGATTTTCAAAACTAAAATTTGTTTTAGTGGACTCCATCTAATAGTACCTTACTAACAAAAACAAAATTCCAACCCTATGTCTGTAAATATACATGATATACATATTTATTGCTCAATTCTATCCTTCCAACAATAAGATACAGAGAAATGTTTGCAAACATGAAGAAAAATACTTTTCTTTGCTTGAATTTTCAGAAATGCAACTATCAACATACTTGAATAATTACACTTACAATAATAAAGGCCTTTGCATGGCATAGAATTGTGTTAATAGTTAGAGTGCTACAGCACTAATTTGACTGAAAGACTTTCCAGAAAGGGGACAAGAGGAGCATCACATATGCCCTCTGACTTGCCAGTTTGTTTCTGCTTGTTTAAAAAGCTCCATCTCAAAAAACCAACATGCTGAGGAGCAAGCTGCCCTCCTGATAGAAAGCAGTTCCTCATGCCTACACCCTGGCTTGGCACAGTTTCGCTGGGTATGTTGGAGATGGAAAGACTAGCAGTTGCTTGTTTTTATAAAATATTAGATACTGGCAATTATACAGTAAGGTTAGATTTTTTTTAGTGGCCTTCAGAGTGTTCAAATGCAAAATGCACTGGGATGTTTGTTATTTGACTAGACATCATTTGGCAATGCCATATTTAGTGTGTCCACAAATACTACTCATTTTAGCAAACAGCAACAACATAAAGAGCTATTGAAGGCATGCTCTCATTAGCACTTTGACTTTTTTTTAATTTTTTTATCTATATTTTTAAACTGTCCTGACAGCATCCATTTCTATATGCCTCAATAAAGCTAGAAGAACCTTGGTTCATTGTTTCTTCCTTCAGGAAATAAGTTTCATAGACACTACTATTAAGCATTACTCAAAAATCAATTGTCATTGAAATCCCTGACAGTGAAATCCCACTGAAGAAACACTTTAGCATCTTTATTCTCTTTCTTTTCTGTCTTACAAAATAATTTCTTTCTTTAACTCCTGCCAGGTAGGAATACTGGTTTTGGGGGGAGTTTTTTTTTCTATTTTATTTTTTCATAATTATCTAATTTAACTTTTTTTAAAACCTTTCATTGTTCACTTTCACGGAAGACTCATTCCATTTAAAAGACCATGGTGAACAACAGATAATTTAATTTGAAAGGTTAAACTACATAGATTTGACACGAATATTTGCATAAAATATTTGCATCTCAAAGATTTACTTGAAATGAAACCTAACAGTATCTAGAAAAGTTGTATATTCAGTACAAGAAAAAAAAAAAATGTTGCGTTTAGTATTTCCTCAAGAAAAAGCACCCTATGAAGACTTGCATCATGTTTATTTTGTTTAAAAAGCAACTGCTTTTGGTGCTAGTATATCATTTTTTTCTTTTGATGGCAAAGCTACAGTTTGAACCACCTATGTGTTGTTACATCTTTTAGTAGCATTCCTCCAAACAGATAATGATTTGCTTTGCTTAGTTTGTGACTGGAACAGTAGTTACTCTACCAGTCTTTTCAGTTGTAGAAATGTGTACTGGTGTTCGTCTACTCCATTTCTATATCTCTGACCTTTTCAGGTATGATTAATTCTTTTTTCTTTGAGAGTTTTCAGTATTTGTTTCATACGAAGTTTTGTAAGCATCTGTTGCTCGACTGTGTTATAGCCACATTGTGCAGAAGTTCTGCTACTGAAGCAGTAAGTCTTGTAAGCACTGTATGGAATATGTCTGACATACGTGGTCCTTGTCTTCATATTCACAGGCTAGCGTGGGGAATCTTTCTTTTTCAGTATGTTTTGGACACCTTTTTTTTTCTCCTTGAGGTAAAGCATGAAGTGTTAATTCATGGAACAATTATACAATGTATTTTTTGATTTATGTTGTTATTTATTGCTGATTTTGATGTCATGTTCTGGTAGTGTATCAAGACAGAATGACGCTCTTCAGCCAGCTGTTTATATATTTTTTGTCTACCGTTTAAGTATTATGAACAAGTTTCAAAATAGTTATTCAAACAAGTTTCAGGATACCTGCACATGTGTAAAGTATACAGTTTAAAAAGGGACTATGTAGTTAGCATTGGATCCATTAAGAGTTACAGTTGTGGATGGATGCATGTGGGTATTAGTTACGCCATTGGAAGAGACAACACAATCCCAAATGAGGCGAGCAGTCCTTGGGTCCATGCGAGAAGGACCTGGATATTGTTTAGTAACAAGGGGAATATTATCAGCTTCAGCAATGGTGTTTCTAAACACCACTGTCTGCCTAAATCAGGCAAAAACACTTTACTCACTACAGTGAGTAAAAGCTGCAGAGATGCTCCCAGTCTCTTGAATGTGATAAAGGTGTTAGAAAACATGCAGAAGTTGCCCTTTCCTTTCAAATTGTCTGATTGCTGCAACTTGACCACCTTTAATTTAATTTTTAATTCTCTGTATTTTCACACTAAAGTCACACACGATACCAATATCTGCAACAACAGTGGTCAAAAGAGAGTCTGGTTTTTAGTCATTGCAAAATAATATTCCATTTCAGTGGCCAGAATGAAGACTAACACCTGTGGTTTTTGTGTTTTTCTTGTTGTTGTTTTCTCCTTTCTGCAACTTGCTTTTGTGGATCTCAATGTTGCTGTAATGTACAAATGAAAATTTTCTTGCACCCTCTGTTATTGAAGTATTTTACATGGTGGTTGGATTCATTAAATGACGTTAGAAACAAGTGCCTGCCACCATCATTTCTGATAGATTTTTTAAAAGATACTCCACAAAACAAGTGGAGTTTGTATTTGAAAAAGAAAAGAAAAGAAAAGAAAAGAAAAGAAAAGAAAAGAAAAGAAAAGAAAAGAAAAGAAAAGAAA
>CM021734.1:30579224-30663770 GCA_011075105.1 Heteronetta atricapilla | reverse complement strand
AAAGAAAAGAAAAGAAAAGAAAAGAAAAGAAAAGAAAAGAAAAGAAAGAAAAGAAAGAAAAGAAAAGAAAAAAAGGGGGTGGATTTGGAGTGTTGTTTTTGTTCCATTATATTTTTAAAATGTATCCAATTATCAATGCTTCTTAGAAATTTAATTTTCTTTGGAAAACAGGGGGCCTTAACTTAACCTGGGACTGTTAGTGTTTTACTTGTTTCTATTTAAAAAAGAAATTGTATGAATTTCCCAGATACCATTGGTACTTGCACAATTCTTTGAAGTATTATGAAGAGTTGGGTTGGTGGAAGAATGTTTTACATATTGTTAACATACATGTGGATATTCTTGTATTATTGTACATGTTTGGGAAAATATCACACAACTTTAAAAATATTACTAAGATGTATGTATCTGAATTTTTCCTTTGGAAAATATTATATATTTTTATTTGTATTTTTTACTTTTTTAAGTTCATCTATATGTGCAGTTATTTTTGTATTGCAAGTGGTCTCATAATTGCAGTAGAGGAGGTAAAAGTACAAAGAAAAGTAATTTGGCAAGGATTACACTGCTTTGGGAAAAAAAAAAAAAAAAAAAAAAAAAAGGGTCAGTATCATCTTATCAATCCTAGAAATATTCTGAGTGTCTTAGCACTGTAAATATGTCACGAGACCTTTTTTCATGAATAGTGTAAAGAATTGTGAAGTTTTAATCACCTGTTTTAGTTTGTTATTAATTACCACTTTTTTGTGGCCTCTGACATAATTGAACCTAATCAAACAGCATGCTTTTTTTTGTTTGTTTGTTTTTATTAAAATTTCTCCTTGTTTTTCAGTTGAATACTGTTTTGTTTTCTTTCAGTTTTGTACTTCGGTTTTTTGTTTCTTGCTTGTGAGAAGTTGATCTTCAGAATTATTTTTACACTATTTATGATTTATTTTCATAATGTAAAAAGTGTGTAATTATTAAAATATCAATCCAACTGTTGGTGCTGATTTGAATAGTTATAAAGCTCTTAATGTTGGTGCAAAGAAATTGCTCTGGTCTGTCTGGATTGGAAAAAGCTCGTGCTTTGGGGTGCTCATTTGCAGTTTAAAATCTAGTGTAGGTCATGTCAGTCAGCATTCACATTGCCACAAAAATCGGGGCCTTTGCAACATGCTGCATTTTCCTACAGTGCTCTTCCTATTCTTAATACACCTTCTCTCTTCAAAGTCAAGTCCATTTGGTCACCTTTTTTTACAGAATCACAGAATCACAGAATTTCTAGGTTGGAAGAGACCTCAAGATCACCGAGTCCAACCTCTGACCTAACACTAACAAGTCCTCCACTAAACCATATCGCTAAGCTCTACATCTAAACGTCTTTTAAAGACCTCCAGGGATGGTGGTTGGGGGTTATTGCGCCCCAGGTGGAGGACCCGGCACTTGGCCTTGTTGAACTTCATGTAGTTGACCTCAGCCCATCGGCGCAGCCTATCCAGATCCTCCTGCAGAGCCTTCCTACCCCCGAGCAGATTGACACACGCACCTAACTGGGTGTCATCTGCAAACTTACTGAGGGTGCACTCAATGCCCTCGTCCAGATCATTGATGAAGATATTGAAGAGGACCAGCCCCAGCACTGAGCCCTGGGGAACGCCACTAGTGACCGGCCTCCAACTGGATTTGACTCCATTCACCACGACTCTTTGGGCCCGGCATTCCAGCCAGTTTCTAACCCAACGAAGCGTGCGCCAGTCCAAGCCAAGAGCAGCCAGTTTCTTGAGGAGAATGCTGTGGGAAACGGTGTCAAAAGCCTTGCTGAAGTCAAGGTAGACCACATCCACAGCCTTTCCCTCATCCACCCAGCGCGTCACTTTGTCATAGAAGGAGAAGAGGCAGAAAAGATTACAGATATCCATAAGTTAAATAAGGAAAAGTAGAAGCTTTGTTGCAAACCTTAGAGCACTTCCTCACTCTGGATAAGCTGTAGAGGTCTACGAATCTGAAATTGAAACTATTGCTTAGGCAAGTCCGCAGGAATCTTAGGATCCAAAGAAATAAAGCTGAAAATCACCCTTTCTATAATAGTGATGTTAAAAAATTAGCTTGGACTGTTTCTTGTCCCACAAAAGAACAGTGTCATGAGCAACAGTACAAATTAGAGGTGTTTTTTACTGTAAATCTTCTTTGTTCAAAAAAATATGAAGCATAATATTATTACAAAATAGTATATTTTCAAAAAATCCCTGTTCTCAGAAGACACATTTTTGCAGGAGTCTCCTTGAACAAAGGACTTTTTTGGAAGAACAAAACTTTGGGCAGTGGCTGTAATCTCTTCAAAGCATTGTTTAAATGTTTGTGTTTTCTAAGTCCCAAAATATTTCAGACAAACAAAACACTCCCCATTTTTCCCCCATCCTTCACCTCAAAAATGTATTCACTCTAGGCTAAGACAGTGTGAGCACCATGGGGTTTTGACCTCTACTCTTAACTCTTGTAATCTCCATAAGCGTACGTTAATCGCATCTAGCTCTGTTTTAGACTCCTAGGAGTACTAAAAATAGCTTTGCTCCATTTCCCAGAGGAGGAATTTACAGCACACAGCTTAACTCGCCCAGCGTCACCGAAGAATTGCCCTACAAAGCCAAGAGCAGGCGCTGCTCCCAAGGGCTGCAGGCACTGGCTTTGACCATTGCGCAGTCCTCGCTTCTCCTGCAGTGACTCTTGGCCTCTTCTTTCTGCTACCTTTCTTGTTTCTTCTCCTTTTGTAGAGGACAAAGAATGGTTCCCAATACTGCTGCAGCTGTACTGTCAAGAAACAAGCAAAAAGTGTGTTTTACGTGGTTTCATTTTGTTTTGTCTGTCACTGTTTTCCCCCTTTAGCTGCAGCTAGCTAAGACATGCTAAACCTGAGCTATGCTGGCTGCCTTTCCTGAGACTACACATCATCTTAGGGACCATTAAACTCATGAATCCTCCAATAAGGGAAGGAACTGGCAGTGTCTGTAAGACTGTGGCCCAGAAGCCATTCTCCTTTGATGAAGGGGATGCAGCTTTTTGGGGTTCCCCCTGGATCTGGATGCTGTCCCTAAGCCACGGTCCTGCCCCTGCTGAGCAGATGTATTGTGTGGGTGTCCTCTGTCAGGGGCCTGTTCTTTCAGAAGTGAGCCCAAAATTGTCCTTCCTTCAGCAATGCCACTTTTGCCTAGCATCACTTTGTTAGCATGGGGTCAACCGTTTGGGACATTTCCAGCTTTTTTATTATTATATTGTTTCCTCCTAAGCACACAGCTTCATTACTAATGTAGTAACAAACAGTGGGCTCTGACTGCTGCTAGCACTCAGTGGTTTTCCCATTCTGTGATTTTACTGCCTCCTAGTTATCTTTAGATATCAGGTTCCCTATAAAGTGACATTTTAGTTAAGCAGTCTATTATAGACCTCTCACCCTACTGCACTAACAGGACATTGGCTTGACTTTCCTCTGGAGGTCAGTCCTATCCAGGTACCTTCTTCATAATTTTGTGACATCCTGAGGCATTCATAGGGCTGCAAATGAAATACCAGCTGCTTTTCCCTCACATTTATTTAATGGAGCTCTTAATTAAATACTTAAAGGCCATCACTTATATCCATCCCTGCTTTGTGGACCTACTAAAGCTGGTAATCTTTACCCATTTAACAAAGAGTCAGTGGAAATCAGGAGAATGCAACAAAAGCAGCCTTTTATATACTCACCCCATGCAACTTCACCTAGTGGTTTGATTCTAATAACCACCCAAAAATAATTGTTCGCAGAAGAAAAGAACAAAACAAAACAAGGAGCTGACAAAACGTTCATGTTCCAGCAAGTAGTAACAGCCACACCCAAACACATGTGAAAAATAAAACAAGGGAATGTCAAAACATTCATGTTCCCACAAACAGTCAGTCTGTCTTCCCAGGGTTACTAACTCGTCTACTTTTTTGTCGAGTTCTGCTGGTTCCCAGTCTGAGCACTCACAGGACGTTCTCCTCTCCCTTTTTCTGGCTGCAGGAGAAAAATGCAGTGCTTCTAAATGTTTGCTCAAAACTCAGAACTTGGATTCTCTGTTTATGTGTGTACACATATATGCGTTTATCTAAGCATACAAATAAATACATGGTCTGTATTTTTAGGAAAATACTGTACAAAACCTGCTCCGAGAGATCATGTTCTGCCAGTACAGTTGTAACTTAATGTGCTTTAATTTGTGTCTAAGGTCAAAGGTGGTCAGAGCTCCTGTCACATCAACTAAGACTCAGGTTTTGACGTATATACGTCAAGATATAATGTTCAATAGCCAATAAATACTCCTATTATTTTGTATGTACAGATTACACCTTGGCTGAGTTTTCCAAGTACCCACACCTAAACAAAGCAGTCATGAGCTCTTTCTGGCATTACCTTTTGTCTGGCTGGAATAACAAGTACCCAGCATCTTTTTGTGCACTTGTAGGAACTCTCATCTTTGTGGCATAGTAATTGTTGTGAAGTAATCTTATCTAGTTAAGATAAAATACATAGATATGGGGAAAACAAAACAACAACAACAACAATCCTCTTACTATTATCATATCATGGGTTGGAGGGGACCTCAAAGACCATCTTGTTCCAACCCCCCTGCCATGGGCAGAGATGCCACCCACTAGATCATATTGCCCAAATCCCCATCCAGCCTGCCCTTGAACACTTCCAGAGATGAGGCATCCACAGCTTCTCTGGGCAACCTGTTACACTGTCTCACCACCCTCATAGTCAAGAATTTCCTCATAACCTGTAATCTAAATCCCCCCTCTTTTAGTTTAAAGCCCCTCCCCAGAGCCTTCTCCATGCTGAACATCCCTAACTCTCCCCAGCCCTAGATGCAGCGCTCCAGGTGGGGCCTCACAAGGGCAGAGCAGAGCGGGACAACCCCCTGCTGCCCACCCCTCTGTTGGTGCAGCCCAGGACGCAGCTGGCCTTCTGGGCTGCAAGCATGCACTGCTGGCTCATGTCAAGCTTCTCGTTCACTAGATCCCCCAAGTCCTTCTCTGCAGGGCTGCTCTCAATGGGTTCTTCTCCCAGTCTGTGCTCACGTCTGGGATTGCCCTGACCTAGGCGTAGCACTGTGAGTTTAGACTTGTTGAACCTCATTAGGTTCACATGGGCCCACTTCTCAAGCCTGTCCAGGTTCCTTTAGATGGCATCCCTTCCTTCTGTTGTATCGACTGCACCAAATGGTCCACCCTTCAAATCAGTATCTCTCCAATTTAGAAATAAGGCTGTTGTGTGCGCTCATGTCAGAGGCCTTACAGAAGTCCAGGTAGGTGACATTGGTCAGTCCATTAGCTTGTATGAATAAATTTGCCTTAAAAAATCTGGAACTGCAAACACTACTGGCACATTAAGCACAGAAGCAATTCTCTACAAAAATAATCCAGGAACCAGCAAGTGTGGACATGGCTCTGAAAAGCTACGCTGCTGTGAAGCTCAGTAATGTGAACAGCTGTAATGGGTTCGCTTCTCAGGATGCAACAGCAACATGTTGATTTTCAGAGGTACGCTAACTCCTTCAACAGCCGATGGGTGGAAGACACTTACTTCCTTGTAACTGACCGTAGTATCATTTGCTTGTTTTCATCCACCATATAGAGAGACAGGAAAAAAAAATGAATTAAGATTTTCAGAGAGCAGTAATTCTCTGTATCATGGAGAAATAGCTGCTATTATTTACTTCACAGCATCATGATGGAAAGTGGAAGAAGTGGAAGAGGAACAAAAAAAAAAAACCACAAGTGACAAGGTGCCGGAAAGTCCTGTGTCTCAGGCTGGGTCTCTCTCTCTCTGCTAACTTGGGGGGAAAAGACCTCCTCCTCTGCTCTACACATGAGACTTGGCAGGCTTGTTCCTGCTGATAATATCAAAAGAATGCTCAAAACCCATGCGTAAAGAGGGAAGGATATTTTTCCTGATTTAAGTCCCATCCCATGACTCAAGGAACAGAGGAGCAGCCTGCCTCCTAACAAGCTATTTCATGTACCACTCTGAACTTTCCCAGAGAAGTTCAGTATTATGAACAAGCTTTGTTTTGCTAAATCTGGAACAAAAAGTCCTGGTATAAGCAGGACTGGCTGCTGATGCATCTTTATAAAGGAGCAGAAGCACAGTAGCTTGTATATCCCTTATATTTCTCTGTGGTCTCGGGTTTCTGAGAGAGCAGGACTGAGCAGGATGGTGTAAACAGCAGAAGTTTTTCAGTGTTAACATTTCCAGCAGCCCTGGAAGAGGGACAAGGCTGTTTGCAGCACCAACAGAGGGCAGGGACACACTGGGTGCAGGAGGCTCGTCTGTCCTTAAATGCTCTCTGGCTCAGACTGCATGCTGTCAACAGTCAACAGGTAAACGGAAACAGGGAAAACAGGGAAATGATGCCTGGGCTCTAGCTCTTCTGTGCATTATCTGTACGAAGTGATTGCAGCATATAATGTATACAACTTGAACTGCAACTACCCTGTACTACTTATCATTTCCCAGCTTCCAGAGGTGTAGGCAAAACAGAAAAGCATTACAGCACTCCTGACAGGCTCTAGTCCAGGCTTGATTTGGGCACCATCAACTCTAAGTGCCTGTTCTCTTCTCAAGAAGCCCCCTCAGTTAGTCTCTGCTGCACCTCTGTGCTGCCGGCTGGTGACGCCAGGATTCTGATGAAGTGGGGATGTGAAAGCTGTGGAGCTTCAAAACTGACATGGTCTGAAGAACACAGGGCTAAGAAAAAATGCCTGTAGGAAAAGAAATGCTGGTGCTCAACTAGAGAAGCTGAAAGAAAGGTGGCTTATTTGGCACAAAAATAAGGAGGTGTGCTTCTTCACCTGAAAAAAATTGGAATGACTAACTGGGTATGAGAAAAGACAAGTATCCTCAGCTCGTGAACATGTATGGATTTGCACATGTTCCCTGAGAAATCATGCAGTCTCAGTGCTGCAGGTGGCACAGAGGAGCTGCAGCCAGGGTACAGCAGGACATGAGTACAGGTTTTGCACGTGTGGCTCAGGGAGGAGGGGGTGCACCCGCAGCAGGGGGGAGGAGAAGCCGAGGTGCTGGGCGGGCAGCTTGCCTTGCTGTTTGCAAAGGCAATGCATTTTAATGTCGGTGCCTGCTTTTCCCAGGGTGTTTGATGTCCCATGAAAGGGTCACCAAGGGTATCCATGAAGAAATGCCTCCCTGATCCAACTCATGTCTGTGATTTAAGCACAGCACTACAGTTCACAGGAAGTTGTGGGACTAATTGCACATAGCTCCTGCCTGCGCTGAAATAGGAGGTGCCATTGTATCACTGCACCCAGGCTACATCCCTGTTATACCCACGGACAGAAAAACATAGTTAAAAAAACGTAGCTCTCACTAATTCGCCCTGCTTTCTGGGAATAGATATGTGGATACTGTATAGAGGTACACATTCATGAACAGATCCTGGGAGACAGGGAGCCGAGCTGTGAAGACACTGTTACAGCCCTAACCTTACTTGAACCAAGCTCCTGGGGTCCCCCACCACAGCGTCTGTGATTTGGGAGCTGGAATGAGGGACAGCGAGCAAGGGAAGGAGGGATGGAGGAGGGATGGAGGGAGGAGAGATGGAGGGAGGAGGAGGGGTTTCGTAGCACCAGCTCTGGGATAAGAGGCGGGGATCCCAGCTGAGCCGTGCTGTTCTGTGCCATGCCGGGCGGGATGGAGGAGCGCTACAGCAAAGCGGAGACCCTCGCCCTGCGGAAGAAGCACATCGGGTAGGGGCAGCAGGGGCGGGTGGGGAGCACGGTGAGGGTGGTGGGACCTCGTCCTGCAGGAGCTGAGCCACCCGCTGTAGGCTCAGCCGGAGCCCAGATGTGTTCACGAAGCTCGTGTCACACCAGCTTCTCTATAGGGGCCAGCTCGATGCTAAGGGAATCCTGCTCGCGTTACACTGGGCTGTGTAGGGCAAAGAGGAAAAGACCTGCAGAAAGGGCTGACCTAGCAGAAGAGCAAAGTGTAGTCAAGAAACAGCCCCAATGGCAATGACAAGGTGTCCTTCTTTGAAGTGGAGTAGAGGAGTAGCCAAAGGCATCAGGAAAAGATGTGTGCAGCAGGACTATAAGCTTTGGGAAGGAAAGAGAGTGGATGACTTCACTTTCCAGGAGTTGCCTCAGTGCTTTACAATTTGGTGATCACAGTGCACCCGACTGAGGGGATACATTTCATAGCACTGAGTTACCTGGAAACAGCCGTGTTTATCTGAGACCACATAACCCTTTCTGAAAGTTTAGAATGCTTTCCCTCTGCTCAGCAATATCATTCAACATAATTACATAGCTGGCTTGTTCTCCAAGACAGAAAAAAAAAGGGGGGAAGGGGGGAGAGAGGGAGTTTAAAGAGGGTTTTGGATAATGTCACATGGAACCTGAGTTTTGCTGGAAGCCAGCATGAATTAGGTGCTTATAAAAAGCTGCTTTTAAAGATGTTATTCAAAGCAGTCAGGAAGAAACACTGAGATTTTAGGTGCCTGCTCAGCACCTCTGAAAATAAAGCCTGCAAGGCATTAGCATTTTGTTCTTGAACATGACCTCTGTGCAGTAGTCAGCCCTTGTGCAACAACTTTTTGGCTATAGCATAAAACAGCTCTTAACCATCCAACTTTATTCCCAGAGAGTTAACTGGCAATGCATCTTCGTGAGAGATGTAAACAACCAGAGCTACAGCCTACAAATGCAGTGGGACATGTAAGGACCTGGGAGGGCTTGCAGTCCCCATGCTCGCACGGAGCCCCTTCCAGACAGCGTCAAGGATTGAGGGTGCCCTTACCAGGGACTGCTGCTGTCCTGCTGTGCGAGGGGGCATTCATCAGCCCCATCTCACCACCCCTCTGCAGATGGAGGCAGCTGTCACCAAAAGAGCTCAAAAGAGGGGAAACGACTCAGAAAACTAAAACAGTGTTATTTTATACATTTTTAGGCCTTCCTGCAAAGTTTTCTTTGCCAAGGACCCTCTGAAGATAGTGCGTGCTCAGGGGCAATATATGTTTGATGAGACTGGAGAAAAATACTTAGACTGTATCAACAATGTTGCACATGGTAAGCAGTTTATCTTGTAAGACTGCTTCTGCTGCTTCATTTCTAATAGGGATTGTAATGCACGTCTTTCAAGTGATGATGACAGGGTCACAGGGCTTCCTTGTGTGGTTCAATAGCAGACTGTTTGCAAGTAATACTATTTTCTTCTTTAGTTGGCCACAGCCATCCGTATGTGATAAAGGCTGCAACAAAACAGATGGAACTGCTCAATACAAACTCCCGGTTCCTGCATGACAACCTCGTTCAGTATGCTCAGCGTCTTACGGCTACCCTGCCAGAGAAACTCTCTGTGTGCTATTTTGTTAACTCTGGGTATGTCTGCTTAGTTATTTTTTCATTTAAGGCTACTTTCTCCCTGTTCAAGATGGACACTCAGAAGTAAGAATTTGTTAAAGCAGGACTTAGTAATAAGCAACAGAAATATTTCCAGTACTAATTGATTGCAGGATACTTTGTCTCTGCAGCTGTCATATTTGATATGATGGCTCCGTTCAAGAGAGCCAAGGCATGAGACTGCTCTGCAGCACATCAGGCAATGGGAGCAGAGGGGCTGCTGAGGGCCAGGTTGAAGTTTGGGTCTCTGCAGCAGGAGCAGACTTGTGTCCTCTGCTGCCTGATGGCTGGGGAGGATGGAGCCATCATGGAGGCAGGGTCAGCATGCTCTGACACTTTTTTTTTTGGGGGGGGGAGGGTTATGGCCATGTTGTGCTTGCAGCTGCTCGCTGCTCTGAGATGTGGTCTCATTTCTGCCTACAGGAGGTAAATGTCCACAAACAAACTGAGGGAGGGAAATGAAGCATCTCTTTGTTTGCTGTTTGTACAAAGGACTGCTTTTTTCCTTGCCCTCTTATGTGGCATTTACAGTCACAACCTTAGCATTGTAATCTGTATAGAAAAAGAGCCTGCTGTGTCTCCTGCCTACTCTTCTGTTAGCATAGATTTTAATTGGAAGCCCTTCCTCACTGTTTTGTGGCTGTATCTGCTGTGGTGCAGGTCTGAAGCAAATGATCTGGCTTTACGACTGGCCCGGCAGTACCATGGACACCAAGATGTGATCACCCTTGAAAAGTAAGTACATAGAGCAGCTTGTGTAAATGCAGCCAGCAACTCCTGCAATTACTTCAGAAGTGGCTGTGCAGCAACCCCCTGCTGTTTGTACTGTACTGCCTGCTGAAAGAAAGGCTTTGTTGCTTTCATAGTAGAAGAAGAGGTCAGGAAATTAGTTTCCCTTTTTCACATTTGGATAAACACAGGTTCTGAAGATTTGTGAAAAACAGATTGTCGGTCACCCCAGAAGGTCAGTCACCTGTTACAGGGCGTTTCCCACAGAGAATGACAAAGCAACTCATGCCAGAGACAGGAACGTTAGTTTGAAACATCACTGAGTGGTCTAGCCACTGGGCTGTTCTGGAAAAGGGCTTTCTGTTTGTGATGCTCTGCTGGAAATGCTTCATTTTGGACTTGAGGATCTTGAAGGTCTTTCCCAACATAAATGAGTCTTTGGTGCTGTGATTCCATGGTTCTAAATAAATAAGCATTCGGTGTTCAGGAAGGATGACCTTGGAGCTCTGCAATGGTGTTGATTCCCTGCTGCACCAATGCTCAGCTCTTCTCCATTGAGCATAGGAGCATACACACAAAAATGAGCAACTCCAAAATCAGTAGGAACTGAAAGGGCTGTCAGTCCTGAGGAATGTTCTTGACCAAGTCTCTGGGTCTCCCTAACCTGGACGCAATTGTAGCACTGCGTTGTACAACTGCTGTTGGACTGGATCTTTTTCTCCGGTCATTATCAGAAAATCCAGCCAACTGTAGGAGCACATCTGAAAGGCGTAGAGCTTGTTTGACTCAGCTGTAGCCAGGTCCCTGTTAGCCCTCCTTGATTCACAGGGACACGATTTGGAGCCCCTCACAGTAGTTTCAGTCAGGGGAAGCTGATGATGGAGCTGGCTCAGTCACTCTACTTGACTGCAAAGTCTTGCCTGACTGAACACCACAGACCCCAGTTTCCAGGGCTCTGTGGGGTTTTGTAATAGCTGTGGCCCCAGTCAGGGTGGATTTTTTTTGTCCTTTCTTTGCCCCCATTGGCAGACTGTCGGACTGACAGAAATGAGTTAAGAAGAGGAAAGAAGACAAAAGTATCCTCTTTACTCAGCATGTCCGCTGCTTTTTGACTGTGACATGTCTTTGTTTTGGATTCCAGTTCCCTCTGCTTCAAGTTTATGGCTGAATGAAAGTGTTTATTCCCTGAATTAAGCTGCTTAAGGTTCAAAAAGCTGTGCTTCCTCATTTCTAGATCAAATTGGCCTCAATAGTAACCATCTTCAGCATACTTACAAAGCTTTTATATTCAAACACTGTTCACCCTTATCCCATGACTGGCTTTGGCCAACCGGTCGGGCCTTCAAGGCAGGTAGGGGTGTGCTGCTGCTGTGTAAGGGCCGCAACCTCTGTTGCAATGCAGACTCTTGAGAGGCTTTGCAGGGATGTTTAGGCCTTGTCTACAAAGCTTGGGCTGGCCAGAGCAGGGCCTGCAGGGTGGCCATGAGGCAGCTGTACCCACCCTGCACCACTGGTCCTAACTGGCCAGGGCAGCCGCTTCAGAGGTAGTGCTATCCAGGGGACATCACCTGCTTGTCCTCATGCTGGCATCTGGGTTTATGCAAGAACAAAAGCTCACCCCTGGTTCCAGTCTTGCTAGCGAATTAAAGCCAACAGCAAATTTAAAATTTCCTTTGAGAGAAAGATTGAGAGAATTAAACTAAGATCCCATCACAAACAGTGCTACTGTGGTACAGATACAGCCTCTTATTCTGGTTTATTTATAAGTAAAATGGTAAATATAACTCTCTATAAACTTGGTGACTTCAATATTTAACACTCATGCAGTGCTTACCATGGCCATGTTACATCTCTGATTGACATCAGTCCCTATAAATTTAATCAGCTGGGAAAGGACAGCAAGAAGGAGTTTGTGCATGTGGTAAGTGAGCATTTTTTTTCCATTGTTATGCCTGTTATGTGGTATATTCAATTAGCTACTTTTGGCCTAAATACACTTTCAGTATACTTTCATTCTGCTTTGCTGATGCAAGCTTACATACACTTGAGTGTTTGTCAGTGGACTTAATGCAGCAAAATTGCTTGCTTTTGGATTTCAAAGAGAGTCCTCATATGCAAGGCTGAATTCATTTCGCACTACACTACAAGTTTTCAGAGTCATTGCACTGTACAGATGCACAGTTTGAGGAAGGTAGCCAATGTCTGTTGTGTTAATTTGGTGAAAGATATGCAGGACTTTTAGGTCTACTTCAAAAAATTGGAAAGACAGAGCCCATGTACACACAGTTCTGGGTACAGAGCTCAAGAATATTCACCTGAACAGGCTACCATTTGATTTCCAGCCTGATCTTGTATATCTTACCATGACAAAAAACCACTCTCAGCTCAGAGGAGCACACCAAACTGCTCACAGGTCTTTCTGAACTAGACCTCTTGATGTTAACCACACTATCAGATTAGTGCCCTCCTTTTTATAAGGCTCCCATTCTTTTATTTACTGAACTTCTTCCAACATTGTTTGTGGAGGCTTGAAGGTCATACAGATTCTTATTGCGATGAGGATGCTGGAAATCAAGTGCCAGACTGGAAAACCAAGTTCTCCAGTTGCAGGAAGAGAAATTCCCACAAGAAACTGAAATAAGTTGACAGATGAGGACTCAGTATTATGTCTTAGGGGAAAGGAGGAATGGGTTGAAGAGGTGGATGAAGTAGATGGCCCTTTCAACATTTGCGTCCAGTAATGCTGAACACATCACAGGGCTGGCTCTGAGTTCAGGTTCCTGTACATATTTTTGTGCAATTCCATGCAGAAATTGAGATTGTGCTAAGTCCTGTTATGTATCTGTGTGGAAAGACAGAACTGTACCCTGTTACAAAAACTCGGAGCAATGAAAAGAAACAGAGAGCAAATGTTTCACAGAAAGATTGCCTTTATATATATATATATATATATATATATGTTAAATTGGTCTTTTTAACATATATATATATATATGTTAAATTGGTCTTTTCAGGCTCCTTCTCCAGATATCTACAGAGGGAAATATAGGGAAGACCATCCAGATCCAGCAAGTGCTTATGCTGAAGAGGTGAAAAAGATTATTGAAGAAACACAGAACAATGGACGCAAGGTGTGTGTCTCATGCTTTAGAAATGCTGAAGCTTCATTTATTAAGAGTAAAATGGAGGCATGAAACAGGAAACTAAGGACATGTTTCTCTACTTAGTTTCCCTTCCTTGCCTTTCATTCTCCTGTGACATATTCTGTCTTCAAAATGTGCCATTTTTCAACCTTATCATAATTTTTCTAGGTATCAGTGAAGGACCAATTATACATTTGTAAATGAGCAGATACAACCAAAATAGTTTAATTCTCTATTTTATGCATTGCACAAGTAGACTGTAAATATCTTAAGGCTCAGGCAAGCTTTGAGGTCAGCCGAGAACGCAACACAAGTTCTAGCAAGGATATATAAAAGTCTTTATGAATGGAGAAAATATGGAGAAAAAGATAGATAAATCTTGATAATATATTTCTGATTCTGGTAGCTTAAGATAACTTTGGAGTCATCTGAAAAGATGCACCTTTCAATCATATAAAACATGACCCTGATAAAAACAGATCCTTTCTAAACAGGTTTGCTTACAATGTGTGTTAATACTTTCTATGCATATTGTAAGCATAAATGTTTTTTGTAAGCATTTAGAGATACATAGGGCTTGATTCAAAGCCTCACATTCAGTGGAGATTGGAACAACATGTTCCCTTCTAGTCCAATGGACTTGTATCACTCGTCTTTTAATTTCTTCATCAACTTTATTTTTATCCTCTACTAACGGATAGTTTTGTGTTTTTTTCTTCCCTTGTTTCCTTTCTTTTGCATATTTCTTAGGTTTTGGTGACATAGACCTGTGGCAGAACAAGTTGTGCTAAAGGCTAAGCCTCACATGCTATGGGAAGCTTCGTATTCTTTGGCCGTAGCATGCCTCTTCAAATATAGTGTACGGTTCTTTACACGTTACTGCTCGGCCTTGTTTCCAGGAAGACTGCACCAGCCCAGAGAGACTTCTTGATGCTCAGGGAGGGGTTCACAAGTGGTGTGGGGATGCAATCCCTTAAATAGCAGACTTATGCTGAGACTTTGGGGTAATATTGTATCTCTGCTGCATAGACATGTTGACAAGAAATGAATTTTGATGTTCCAGTGTGTCTGATCCGCTGCTCTTGCCCTTCCTGACTTGAAATAACTTTCTTTTTCATTCCTAGCAACTGGAATTATTTCACCTATAGAATTTTTCTCCTCTTATGTCAAGTGCCTCATGCTGATATTTCACTTCTTTAGTTATTTTCATTAGGCGGGGTGCCCAAAGCATAGCCTCAGGTCATCTTACAGTTCAGCTTCTACCCAACTCTACCTGGTGTTAAAGACTGAACAATTAAGCCGATCACCACATGTACCTCTTACTGGAGAGCCCTGGCATTAAGCAAGTTTTATTCGCCTCTTGGAGAAAATGGCAAACACTGGTATGTCTCCTGTAAATGGAAATCTGTAAATAAATTTACAGAGCTCCCAGGAGCCTGTCTGCTGACACGAGTAAGTGTCTTCAACTTTAATGCCTGTAGGACCGGGGTTAATGGAGGTCCTTGTATTCCCATCAGGTTACAAAGCTGGCCCCGGCTACTGCAAATTTGGGCACCCCCAATTAAAAAAAAAATGAAAAAAATGAAAACCATAGCTCCTCAAGAACCTTCAGATGTCAAACTCATTGTGTGATTAAATTAGGGCACACATTTAAACATTTATTTCTAAACTGTTAGATGTTTGTGCAAAGGCCAGGCAGATGAACATAGCTCTTACCTCAGTTTGTTTTTTGTAGATTGCTGCCTTCATAGTTGAATCCATGCAGAGCTGTGGAGGCCAAGTAATTCCACCAGTGGGCTATTTCCAGAAAGTGGCAGAGTACGTACATCACTTTGAAAGGGCATAGCTGAAAATTAACCAAAAAATTGTTTTTCACTGTAGTCTGATCCAATCAAATTAACTATCTTCCTCTCTTGCTCTTGGTTATCTGTGGTCTCTTCCTACTTTTTGAAAAGTATGATTCCACTTCTATTTTTTATGGAACATCAGCTGACTAATTAATTTTAGCTGGATAATTGTATTTCCTTTTCTATCTTTAATCTTCAGGCCATAAGTATGATGGAAGATGAAGTTGAACCATCAGAGAGGTAGCCCTGCAGTAAAATTACAGTGCTCCTATTTTGCATCAAAATACTAGACATTTTTTGTTAACATTTAGTCAACTAATATTTTTTCAATTGAAATAGCTACAGCTCTGCTTGATAAGTTTCCAATCTCTGTTGCACACTCCAGCTCTGGTTTGTCACACTATATGCAAAACAATTGGCTTGAATGGAGTAGCTGTGGATATGTGTCAGAAATTTGATAAATGAACTATAGGTTCATTAGGGCCTGAGTGAGAGCCAAGTCAGTGAAGGACTCAAGTAGTACTTGCAGTACTTGTAGTGGTCAAGTACTATGACAAAGGATACATTCAAGTTGAGTAACTCGGGATTCACAGGTCTGACTACTCCTGAAAGCAGAGTCCTGGCAGCAGTCTTTGGAATAAGAGAGGAAGAACCAACCACTTCTTACACAGACTGTTGGGATGTATGCCGGGGGGTTAGCCACTTATGCAGTCTCTGAGCATGGTTGATAGAGCAGCAGTACTGAAGTTCCATACCCAGTTGTGTTTCAGCAGCCACATTCTTTCTTTTTTATTGTCTAAACTGGTTTCACACTGGAGATTTTCTGTACTACCAACATCCTTGTCCTAGACTCAAGACCAGTCAGCGAAGTTAGTCACTCAAGCTATTCTATTTGTTTCCAGGTATGTGCGTACAGCAGGAGGTGTATTCATAGCTGATGAGGTCCAGGTTGGCTTTGGCAGGGTTGGGAAGCACTTCTGGGCTTTCCAACTGCAAGGCGAAGACTTTGTGCCTGACATTGTCACCATGGGAAAACCCATTGGCAATGGTCACCCTATGTCTTGTGTGGTCACAACAAAGGAAATTGCTGAAAGTTTTGGTGCCTCTGGTCTGGAGTATTTCAATACTGTAAGTTTGTACGTGCAGGTTTGTCCTTTTGTTTGTTTGTTTACATTTAGAAGTTACCAGTTGTTCAGGTGATTCAGCTAACATCTGCATCCATCACTGCATCATATTGCTAAGAGCTCAAGTCAGTCAAAAGCTAATACCTAGGAACAAATGGAGAGGCTTTGAAATATGCTCTCTGTCAGGTGGTGTATCTTAAAATGGACCAGCATGACTCTGGCAAGTCATGCAGTTCATCTCATAGCCATATGGATAACTTCCTTCTTACTCTTCCCTCTCCCTTGCTCCCCTCTGAAATGCTGACCATGTAACACTTCATTTTCTAGGATAGGCTCAGCAATGGGTGCTGTGCAGATGAGGCTCATGCCCTGGCAAACCCTGCTGTGCAGTCATCACCTAACAAAACAGTGACCCTTTCTTTCAATGGAGGCTACAGTTGAAGAAATACCAGATCTGTCACCCACTGCTCTTCACAGGAGCATTTTGCCTGCATATATAGACTACGAACCATGAGAGCAGCTTGAATACTTGAGCTGTGAAATCTTCGAATTATTGAAACCCAAAACGGAGGAACAAGGAGCTCCCTCCCTTGGGCTTTGCTACACTGCTCATACCATGGGGAGCTGTGCTCCACAGCCTGCACAGCACAAAATCTTTAAGTTTTTTTAAGTTTTAAACTTTTTAAATTTTCCTCACTACATGCTAAGTAGAAGACAAGCGAAATCTACCCAGATAGACATGGATGAATGTTTCTGATAGGTGTTGTTTCCCTATTGTCTTTACTATCAGTTTGGAGGCAATCCAGTGTCTTGTGCAATTGGTTTGGCTGTACTGGATGTAATAGAAAAAGAAGATCTCCAAGGAAATGCCACACGTGTAGGAAATTATCTCCTAGAGTTGCTGGCTGAACAAAAGGAGAAGCATCCCTTAGTGGGAGATATCAGGTAGGTGTCCTATGGCATTTCAGTGTTTCAGAGAGAAGAAATGATGAGTCTGGGGTGAGGAGAACCCAGAAACAGGATGCCATGATTATGTTCCACCTCTTTGACTCTTTGAAACTGGACTACCCAAAACTAATACTGTAAATAACGTTTGTCAAGAAATGTTTCCATTCAGCTGTTTAGCTGGGGAATAAATGTAGCTTAGAAAGGTTCTGGGAGCAAGATCCACCACTATGCCCAGTTGCCAGCACACTCTTGGGATGATGGAGATACTCAAATCTCTGGACCATTTCATTGGGAGATGTTAGTGTAGGTATCCCCCATCTCATGTAAGAATCGTGATAACCACTCTTAGTTTTTTATTATTATTATTATTGTTGTTGTTGTTGTTTTTAATTCTTGTTTTCGGTTATCTGTCTTCCACATTAACTTGTTTTGAGGTTTGCAGGATAAGAGAGAAAGAATATTCTTACCTGGCCATGTAGCCTCAATGAGCCAGTTAAATTTATTCAGAATTAGCTGTTATCTTACATCTGAAGTAGCAAGTGCCAAAAGATAGCTAAACAGAAAGTCTCATCACTTTTTTGTTATTTCCTCTCTTGCACCCACAGAAAGGGAAGTGCAGTTGTTAGGCCTACATTTGAGCAGAAGACTTTGATTTCTGACACTGGATTTCATTTTTCTATGTTTTATCTCTGCTCCAGGGGCATTGGATTGTTTGTTGGAGTGGATCTGGTGAAGGACCAAGAAAAGAGAACACCAGCCACAGCTGAAGCTCTTCACCTTATTTACAAGTAAACGTTTTCTAATGACTACATGCAGTGATCAAACCCTCCTAATATTCCCTAGCAGTTACTCATTAATTTCAGCTTAAATTTCTGTAGCTTCTGACGACATGGTATTAGAAGAAATGAAAAGTTCAAAGTTGACCTTGGCCTGCAGGGTCTGACAGGACACAAGATAGTTGTGTATCTGTGTTTAACACAACTGTTTCCTCTTTCCACAGGCTGAAAGAGCAGAAAATCCTCCTTAGTGCAGATGGACCACATAGAAATGTACTAAAATTTAAACCACCAATGTGTTTCACTATGGAAAATGCAAAACACGTAGTGGAGAAAATTGATGTACTTCTCACAGGTACATATGGTTTAATGCTCACAAGAATACTCTTTGTTGTAATGACACATTAGAAACACCAGTCACAGTACAATAATGCAGGCCATTACATGCAAGGAAAAGAAAGCAAATACATTTTCTTTTCCTTGTCCAAGCTGCTGTTCTCAATGCCATTTACTCAAAATAAATTAAAAAGCCTCAAATATACTTCAACCAAACTCCTTAGGCAAAATCTCGCTCTTGATTCTTTCTCTCATAGGCTCAGTGTTCTTATTTATCTCTGGTCACATATGCTATGTGTTAAGGAGCATATAAATTAATTCACCAGAGGCCTGAAAGACACTGGTGAAACTTTCCATAGTGCTACGCTTGTTGTTTTTCTTTTTCTTTTTCTAACTGCCTTCATTGAATATGATTGTCTCACTCAAATTCAGCCTGAAGGTTTTCAGGCTCTATTTATCTTCTACCTGGGGACAAGTTCAGGGGAAAATAACATCAGGATATGGATATTTATCATTTAAAAACGTATTATTAACATAACGATTTTCCAAACCCATTCTACAATGAACGCTCCCATCTCCTGAGGTTAGAACAACTAGGGCTAGACTAGCACAAACCTGCAGGATTTAACTTTGAAAGGTCTATCTATAGGGTATATAGGGTCTATATACCCTGTGCACTGGCTAAGCTGCTAAGCTCATACTATTTAAACACCCACATTCCTGATAAATTAATCATGTTTCCTTAGAAAAATGTTTTAGGAAGTATTCTTTATTATTCAGTTACTCTCCCATAGGATAAATGCTCAGAGGAATACTTGATTGGGTATTTTTTCCTTCAGATAACAGTTAAACTGACTGTTTGCTTACTTACACCTGGTTCTTTTTATTATTTTTTTTCTTAGAAATTGAAGAGGCAACTGGAATGAAGACAGGAAACAACATATCTGCAAATGCACAATGTAAAATAAAAGTATGTTCTTTTTTTTTCTTTTTCAATCTTATTCATATAGACGTTTGGTGAAGCAAATGACACCCTCATTTTTGATGGCATGAGAGGCTCTGTGCATTGATACTGAGGTTAGAACTAGTCTGTTGAAAGGAGCCTGAGAGGGCTGCGTTACTGGGGCAAATCTAAAAAGATCTGACCTACACAGACCTACAAGGAACATTTCATAGACAATCCATATATAAGGCAGCCTTGTCTGCCTTATATATATATGCAACTACAAGCAACCAGATCTTGGGCTGCACACAACTGTGAGCTCTTTAGCAGTCAAGAATTTCACCAGTTCTAGGTATTGAGTGCTACCAATGGATATTGGATATTTGGCTTTCTAAGCAAGGCTTCAACCTGGAAGATTTCCAATTTTTAGGGCATTCCAAGGATTTAGTTTCCACTGTAGTGGAATCTTTATGAATGGCTGACATCCAAATTAGGACTACTTAGGTTGCAGCACAGGCTTTGGACAAATCATATATAATTTCTCACACCCTTAAAAATACATGTCATCCACTGTGCTATAGGAAAGCTCACTAAGGCATCCCTTCACAAATTTTCCAGTGATGCTGCAAATGGCAGAGAGGCAAGAGCACAGCTGTCTAGGGAGACAATAATCAAGGCAGAGATCGAACGGATTACTGGCTATCTGGATAATAGATAAATCTAGATATGGGGTACAAACTCTTTCATACATTTGTATACATTCGGTTCAATTTATTTCAAAGGTGAGAAGTTACACTTCAGAAAAAGGAGAATCGGGCAGAGCTTCTTAATGGGAACCAAGTTCAATGCCTGTCTGTTGAAAGACAAGCTTGTGCCTTCACTGATATTTCATTTGTGTTTCAGACTAATTCTCAACTGTGTTTCAGACTAGTTCTCAAGCAGAGTCCGCAAATGAAAGCACCAGCAATACAAATGGAGCTGCCTGCAGACAAGAAAATGGTTTTTACCCTGAAAAATGCTCAGTGCCAAGTAAAAGAGTAACAACTTGAAGATGGAAAGTTTTCTTTTTCAGTTTGAATTTGTTTTATATTTGCTTTTGAGATGAAGAGTGCAATAGTCTGAGTCCTAGGATTTGTCTGAAGCCTAGTGCTACCTTCCCTAAATTGCCTAATACCTATTAGCTTTGTTAGGAGTTTAAAATACATTTTCAGATATATGAGAACTATACCATGTGGCCTGAAACCTACATGTGACAGAATGGGCAAGTGATTCATGAATATCTTGGTGCTGATTGCAGGCTTGGCATAGGTAAACAAACTCTGTGAAATCTGTGGATTTACTCATATTACACAGAGTCTGAATTACTTAACGACCATACAAGCAAATCACCAATCCTATGAAGTTGAACATGATGAATTTAACATGCTATTTTTACAATATTTTAAATTTCAATATATAATATTGAGATGTTAATTACTTTCCATGTTTTAATGGCTGAATTCACAAAACAATACTTGAGAGATAAATCATTGTTATCTTCCTATGTATCTTAGGTCCTATGGACCGTATTCCCAGCTGATATAAATTGGTGTAACTTTGTTAATGTCAGTGATGCTCTACCAAGAGCCTACCTCTGTGTGTAGAGGCACAATGTTCATGCAAGCCATTCTTACTTTGTGTTCAAAGAAATGAGTATGGATCATAATTTTCTATTGGTAAAGCAACTTTTATAGAGAACTATTTATATAGAGTAAGATTTTAGCTTTTCTTTTTTTCAGAAGTTTATATATTGAACCCTATAAGTCCACAAAATATGCAAGAACAGTATAGATAATTTCAGATGCACTGAAATGAGGCTCCCACGGATAGCCCAGCTTGCATTCCCATGGATTTTAGATGTTTTGAAAGCCGTGGGAAGTACTGCCTTATCCTTCTGTAGCAGTTCTGTTACTTTTTGTCAGAGGTGATGAAGAGTTGCATGCCAGTTGCACTGGATCCTGACACATAAATGGCTATGCTAACATTTGATAGATTACTAAAATGAGAGGACCTCTGCATAAAACATGCATGGAGCTGCTTTGCAGCCACTGCCTGTCATTGCTGGAGATATTCTAGCCTGACTTGTGCCTCCTTGTCGGTGTTAGATTTCAGTGAAAGCGCACAAGCCTTCCTTTTCTCTTTTAATATATGCATAACTGTATGCTATGGAAAATGCTGAGGGCTTTACATGTGGTATGTACTTTAGGAAAAAAAAAATCTATTCGATTTTCATACCCTGAGTTCTGCTGTTTCATAATTACTGCTAACACCACCACCAATATGACTGAAAGTTGAACACCTTACTTAATTTCGTGTTTTTCACAATTTGCTATATTAATATTGATATTTCCAATGTAAATTCATCCAACATCCTTAAGCTGGCTTATTTTTTATTTCACGTTTCTTGAATAAATCCATAAAAATAAATCTCATATTTGTAATTATGAAATCCTCCACAGAGGGCTTTTTGTTTCACTTTCGTTCTTCAGTAACACCCATTTGATGAGGAAAACCACTTCAGTTTTGGCCTGGGCTTCTCTCCATGCCAAAGCAGAGCTGGCTTGGCTGTGTTTCCCTGAGGCTCTATGTGGTCCTCTGCTGTACACAGCTCTCACCCTCCGTGCTGGAGGTTATCTCAGCTGCAACAGCTCCACTGCTTGCGGGGCTGTGCTGCAAATGCCAGGACCCGTGGCACAGACCTCTCCATCTGCACAAAGGCCCAAGTCAACCTCCTTTGGAGGGGTGGTAAAGGAATTTCTTCCAACTAGATAAACCACTGACAGACTAACGTAGTACGAGTACCAACATACCAAAGGCTCATTTCCATGCCACTTTGCTCAAAATCAAGGCTGCCACTGTGCTTTCTGCAGATGCTTTAATGTCCCCCTGTAGCCACACATTGGCACTAGCATATCCATGGTTGACTCACAATTAACCTACCCTTTGAAGCTGGGGAAAGCACCTTCTTTACATGCTACTAATTGACCAATGCCTTTTGTTCATTGTCAGCAAATGAAACTACCTGAACACATTGCACCTGTCTCCCTTCAATTAAACAAACAAACAAAAAAAAAATTACCCATTTCTTTCCCTTCCCACCCACTTTTCCTACCAAGGTATGTGTCTAAAGGCACAGCTTAGGTCATTCTCAGTATCAAGTGAGGGCTCCTTACATTGTTCCTCACCCACAGCGTGCAGAACAAGCAGCATGCTGTTTCCAGCAGCTGGGAGGGTTACGCTCAAAAGAAGCCCAACAGCCTTATGTCAGGCCATTAATATTTAATTTCCAAAAACATGATGAAGAACTAGAAAAATATCCAATTAATCTAAATTTGGAGGGAAATAAAGGTTGCAACTTCATAAGCACAAGGGGCCTGGGTCTCTACCTGTGTCTTGTTTCTGCACATGCGAAAATTACATGGAGAAACAATTGCTCCAGATGGATAGTGCTTTACATCCAGTTTCTGCTTCACAAAGCAGGAAGTTCTCTACGTATCTGTTCTGCTAATGGTAGCTACTCGTGCAAGGTACAAGGTACCAAGAACAGATAAATCTTCTATTTCGTTTAAACAAGAGAGGCAAGCACTTCTCTGATACACACTTTTATATGAATTTATATGGAGGAACCAATCCACCAGTTAACAGGAGTTGAACTGGTCTTACAAAAATTACTATTACTGTTTTTTTGTCAATGTTTTTGCAGTATCTCAGAGTCCCCCAACAAGATTATTCACAACCCCTGCTGTGAAGGGTTTACTAATTAGAAGAGACTGACTAAAGGATGAAAGAGAGTAATCAGAAGTAATTAAGGCCAAACATGAACAGATGTTCTGGTCAGTTGAACTGATCAAATACGTTCTGTTCACTGAACAGGTAAAGTTCTTCCCCTCCCCAGCTTCTTTGTTCCCCTTTTTCCTCTCCTGTCCTGGCTGTGCAGTTCCTGGTTCTGGCCAAGTGGTTCAACCTCCACCCCAGCCCTCAAGTTTATCAGACACCCCTGTAAGCCAGTTGCAGAAATATATATATATATATATATATATATATATATATATATATATATACTCCTCCCCCTTTTTTTTTCTTTTGCCATCAGTTTTCTGCGAGACCAATGAACACTCTTGGAGGAGGTCCGAGCCTGTGCAAGACAAGCAGCAGGAAGAAGAGGCAGTGGGGTGAGGGAAAGGCAGGACTCCTTCCCAAGTGGGGAACACACTGGAGCTACTTTTATCTTTATTGCAGCTCATAATCATAGTTCACCACTATTTCAATCACTTTTACATTGCACTTTTAGGGCTTTTTAAAAAAAAAAAAAAAAAAGCTGTTCAGAACAAGGGAAAAGAAAGGACAGTGCTTGCTGCAGATACTTATGAAAGAGCACTGTGAGAGTATGAACCAACCACCTGTTAATTCCCCTACATAAAAGCAAGCAGGACTGAAGCGTTGCAGAGCTGGAAAGCCGTGCCTTAGAAGGCACTGTTCTGGGGAGAAGAAACAGGATCAAAAGTTGCTATGTCAACATAACATCCCTGACCTGCCAGGGAATCGGAGCATGTCCACATCTGGGGAGTATGCCTCAGCCCTAGCTCCATTAAAAACTGCAGTAGAAATACATGGACTAGAAGAATTATTGAGAAAAATCAGGTTTGTCTTGTTTACAGAGAAGGGAAAAAAAATGCCAAGTTTATCAACAAGAAATCTGGATCACAGCAATCCGATCAGTTTTGTGGTTACAATCTGAAGGAGAGGGCGATGTGGACCCAAAGACCCAGATAGATGCAAAAGGCTGGTTTCATTCAGAATCTCTTCATGCCTGATTCTCCACATCACACATGCACATGGAGGAGTGTTACATTTTTCTGATGCTTTCTAGATGTATGTTTTTTTCAGACATACATAAAATACATTTACAATCTTCAGAGCTGTAAACTTGCTGGATGCTAACTAGCAGACAACCCCAACACACTATATTCCAGAGGGGAAAAGCTCCCCACATACCCACATCCCCAGAAAAAGCAAGCTCTGATGTTATCTGTTTTTTGTGTGAAGAGATGAATGAAGGGGACCACTGGACAAACCTCACACATATTCATTTTACATGTCTGTGGTTACAACATGCAGTGTATTTCTGTTTAACAAGAAAAAAAAAAAAAAAAAAGATGAAAAAAGAAAACAGAAAACAGAAAAAAAAGGAATATTATGAATGGAGACAAAATTTCAATTTTAAGGCAGCAACATGGGACACCCTCAACTAAAACCACATTTTTTCAGCAACAATGTGTAAAAACTACAGCCTAGAAGCAGAAGTCAAAAACACCTTTCATAAAAATATTTCTATCAGTGGAGAAAGCTGTTTAAATGTCTCTTGCAAAATGGGGCACAAGAATTTATATAGGCATCCCCTGAATAGTAAGTGCTGCAGGTACCCTAAGCTACGAGCCAAAAAACAGCTGTTAGAAACTGCACTTGGTAATGTGCTAGAGGAGACAAGGTCAGGGACTGGGATTTCCATGAAACACTATTCATTATATTGTGTGGTTACATATTGTATATATGCATATAAGCATATTGTATATAAGTATGTTTGATCTGCCTTGTTGTGCTGGTTTTTTTTTCAGTTTAATAGAATAATTTAGAAAAACAACTGACTAACGCTTGCATGCAGAGCAAATTTCTTACAGCAGAGGACAGGTTAATTTCCTCTTCCTGCTTTCTCAGTGATGACCTTTCCAGTCTGAATCTGGCTTGTGCTGCTGCCAGCCAAGCTCTGGCAGAAGGCTTATGCAAGGGAAAACAAGGCCAAATGACAGTGACAAGATTTCCCTCTCTCTGCCACCCTGAAACACTTGATGTTGGTGCCTGGTTCCTATGGTTCAGCTGAAACGGCTTCAGATCCAGAATGAGAAAAGACAAACTGCATTTTTGCATTTGCCACTGACTTGCGATGTGACTGGATTTTATCACATTGCCTCTGTAGGCTTCAGTCTCAGGAGACACAGCATATCTTAAGCTCATGAGAGAAAAGTCTACACAGAGGGACACCTCATGTTGGTATTTCATATGGAAATATTTTTGGGCTTCTATCCTAGCTACAAAGCTTCAAAAGTTTAAAGCCTGCACTGAGCTTCACAGCTCAAGACCAATCTGTACTAAGCAAAACAGCATCCATTCACGTACATCAGGCTAAATACTGCTCCAGTATCACAGTAACATATGTCAACAACAATAAGGAATAAAGGAAAAATGAAAGAAAGAAAGAAAGGGGAGTGGAAGGGAAAGGGGTATAACATGAAGAAACCATCCACTAAAGATTGCTAAAAGTCTTTTATAATCGACAAGGCAGAAAGAGGACTCCTGGCTCTACATTAGCTGTTGACTCATTACACAGCTCAGCAAGTGACTTAGCGTTTTCATGTCTGTTTGCTCTCACCTATGAAAGCAGCTCTAATAATCTTTGTTATGGTTTGTAAAGGCTAATCACCTTATCAGGCACAATCCCTAATTACATAGGACAGCAAGTCACAAAGTACAGTTCATTCAATTTACTTATTTGCAGTTACTTCCGTTTATCTGCACTTGAACGTGGTATTGTCAAGGAAAGTAGGATAAAATCCTACTATGTGCAGTACAAAGTCATGGACTGATTACACTAAATATCATGTAGCAGTGAAGAGACACAACTACTGAACAACAGGAAGCAAGCAGTCTGGCTTGCAACTCCCAGGAAACTTAAAAATCTGTAAATATCTTTTTCAGCTTGTTCAGAGCACTTCTCGTAAAAAGAAGGCTTCTGCTCCCAATTCCTTCGTTTTTTTCATTCTAGTCACAAAATAAGACAGGAAAGGGGTTCATCTGGAAAATCTGCTTCTAACATACTCCAGTGGCTTGCTCTTGAGAATAAAGTTTCTGTCCACAGTACTTCTGATCAGCTCTCAGTCACATTAGCTTTACTCTGCTCTGTTAGCCAAGACACAGATCATACAAATCATACAAATTGGCTATAAGAATGGGTCATATTTTGCACAATCACCTTTGAAGAAAAACATTATGGTACAGATGAGACCTCTGAGTGTCTACGAGACATGACCAGATTCCCAACTTGGGTCTCTATGCAAAAATAATCATGGCATTTAATGCTTCTCTCTTAATTCACAGCCAAACGAGGACACAGTTACAGGTAGTGAAACTCCACTGGGAAAAAAAAAAAAAAAAAAAAAAAAAAAAAAAAAAAAAGTAGTTCCAACATCAGCCAAGTTGGACATAAGAAAGTTTCTTTTGACATAGATATGTAAATATATGTGTGTATATATACATTATACATGTAGTGGCGTGTATAGATATACATATCTTTTTATCTAGGCACAAACAGAAACATGTATGCATACATCTTACAAAACAGCTTATCTGTGAGGCAATTTCTTTGTTCAGTAAGTGTAATGTGAAACAAGGAACCACCATTTTACATATTTCTGAGATAAAGAACAGAAGACATCTTATAAAGTAGGCGTTGGGCTGAGGCAGAGACTAGTAATTGCAGGTGAAGCCTTTAAGAATACCTTAGTATATCAGTGTCATGGAAAAGGTATTTCCACAGGTGCCAAGGAAAAGGAAAAGGAAAGTGCAGTAAGATGTCTGCAGACCAGTTCTGAAAAAGAAAGAAAACACCATCCAAATACAAATGCCTAATAATGTAGAGCTTTCAAAATATAGTTGACAAATTAGATTACAATAACAAAAAAAGACCCTCACTTATGAGTCCACGTCTTCGTTGCATGCTATTCTTTACATTGAGTATATCTTTGCAGCAAAATATGTTATATGGATTAACCTGGATTAACTATAGATTTAATGCTGTCAGAAATGAGCTCCCATGAAAATCTTGCAACCAAAAATGCCTTAGAGACCCTTATTAAATGACTACAAAATGTTTGTAACCCAAAATAGCCAGGCCTCTAACTTTACACATAGGAAAAGTGTCAAAAGCCACAACAACCTTGTGACCTTATGTGCTAGTCTGACTACAGGGCTAGCTACCCTGCAGAAATCTTGCAGTGCAGTACCTTCAGTGCCCACCTTCATGCCCTTCAGCTCTCCTGAGGTGGAGCTCCTCTGCTCTTGGGCTGAGCATAGGGCTGTAGGTCTCTCCCCAAGCTCTGATGCTACGGGTGGCACAGTATTCAGCAATTCTGCTCTTCAGAAGCCTGAGACCAGTGGTATGCATGAATTGCTGAGCGTTCTGAAAACAAAACCTCTCTTCTGGCACTCAGAAGCAAAACTACCCTGCCTATGGGAATACTGACCAACCGGCCTAGTATCTTCAAAATTCCCACTCTGCTTGCATTCCCTCTTACACTCCCCCAAGAAGCACCAGGAGAGAAATGAGTGCAACTAGTTCCCCCCACCCCGTTTCTCTTGGTCCATTCACAGACTGCCCTCTTGCCTTGTTCCAGCCAGAACAATTGGTCGGTCAATTGCTAGGCGACTGGAAGCCAAAGGTGGCACCGCTGGCATGTGGGGTAACAATCCCCTTGTGTTTGTGAATGGCGAATTACCTCAAGAAAGACTATTTTATCTTTCCTGTGTTCCTGGACCAGTTTCTATTGAAGTAGAGGTGTTTTATACTTAACACAATAAACAACCCAACACCTTGCCCAAATAGTGCATTTGTTTTTATAGAGTGGCCCAGCACTTGTACCTGCATTTTCTATGGCTGCATTTCTTGCCTTTTATAAATGAATGCTGCTTCATGATCAATGTCTCCTTATGAAACAAACACTGCTTTTGGCTCCTGCTGAATGGGGTTTGCAGCAGGCCTCTCAAGCAGGAAGTTTTGTGGCAACTGAACCATAGGTATGAAGAGCAGATTGCTCGGGGAGAAGTGATGAAACATTCTGGCCTAGAGGTGCCAGATTGTCTTAGGCAAGAGGCAAACAGGAAACTAAAACAAGGAACAGGAAGAAGCACACAAGCATTAAGCACTTTATAAGCGTACAACACAAGGACAGACAGTAGCAATCTCTGCCAGCATGGAGGTTATTTATAATCCAGCCACTGGTATGTTCTTGCTGAGAGCCTTAGAGCAGCCTCATCTCAGAACCAAGGGTCTCTCCTAGTGGGTAAGCAATGACAGATTTCTAGAATTATTTGAAGATTTTGGTAATACACAAGTGTTTTCCCTTGGTTAGGCTTCATAAAAGCCTTTGCAATTTCTAATGGTGCCTCACATCTGCCTCACCCTTCCTTTTACTGAACCGAACAACATACATCATTCTTTCAGTACCTCGATTTACCAAAACATGATCATTTTAAAAGTAGTGACTTAAGGAGATCTGACTCCACCAGTTTCAAAAAAAAAAAGTTCTTGTTTTTTGCAGCAGCACGAAAAATCATTTTATACTGGCTAGCTTTCAAAAACTTCTTCAAGTCTCATCATTTGTACAATACCAGTAGGGGAAAAAATGTCCCATGACTCTGGTATCAGTTCATTTACGTAACATATATTGTGAATGATTAAACAAAATGATCATTGCTTAATAACTTTTGAGTAGTTGCCCAGAAATCATGCGTGCAGATCCAAATACTACCAGTGATGTTTAAGCACTTTTAAAAAGGATTAACTAAAGCAGAAGCTGCCAAAATTCATTCTTTGAACAGAGAGGTGTAATTCCCAATGAAATGTCAATGAGAAACTCAACATTGATTTGAAAACCAATGCAAAGTGCACAAGCAACTTCATTTTCCTGTTGCTTTAGACAACAGATCTAATGCACACTGAAAGAAGAATTTGTGGCAATGAAGTCAGGGATGAGCACAGCCCAGGCAAATGGGGTGTATGGGACTATGTCTTCAACAATTCTCTTTGTGCTCCCCTTACAGAAGTTGTAAACATTTGTTTGACCAGTGGGCTTCCCAGGAATAGTTTACATCTGTAATGCTATGAGTACAGTTCACAGAGAAGACATTATTTAAGTTTCAAGTGCTCCCTGAACTGTTGATTCCTTAATCCTTTTCAGATCAGGCACAATCAACAGTTCTGGTATAAATACATGGCCAAACACTGTCACAGGAGATTGACAAGGTCCCCTATTGCTTGGAACATAGTTTTTTACTCCCAGATCACAGATGTCTGTGCAAAACCAAAATGAACTAAGAATGTAATTGCATATTTTTTAACTAATTACCTTTATTAAATGTTTTTGCAATTGACTCAAGTCTAATGAAAGGGCTTGCCTGTACTTGAAAGTTAATTCTGACCAAGACAGAGTACACGAACATTGCAATAGCTACTGCTGAATAACTTGTGTGTGAAAACCTGCTCTGGAATCAGTCTGTCTTGTTCTACTTTAGATTAATCCACTCCAAAAGACAGAATTTGAGATTTTACACAGAGCAGAGCTGAGTTCTTTTTTTAGAAGTACTTTGATTTAATTTGTATTTCACTGTTCTCTCCTTTCCTTTTCAGTAGACTTTTTGGCATTCATTTAATTCAGGTCTTCGCTAAGAAGAAAGGGAGTAGTAAAAAGAAGGATGTTTTCTGGAGAACCCTTTTATTAGTTAATTCCTGCTAACATCCTTCAGTTATATAGCAAATGTTGTAACAAATGACTTCTGGACACTGAAGGCCTCTGGTTGTACCTTTGGGTTCAGAACCTTGGGACCCCAGCACTCCAGATCCACTCACAGCTTGCACACCTGCCTTTCAGTAACCCTGCAAGGGGTACGAAGAGGAGCAGTTTGGACATTATAGCTGCATAATGAATCACCACAGTGGTCACTAATGCAATGATGCTGCTAACAGTCAGAGGCTCTTCAGACAGCTTGTTAAGCCTTTTGCCTGCAAGAGGGACAACCTGCATCCTTGTTCCCAGTGCCACATGCTAGGCCAGTCTGAGCTGCTTACATCGTGACTTCCAACCCTCAGAGAAAGGCATCATCGACCTCTTCCAAGGGCTTGTAAAGGCAAAAAGAAAATACCTATTCATCAGCACGTGTAGCAATCTCTCTGTTTAGAATGCCTGGCACAAATACTACACAAAAATATATTTTAAAATACAAGCAGTGGCAACAGATGACTCCAAAATCATTCAAGGCACCCTGTATTTCTTTTAGTTGGCTGTGGTTTTGCCTGTCCTAAAAGCTGGTGCTCTACACAACACTGGTATTTGCATCCCAGCCTTCAGTTAGCTAGGAAGGAAGCCTAGTTTTCAGCACTGCGCTCTTGAGCACAAAGCATATACCTGAGGCCAGGATTTGATGTGATATTTTTAGGCTGGCTACTACCAGATCAAACCACCATGGCCACAAGCTACAGAGAGCTGATTCAGTACAGATTCACCCTCCAAGTTCAAGCCTGGAGTGGAGAGGAGAGAAAGGGGAAGTTTATTTTGACAGATACTGTGCCAGATTAAGCATAAACTGTCCTGCTGCAGATAGCATAGAGTCTATAAACTTTATATGCTCTGACAAATTTGATAGAAAATCAGTCAAATGTATTCAGCTCATCTGTGTCAAACTGTGGCTCCAGGGTGCTGCGCAAGTGGGCAGACCCAGCATCTGGTATTGGATGGTCCACCCTGAAGTTCAGGGGTTAGATACCAGCCTCATGAAGATGCCCATCAGAGGTAATCATTGCTCTGGCAAAACTGTGTAATTACAGATCACCATACCAGGACTCAGTCTCAACCCTGGGATTCAGCTGATGAAGAGGGCTATTGTGAAGAGACAAAAATGCCACTGAACACTTCAATGATTGTGATTCTCAGATTAAGAAAAGAAAATAAGAAAAAGAAAACAAAATTTTCAAAAGAAAACAAAAGGGGGGTAGAGAGCCACTGGGATAAAATTCAAGAAGCCTATATGTCCTATCTGTTATTTCACATGAAGGTACTGGCATCTAGCCAGAGCACAGTACAGCCTGAGCTCAGGACACCAAATAAGAGCAAGAGGCAAGAATGGCCTTCCACAAATTCATAATGTTTATGAGGATCAATAGGAAGGAAAGGAGGTGTTTCAGGTTAGTAGAGACTGACTATCCACCTTGTTTAGGACTGCTGCAGGGAAAATGTCTTGATACGTATGCTGCATGGATTCCTTGCATCCAAGCACTGTACTTTTTAAAAATGCCTTGGAAGCATATTTCCTTACACATATTAACATTTCAATGGCTTGGAACAATCCAGCAGAGTGAAGGAGACAGAGAGAAGAGTGTGTGTATCCATCATTAAACACGCGTGAAAATATTTGAGCTGCACAGCTTTCCGCATGAAAGAATAAATCGGGCTTCTGTTCGCTCATCAGCTCTAACAAGCAAGACAGCTCTTAAATATGCTAGGACAGACCATGTCCCCAGCTGGAGTAAATGAGTGTGTCACTACTGGCTTCAATGAAGTTATGTCAAGTAACAGCAGCCCTGGATCAGTATCTTTCCTCATGTGTCTGTATCCTCAATCTCACGCCTTTAAACTACTCCATGAAACACAAAGTTTCAGGGTGTTTTTTACCCACAAAGTGCATCGATAGCCTAAAGTACAAACCTATACTCCATTAGTTTCCACCAGCATGCGTACTCTCAAGTTACGCTATCTTCCACTAATATACCACAAAAAGGAAGAATCAACACAAATTAAAAAGCTGGCCATAAAGAGTTGTCAGGTTGGCTTGTAAACAAGCATCATGCTGTCCCACTTCATTCCTGGCACTAATTTCTAGCTATTATAAGCAATTGCAAGTGTATCTGAGAAATTATGTTTACCATTCGTCTGGTAAAAGGAATCCCCCTTTCATCCCACATCCTATCAGAGACCTCTGCTGAAGTCAAAACGCCCTACTCATCCATCACTACTGCCAGTCCATCACAGCTCCCCTTCTCTTGGCAGCAGTGATTGAGAGAGATGTGTGGTAGCCTGTTCACCAGATAAATCAGGTGTGGCTTTCTTTAAATAGAGAGGTACAGAGTGGGAGAGAGAGAAAGCCTCACAAGTCTCACTGCTGCAGCCTCTTCTCCCTCCCTGCTTTCCCTCCATGCCTTCTCAGCCCCTACCACTTATTTTCTACCTCTGCCTTCTCTATGGGCTCTCTCCTCCTAATCCTCTGTTCCTCAGCACTAGTTCCAGCACTTCACAAGGCCAGAGGAATACAGTTTTCTACACTGCATGCTTCAACATTGTCTTGGTAACTCAAGAGAGGAAGAGGTGGCACCAACTGGTAAGCAGCAACACAGATGCGTTTCTGACCTGCAGGGAAGCCATCCAGAAAGTTTTTGAGCCATGAAGCTCCAGCAAGTGATCCCCAAAGTCTTTGGCCTGCCCACAGCAGAGTCTCATTGTCTCCATTGTAGGTCGTCACATTTCCAACTGTGAGAAGTCAGAGCAGAATTCGCAATGGCGCTGAAGGAAATATTTGTTTTGTTTGTCAATTTAATAATAATTTTAAATATATATAATTCAACAAATAAGAACAAGAAAAACAAATACCATCTGTTCTTTTGCTGGGGAAGGCTTTACTGTAAAGTCAGCTGTTTGTAAGTATTACTTGTATTATGTATTACAAGTCTTTAGAATCCATTTGGTTCATTCTTTGCCAATCTTAAGTGATCAAAAATTATGAGTTAAGACCTTCAATACCCAGCAGCTGTTCTAAAAAATCAGTAGCATTGGAATATTTACTTGGTCTTCTCTTTCAGTATACATTCAGTGTTTTTCAGTGAAGCCACTTCAGAAAATATCATTCAGAAGGTATTATTTTGCTTTATAGATGTGGTCAAAGTAACAATTTCTGTTAAAACACACTTGCAAAGAATATATCTAAAACTGTAATGTTTAAAAAAAACTTCTGAGTGAAAAAGAAAATCTTTTCTAAAATGCATTGCTTCATCTGTTAAACTTAGAACTGATCTGCTATCAACTTGGTAGAGGAAAGAAACTCCAAAAAACATTTGATGGGGCTAAACCCCATGCACCTCTTGCCTAATCCATGCAGAGGCTATTGCAGAGTTAGGTGTCTTTTGCATTACAAGGCCCTATCACCACCTATGGGAATCCTCTACAAAAGCCAGAAATTGCCTGACACAATCAACAGTTCTCTCCATGGCCAGCAGTTGTATATGCTATTAAAGTGTTCTCTCTTTGTCGTGTGATGTTGGCCTACAGCTTTTTTCCAAACATTTCTGCACACATCTAGGGAGTTGAGGTGAAATGCCATTAATATTGGGCAGCTTGCATGCAGGCACCCCTCTCTGGAGGGTAACACAGATGGGAACAATGATGGGTCACAGGTGTGGGTTACAAATGCTTAGGATTTTTATAATTTAGCACAAAAGCACCAGGGTCTCCACACCCTTACATCTTTTACTGCTTTTATTTCTACTTTTAAAATCAAAAATACAAGCCTAAAGTCCTTCTGCAGTCATCACTCTAACTTTAGATGGCAATTTGCAAATTAGTCCAGTAACAATATATTGAAATGACTGAAGTGTATCTGAGAGTCAGAAAAATGTGGATATCAACACAAACTTTGTTGGTTTAGTCCATGTCTAATTTTACCAGCAAGCAAATTATGCAAAGGGATAACCTGCTTACTGCGTTACCTGAGCCAGCTTCATCAAAGGCTTTCATAGGAAGTGATATAACACCTTAGTAGGCTTATGGAATTAATGACTGTGTATTGACAAAGCGACCAGGTAGGATGCATGACTGGAAGACAAATGGGATATTTTCTAAGCTCTGGGTAAGTATGTAACTTCTGTATTTTTATACTGCAAAGGCTTGAGGCATATGGAAATCAAAGGATACAAGGATGCAGAAGAAATGCTATACATCATTTGGATTCCCTACATTCCCTACAGGATGCACACACACACCTCTTTTTTTTTTTTTTTTTCCGAGCATATATTATACAGCTAGCAACATCTGAAACAAATGGTCTATAACAAGTGACTTTGCTCTGTTTCTCACCTCCCAGATTCATATTTTCTTGACCCTCTTTGGGACAGCAAGGTATCTGGGACATGCCTGTGCCTTCAGGAGAAACAAGCTTTTGGCCCTGCACATCCATTTGCATGAATTTCATGGAATCTGTAATCACAAAAGCTGTCTCTTTTCCCAGATTATGTATAATTTGGGCTAATCATAGGGCAGAGGGAACAGTGGTTAACAGAAACAACCTTTTGAGGTGAGAGCATGACTTAGTCTTTAAGAACAACAGAATCCCCATAAATTATCATTTAGTTGGTTTGTTGTATTTAGCTCTTGTAGGCTTTTTGTTTGTTTGTTTGATGTTTAATTTCTTACTGAACCTTGAGAGACCTGGTAGGACATAAGACATCAACCATAAGCAATCATTTCTTTGTTGTTAGTTACTATTAACACTGCCAGGTAGCTATTCAATAATGATTAAAAAAAAAAAAAAAAAGGCAAAGGTACTAAATAAATACTCTAACTGCACTTAAAGGGTCTCCTTTTTGTGTCTGTTTGCTGAGAAATTAATAAGATGTGTGGAAAAGCTTGGCATTACCGTAGAGCAGAGATATAAATACATAAATAAAGAAGCATAGCTGAGTTTCTATCAGGGCATGTTTTGTGTTGACTGCTCAGCTTGCTGCTACATCTTCCCTATTTTTGTCAGACTCCGGGACTGCCCTGCCACAGTTTTTCATTCTGATCTCTTCCCTTTCCCCTCCTCTTTCTAAATAAATGTCTCAATGCAGACTTTGTTACGGTGGGTCCCAAGGCAAAGAATTTC
Source organism: Heteronetta atricapilla (assembly GCA_011075105.1). Lineage (NCBI taxonomy): Eukaryota > Metazoa > Chordata > Aves > Anseriformes > Anatidae > Heteronetta > Heteronetta atricapilla. Next base: position 30,628,733 of record CM021734.1, on the reverse strand, counting down.
CCTCTTTTGATATCGAACTCATCTTTCCAATTCCAGCTTCCAAATACCAAAATCTATCTAGCTGCTCAGTGCTGTATTTACTGCAACCAATGTTAACTGTAATTCCTTTCTCAGTTGTGTCTCCAGCCTAACTCCCTTTACTGTGCAACTTTTAAAAATAAATATTATTGTTTAGCTAGAGGTTGTAAGCATGTTGTTGGCCTAAATTTATTCCTAAAACCAGGTAATACTAACTGATGAGCATGATCAGTGTTTTGGTCACGGGTAACTAAATACAAGTAAGGGAAAATTACACTTTTAGAGGTTGGCACGGCATACTCACACAAATATCATGGCTTATTACATTGTATCGCTTGCATAGCACATCTACTGGAAGCCCAGTTCAGTGCTGTTTGTATGGGATTAGTTTGGAAGTTCAGTACATGGAGATAATCAAACTTTAAAGAACTTTAAAGGAGAATTACTATAATTTATATAATTATCTAAAAATTGTGTTATCTAAATATCTAAATATCCTGTTATCTAAAATAGCCTGGTTTTAAGGCAGGGACGGTTCATTCACTCTTCATTCAGAATCCTAACATGCCTCCTGCAATAATATCCAGGAATTTTCCTCAATACATATAAACACATTGATAGCAGCAGGACACTGCACTATTTCCACGTAGTAGGGATGTACTTATCAGGGAGTAAAAGTCCATGACTTGTCTGAAAAAAAATCAGACGAATAGCTCCACACAGTATCAGGCACAAGTAAATCATGGCCCTTATACAGGGAAGAAAAAAATAATAATAAATAAATAAAACGAAAAACCAATAAAGTTTCTGATCACAAGAGTTCCAAAAACATGCAACTGGTTTTAGATTGATGGAGGCACATAAAGGTTGAGAAATGGTCAGACAGGACAGGTACAAAACTCCTGTTCTTTGTGGGAGTCTTTGACTGCAGTCGCCACCCCTCTGTCTGCTTTATTCTGAATTACTAGGCTGCAACTACACTGGGGATGTTTGGCAATTACATTTTTTTTCAGAAATGGTCCTGTCAAACCAAACACATTTGTTTGAACTGTCAGTTTCAACGTTTTTGACTGGGTTTTGCAAGTCCTGTGTACGTAAGAGAGGAAAACTTAAATACAGAGAGTGACCTTTTCACTCTGCAAGCAGAGGTTTCCAAAAGTTGTGTCTGATCAGAGATTTCAGAAGGTTTCAAAAGTTTTGAAAGCCTTGCAGGTATCTGTAAAACTACCTGTTTTTTTTTTCAGCTTGTTCCAATGTTGACGTGCACTGAGAGGCAGAACAGGACCTGGCACCCCAACTCATCCAGCACACCACGCTGACTCAGAAGCATGGCTGAGACTAATTGGACTCCGGCTCACACAGACTAACAGTTGACGGTGTCTTTTGGCAAACCCCCTTACTTGGGCTTCTTCTCTTTTCTTGTCAAAAGTAAACTGAGACTTTTTATCTAACCTTCTTAAGTGCTGTTACTCTTTATGCCTGCATTATTTATTTTCAATACAATTTCTTGAAGAGGCATAAATCTCTCACCCACAATCTTTCTTCTTTGGTTGTACCAGACAACAGCATTCAGCACTCTGTCATTGGTGCAGTACTAGAGGAGATACACGTGAATCACAGTTGGTACCAAGGGGATTTAACTCAGAATGAACTACATTCTACTTAGAGCTTTTCTTAAAAGCAAAGAAGAGGGACTGAAAACACGTCTCTCAAAGATCTGGTTTCTGGCATACTGCAAATGAAAAGAAGATGTGCAGTAGTTTACCAAAAAGGATGCTCAAATGGGATCAGACTGTGTCAGGCAGAAAGCTTTCTCTTTTCCATACTCAGTTTTACCTGAATGTAAACTGCCAGAGCAACACTGATAGAACCTCACACACCACAAAATGCTGTTATCTAAAGTGAAGCTCTCCCAGAATGCTCCTGCAGGTTCCAGAGTCTGTCCTGCTGCCAATTTAATTTAAATTCAACACATTATCTTAATTTAAAAATATCTCCCAGCCTCAGAGAAGAGTTTGGAGCCAGTTGACCTCCCTCTCAGCATATGTAAGTGATAATGGCAGGTGAACATATACTATACAGTAGCTTCATATTTCTGCCATTAGGATCCATGTCACTTTCTATTTTTGAGAGCTGACTGAGTGTTTACTAGGCTACGCTTCACCCCCCTCTTTTCCCTGTACAGTAACCTTGTAACCCAAGCTGCTGGTGAGTATTGGGTTTGCGGTTCTCTGACCTTTGTCCCTCCACTTGAAATTGGCTGGTTTTATCCTGTGATGGCTCCTGGTTCAGTTACACTGATAAGCTTTCATGACATGCCTTGTGAACTTCCCTGCCAAAACAGGAAAGGATCATGGCTTACCTCAATTTGAATAGGAGCAATTCAAAGTCAGGTCCCCATTGGGCTGAGATGGTGCTGGATCTTTCTGAAATCATCAAGGATGCACATCGGGTCAAAGGGACTTGCCATTTAAGCCTTCAGGTGACTGACCCACAAGGGACCCAGAGACTGAATTTGCACCTGAAGAATATAATTCTCATTACAGGCCCTTTCTCCACTCTTTATTCAGGCAAAATAAGATACTTTGCCAAGTAAAGATGAAAGAATCAAGCCACTTGTTGAACCCATTACATATATTTAACAAGAAAAAGCAATTCCTTACCCAAATATGTATCCCTTACCCATATATAGTCCACCCACCCCAAAAAGATTTCCAGAGAAGGAACCACATGGCAAATGGGAAGAATCTGAATGGTTTTGTTGTTCCCATATGGATGGTCTCCAGCTAACCCACTAGGAGCTTTACCTGAGTGCCAACCCCGAGATCAAACGGGAATCAAAGCACTGACTGCCAGTGCTTAGTGGCCTGGTTCATGGAATAAAAGGATTTGGTGAAAGCTGGACTTTTGTTGTCATTTGTTACTAAGGTGCTGGGCTTTTTAATTTATTTTAAATCTCCACACTTTGCTTTCCCTCCACCTCCAAAACACATTCAATTATTCAATGCAACAGAAACCTCAGAAGACATGATCTGCTAAGAAGCAAAACAGACTTATTTTCTTTCAGCTATTTTAATGAGTTGCTAATACTTTTCCCAAGTAACACTGTATACTTTTAACCATTAGACTTTTTTTTTTTTTTTAATTCAGCCCTTCTTTGAAGAATTATCATAGACCTCCATCCTTTCCACAGGCACTTAAAGTACAACCAATTGCTATTCTTTCTACATGCCATAGTCATATTTCACAGCACATTGCTTAGTTATTTTAATGTGGATGCACAGACAGGGAGTTTGTACTCATCCACTGAGAAGATTTGTTTGCTTTGAGAGATTCATTCGAATAACTGCTGACCGTTCTTTTCGAATAACTGCTGACCTTTCTCCAGGGACCAAAATATGCTGTCTTTCCCAAATTGCAGCAGAGGAAGCACATTGACAAGACCTTGCTGATTTATGCTAGCCTTCCAGCTGAGCAGCCAGGATTGCTGTAAGAAGTAACAGACCTTTACATTGAATCTTGGTTTGTCTGCCTGACCTGCCAGTTAACTAGTGGTTAACAGTTAATGCATTTCCCAACAGTGTCCTGTGATAAAGGAACGTGCTCATGGTTTCATAATGCATATTTCACTGTAGGTACTCTCTCAGTCAGTTAAAAGGCTATCTTTCCCCATTCACAACAGGGTTATAAAGCTCCACTGATTTTCATGCTTTAGAAAACAGCATATAATATATTGTACAAATCTCAAGCCTTTTACCCATGCATAGAGCTCAAAGTATCACCCTTGATAAGAACTAGAAATGCTGGCCTGGCTCTTACATGTCCGATAAGTGTGCACAAAACAGCTGAGTGAATTAACAAACCAAGGGCAAAAGGCAAAGATCACACAAGGGATTAACGTAGACAACGATCCTCCCTAAAACATGCTATTTGATAATTTCATTTTGAAAAGGGAAGATGACTTTGAAGCCCTAGCAGTATTTTCCATAGAGCTGAAAAGTAGGGATGACAGATGTCCCACCAGCTCACCATCTACTGCCACAGCAAATATAGTTTTCTTGTCACCACCTACAAATCCCAGGATATGACTGTCTTTAGTTCCTGCCTCCCTCCCATTTATTCCTCCATGTCTAACTCCACATTTCCTCACCCCACCTGCTCTGCCAGAGCTCCCAGCTCATCTGCCTGCTTGTCAGCTGCCCTCGCAAGCACTGCCTCAGAGTCCCTTATGAGCACTAAATGTTTCCTGAGTTCAGCTGCAAAGTCCCTGTCCTCATTTTAAAGGCTCATTGCTGTCATGCCACTAACTACAAGGAACTGAACATGCCTCATCTTGTTATAATATAAAAGAAGGAAAGAATGAATTTCTCAGGTAAATCCCAAGATGAATTATGTTGCTGGGAAAACTCACATTTGGTTAGGATTTCACTCACACACGTTGCTGATTTTTATTGGCATCAGAGGGAATCTGTTTAAGGATCTAAATTTTCTTGCCAAGCTCAAAACAGGGTAGGGAGTTTACAACAAGAACAAAGGGAAGCTCATAAATAAATAAAAATAAAAAAAAGAAGAAAAAAAAAATATATAACACTGACAAAGGTCATTCTGTGAATGGATACCATTTTTTTGGACCTAAATTTTGCTCTTCAGACTGGATGAACTTTTCATACAGGGACATTTCATCTGGTCTGCAAAGATTCTCCAGTCTCCAGCAATAGTGTCCTTTCCCCGTCAGGGCCCTCAAGGCCTAAAGTCACAATTTCCCAAGCTTCCTACACAATTCATACATGCGCTGGCCAGAGCTCCACCTTTCTCCTTCCTTCCACTCAGATTTCCAAAAGGACATTCTCAATCTCATCTGCTTTATTTCACTAGTGAAATATGAAGGCCACGTCTGCACAGTGCAATAAAGACTGAGGTGTTACCAAATGCCTTATATTAAGACCTTGAAGCAGCACACCATAATGAACGTCAGCACCTGAGCTAACACCAAGAAAACGTTTTCTTCTGTACAGCACTAAGTGAATGCAGCCGAGAGCAGAACCCCAGCAGTAGCCCTGCATGGCCCTGCTCTGTGCCACATGCAGAACCAAATCCAGGTCAGCTCACAGCTAGCAGCTCTGCACCATGTGAGCCATAACTATCATTGCTGCTCCACAGGTCTGAAACACAAGTGTAGGGCTCCATCTCAGCTGCCTAATCCCCTCCCCAAGAGTCTTTTGTATCTTCCACAGTAGTACAGGATGCACTTCTCTTCAAGCATCACCTCTAGTTATAGACTCTCCTTGCTGAAAAGAACTTTCTTTTTAGGGAGCAGAAGGTAAATATCTCTGCCTCCTCCTGCCCTTCCCCTAGGGTTTTATCAATCTCTGGTCTTCTGTGTTAGTTACAGCAGATAAGACTGATTCAGCCAGTCAGTGAAATGTTTTGCTCATGAAGCTACAGTTCTGCTTTTGTCCTATACTGTAGGTGGCGATATCTCTATTGGAGTTAGGGGAAAAATGTGGTCTAGGGTCTGAAATGGCTATGTATTTCACTAATGAGGTTAAGTGCATCTGTCTTCCTGCAGATTTGTAATCCTTTTAGGACTGAATTAACCCTTTGTACTTACAGTATCAACAAGCACACAGACCAATGGTATATACAGACACTATTCAAAACAACCCCCAGTCTCTGCTATCCCAGCGGTCATTCCTGAATTTTACGTAGGGTGAATTGAAATCACATGAAGATCTTGGGCCAAGATAGTACACTTCCCACATCTTTCCTTTCATCAGCAAAAAAGTAGTGCATTGTTAATAAGAAAAGTCAAAACCATATATTTTAGTCATCAAATAAATGTAGGACAATTATACTTCTTAGACTGTCTGACTTTAAAAGAAGTCTGTGTTCTCAGGATCCAAAACAACGCACAGGCTTAAATACCAAGTCTACCCAGCAGCAATTCCCACCAGGGAACCTTTCCATGGGTCCCTAGAGGGCAAAGTACCTAAGAAAATGCAGGGCAATGAGGCTCCAACAGGAAATCAGCAAAGGAGAGACCCTCCCCTCAGACTGCAAGAAGAGTTAAGAATTAAATTGGGCAGATGTTTCTCAAAGTGACTACGATGCCACCAGCTCCCTAAAACACATCAGAAACAGATCTTTCTGGTGTTGACCAAAAAGCTTTGGTTCCACCAGGTAGGCAAGTGCACCTGAAACTTGAGGTTGGAGGGATGGAGGGGAACCACTCTCTGGCAGAAGAGCTCTCTCACCAACCTCCCCTTCCCTCCTTTCCCAACACACTGTGAGCTCTTCCAGCCTGGCAGTGCCACACGTGTTTTTGCACAACCAACACAGTGAAAAACAGTGCGGGACTGCTCCACTGAGCATTAACACTGAACAAGCAATGACCACGTATTTTTAATAATAGCAGCTACTAAAAGCACACTGTAATTAACAAGGAAATACAAGTTTGAAATGGGAATCAACAAAGACCACTGGTGTCAGAGGTTATGTGGAGGGCAATGAGCATGGAGTTTGCTTAAAGCTTGTTCCCTACTTGTGCTAGAGCAGATATGTTACACAAACCCACTGTGTGCTCCTTAGGACCAAAAGATGGCTCCTTCAGGGCAGACATAGCATAAAGCTGACTATCACCAGTCCCTTCCAAGCCTCTGCTACAAGGCAGATAAACATGCATAGGGTAAGAAAGTCTCAGTTACGAAAATAATTTCATAAAACATTTTCCAGCCACAGTGCATTATGCCAAGTAGGTATGAGTTGCAGCAACCTCCACTGAGTTATTCAAAGTGCAGTTCCACTTCTGAAACCAACCAAGAGGCGACTTTGCAGGAGGGTATCATTTGTTCTGAACTTATTAGGGCAACTCAGCAACTTACAAATCATCGCCTGAATTGCAGAGCACAAATACTCTACTATACACTACTGTGTGCACCAGAGAGGTCTATAAACACCCACCATACAAGAGGAGAAACTGTAACCCAAATCTCCAAACCTCGGGCAAATCTGTCCTATTTCTGTGTGCTGGGCACAGCTGGGCCACATACAGTGGGCCAAAACAAAGCCCTAGACTCAGGTACATCCACATCACAAATGCGCTTGCACCTCAGTTAGGAACAAAGCTTTTCAGCTTGAACACATGTATCTGAAATGAATCCTTAGTAAGTGCCTGCTCTTTGTCAGTCTGTGGTATATTTCTTCTTTTCCTCAGCCAGTGAATCATTGACAGTAACTGAACACCCTGCTTCTCTTGCAGTTAAGTGCTAAATCATTAAATCCTGGTAGTTTCCCCTTGTCCTTGGTGCTTCTGTTGGGACAGGATCTTGGCCTGCTGTCTCGTTGGGCTGCTGTTTGCCTTCCTCTGGGCAGAATTTGCCTCTGCGTGTGGTGTCAGCAGAAAGCACAATGGGAAACAAGACGCTTTGTCCGGCAGACTCTCACCCGGTGTCTGGGTGTTACCACAGCGGCCTGCCCAACCCGCAGCGCGTGGTGGTGGCGACAACTCCCTCACTCACTGAGTAGCTGAACGTGAGGGCACACGGACACAGGGAGAGGTTATCCTGGGACATGTGGCAGACCGAAAAACATGTTGCGTCAGCATGGGAAGGGATTGGGCAGGAGCGGAGGGTGTGTTGTGGCATGTTCCCAGGCAGAGAAAAGCTCAGAATAAACATGGAGAAAGTCAGCGGCCGAGGGTCTGGATGGAAGCCTTGGAAACGCAGCGAACTGGGCTGCTGTAATGAGGGCACTGGCACTTCCCAGCAGGCAGGAGGATGGGGAGGAGGGTGAAAGGAAAGCCAAACACAGAAAACTCTGGAAGGCTTTTCAAAGGCGGCTTTAGAAAGTAATCTGAAACCTGAAGCTGACTCAGATAAACAGCACAGTTGATCGGGAATCTGGTGGTAGGGTTTCCCACGATAAAATTTAATTAATGTGGAACCTCTTATGCATGTTGCTGAAGTGCTGAGGAGTCCTTTACATGGACACCATGCAGCAGAAACAAAAGCTTCTTACCCCAAGGAGCACACAAATTATACCTGGGCAAGACACAACACAGAGCTACAGATGGGTAACACAAGGAGCGGGATGGAGGCAGCGTCGGCCCAATCTGAGAGCTGGACTTTGGCCCTCTAGTTTTGGAGGCATTACAGAGATGACCTTCAGGAGGATGTGCTTTGAAAAGAATAATGATATATTTCAGCAGATGGTTATTGAGCACAAGCAAAGGGCTAACAAGTAGAAATACAAATAAAAATACAAATAAAAATAAAAATAAAAGGAATTTTTGGGGCTTGTTCGAAAATTGATCAAGAAAGGAAGTTTTTAGCACTATGAACTAATTGGAGAGAGCAAGGAGTAAGTAGCCATTTCAATAACAAATGAGATGTAAAGGGGGGCGAAGGAGACACCAGGATTGGTCTCACAGTGAAATACATCATCTCAAGAACAGAAGAAATAGAACTTGCCAACAAACCAGTAAGCAGGAGGGAAAGTAATACGCTTCAAGTTTCAATAAAATGTTGCTGCAAAAATTTTTTTATCCTTTTTTTATCATGCCTTTTGACAAAAGCAGTTTAGAAGTCTCTTTTTTTGTCCTGAAAATATGAAAATATCTAGAATTAAAAATATATACATTGTAAAAACTCTAGTGAATGCTTGATGCTGAAAGCAAAGGCACCTATAGATTGCAGTATTTTTATGGGGACTGTATCAACATTTTTTCATGTTACACTCCAGGTTTTATCACAAACTTTTCCAAAACCTTGTGGTAGTACTTGTGGTAGTAAACCCATCATACTTACAACCATACACACAGAAATCTTGGTCAAGGCCACACAGCTTTCTCTACCTCTGCTATCTACCCGTGTTCTGACTTATGACTTTAATGTATAGACATCAGCCATAATTTCTATATTAATTTGTGTTCATCTTTACAGTTACTGTATTTGAACTATTTAAATATTCAGTTGCTTATAGCCAATTAATTCATTCCCCACCATCAGACATACAGTGGATTTGGGACCAGAAGACTGAGGCTTTATTCTTCTTTATCTGTCTAAAGGCTGTAATTTTGAGTAAATCATTCTACATTATAATAGTGTACATTTTTCACTTTATGAGCTATGTATATATATATGCATATATGTGCGTGTATATATACACATACGCTGACTTAGTATAAAGTGGTTTGAAATCTGGCTGGATGGTGCAACAGAAGTGCAAATTTTTATCATCTTCAATCCCGAAGTTTGGGTTGTAAAAATGAATTTAAGTGAAAGAAATCTACAGAAAAGGCTTCCACATATACTTTAGCAATAAGAAAAAAAAATGGTCCTAAATGTACTCATCACTGTAATATTTCATATTCATTCACGAAGCAGCATGCCCTTTCGGTACCGTACTTTTAAAACCAGACTTTCTTTCCCAGAGTGAATAGCATTGCAGGGACTGCCATCCAGTGGTGAAGCAAAGCCTGAACAGATAATTGAAACTGCAGATAAGTAAAAGGTGTCAAGACTGAATAAGCCTAAGAGCAGTAGCTAATAAGGGTGCTTGAGCTACTAACGGTAGAAATAACTTTGCAGTCAGCCTCAGAAGTTATTTACAATGTTTAAGTAAAAGACATTTGTTTTTCAAAGGTAGCGTCACAAAGGAAATAATTTGTATTGACCATCCAAATTAGTAAAATGAGGCTTGTTCGGTCACAGCCTAATACAGAAGCTGCAGTTAAATGCTACTTGTGAATACAGCTGAAATATTGTAAGTTTTGTAATATTGTATGTAAAATTTCCGGTTTTGCACTTGTCTGCCTCCATTGACTTCAATGAAGTATACCTTCAGTTTAACCAGCCTTTAGATGAGACAAGAAAATAATTAAGGTCACCACATGTTTTTACTGCTTTTTAGAAGATCAGAGGAAAAGAACCTCTTGATATAGCTAAAACTATTCCTGCTTAGGTTAGGAAACCAAATGGTTATTTATTTTTATTTTTGTTTAATTTAAAATTGTTTAATTTTAATTAAGTTTGTTAATCATTTTGTTAAGTGGCAGTGGTTTGAAGCATTGTGCATCTTCTGTACCCACAAAAAAGGTCTGATGGAACATTCCCTTTCCCTGTTTTTATGAGCTTTCATATTTATTGCCTTGTCTACTTTGTATATGAATCTTGGTCCTTGTGACAGACTTTCCTTGGTCTGTTCCACTGTGTACAGACCATATGTTGTCTATACACATAAAACACTCAGTAATGGTAAATGTATTAAAAGAAAAAAAAGAAAAAAAAGAAAAAAAAAAAAAAGCTATTTGCTAAGAAACCCAAGAACTTTCAGGTTATCCCTACAGAGGTGTTTTTAAATCCAGCCACAGGAAACAATCACCTTCTTTTCTCAGAGTTGTGACGAAACTTTGGCAGGGTTCTCAGATTATTTGGCACTTGAATTCTAATGATTTAAACAAAAATTATATACCTGAATTCCAGGAGGATCTTGGCTTGTCCGCTGTTGATGTAGATTTTGGATACAGGAGTGCCTTCGTCAGCTCCCTAGTGTAGTGCTTGGGGATGTAGTAGGATTTTTATTGTTTTCAGGGTGAGTCATGCTCGCAGCAGCATAACAGATGGTGTGGAATGCAGAACAATAAAGACAAAGACATGAGACAGCTAAAAGAAAACTGGAACAGGCAAAGGAACAACCAGAGGATGAAACAGGCTGAAAGGATGAGAGAAGCCAGGAGGTTGAGCCTTGCCATGGATAGCAGGGGCTAATGAAGTGTGGAGTCACTGCAGGGTGAAGTAGCTCAGACAGTGGTCAGCAGGGAAAATTAGAGGACTTGCAGTCGGAGTAGAAGGAACAGAAGTAGGAAAGCCCAGAATAGCACAGCTGATGGATAGCCAAGTGGTAGGTGGAACTAAGCGATGGATTTCAGTGTGATAAAAGAGAAAGTACTAGATGAGGAGCGATGAGGAAATGGAAGAGCAGAGGAGTCTGGTAAATAATATCCCTTAAAGACAGAAATACCGCAGCAGTTAGAAAGAGAGCAATCAAAGACAGCGGTGGTGTCCTGAAACTTGGAAGAATAGAATGACAGAAAAAATAAATAAAAGAGAGAGAGAGACAACAGCTACTGAAAGACTATAGCATAAATCCCCAGAAATAAAACCTCAGACCACAAGTAGACCAGCAAAAGCAGATGAAATATGTTAGTTCTGGGCTGGTGTAATGGCTAACAGTAGCAGGGACAGACAGATACGCTGGGGTAAAACATGAAATAGAATAAATTCCTCCGATCAATGAAGAAAGGCTCCTGAAATGAGGGATCTGGAGAAAACCGTGCAATTGAAAAGTTTATTAGTGTTTTACTGCTGTTCCAGCTCAGAGTAGACAGATGCACTGAGAAGCAGCTAAATGCCTCCTAAAAATATCCCAGTTGTCAACCCACAACTAATGGTCCTGCTGTAGTAGGGTAGCTACCCTGACAGCCATTTAGTGTAACAGCAGCATAATGTTGGTGGCAGACTAACATGGGCATCAACCAGGAAAGGAAAAGGTGTTAAACATTTGTCTGTACATTTTTATTTTCCTTATGCCAACAACTGATTTATTTAATTTTTGCCTGGTAGTAGGCAGTTAGTGAAACTGCTTTCTGCTGCCATGTCTAGGTCACAAAGCTACTTGCTTTTTTCAGACTGAGAGGCCAGCATTCTTATGAATGCCCTGCAGGGATGTATTCAAATGACAGATTTAGTCATGTACAAAGACCCTTCCATAACTGTTTTTAAAGTCAGAGTGTCAGTGTTTGGAAGGTCAGAGGTTTTGTTCTCACCTAGGGAATAATAAAAATGGGCAGCTGCTGGAAGACTCCTCAGAAAAATCATTCATTCCAACGCATCGTCAGCCTTATCTGCAAATTTTGGCAGGCATTTGTCTAGCCTGTTCTCAAAGCTTCACATCGCAGCAATACCAACACTGCCCTAGCCAATCTAGTCAAGGAGTCAACTATTTTACCCTCAGAATATTTTCCGAATAGTAATCCAACTCCTCCTTGCTGTTATTTAAGCCCTAACTACTACTGACAAGCAGAACAAATGACTCCTTTCCTTTCTGCACTAACTTTTATGCCTCGTATACTTTGTAGTTAAACCTTCTGCCTGTTTCTAGCATGATGTGGTATGGCTCCCCAAAAGCCAATGCTCCTGTTCAGCTCATCATCCAGGAGAACCCCAGGACTCACTCTGAGGAATCCTGAATTTTGTTAGCTATTCTGCTGGTGCAGTTTTACTACCTTGGCACTTGTTTCCAGAAAGAATAAACCAGCCTACTTTTTTTAGGGAGCTCTTTCTGATTTGTCAGCATCACTGCACATCCATACTCTGCCCTTCAGCAGTCATTAAGTTCCATGACTTATCATAGAATCATAGAATATCCTGAGTTGGAAGGGACCCTTAAGGATCATCAAGTCCAACTCTTGACACCGCACAGGTCTACCCAAAAGTTCAGACCATGTGCTAAGTGCACAGTCCAATCTCTTCTTAAACTCAGTCAGGCTCGGTGCAGTGACCACTTCCCTGGGGAGCCTGTTCCAGTGTGCAACCACTCTCTCTGTGAAGAACCCCCTCCTGATGTCAAGCCTAAACTTCCCCTGCCTCAGCTTAACCCCGTTCCCGCGGGTCCTGTCGCTGGTGTTAATGGAGAAAAGGTCTCGTGCCTCTCGACACCCCCTTACGAGGAAGTTGTAGACTGCGATGAGGTCTCCCCTCAGCCTCCTCTTCTCCAGGCTGAACAGGCCCAGTGCCCTCAGCCGTTCCTCGTACGTCTTCCCCTCCAGGCCTTTCACCATCTTCGTAGCCCTCCTCTGGACACTCTCCAACAGTTTCATGTCCTTTTTATACTGTGGTGCCCAGAACTGCACACAGTACTCGAGGTGAGGCCGCACCAGCGCAGAGTAGAGCGGGACAATCACCTCCCTCGACCTACTAGCGATGCCGTGCTTGATGCACCCCAGGACACGGTTGGCCCTCCTGGCTGCCAGGGCACACTGCTGGCTCATATTCAACTTGCTGTCTACCACGACCCCCAGATCCCTCTCTTCTAGGCTGCTCTCCAGCATCTCATCGCCCAGTCTGTACGTGCAGCCAGGGTTTCCCCGTCCCAGGTGCAGGACCCGGCACTTGCTCTTATTGAACTTCATGCGGTTGGTGATCGCCCAGCTCTCCAACCTATCCAGATCCCTCTGCAAGGCCTTTCCACCCTCATTCGAGTCCACAACTCCTCCAAGTTTGGTGTCATCAGCAAACTTGCTCAAAATACCTTCTATTCCTACATCCAGATCGTTTATAAAAATATTGAAAAGTACCAGCCCTAAAATGGAGCCTTGAGGGACCCCACTGGTGACCGCCCGCCAGCCTGACGCAACCCCATTCACCATAACCCTTTGGGCCCTGCCTGTTAGCCAAGTGCTCACCCATCGGATGATGTTTTTATTTAGCTGTATGGTGGACATTTTGTCCAGCAGGATCCTATGGGAAACCGTGTCAAATGCCTTGCTGAAGTCCAAAAAAATCACATCAGCTGGTTTCCCTTGGTCCACTATACGGGTGATCTTATCATAAAAGGAAATCAGGTTAGTTAGGCAGGACCTACCCTTCACAAACCCATGCTGGCTGGGACCAATGACTGCTTTGTCCCCCAGGTGCGCCTCAATAAGTTTGAGAACCATCTTCTCCATGATTTTACCAGGCACTGACGTGAGACTGACAGGCCTGTAATTGCTTGGGTCTTCTTTCTGACCCTTCTTGAAAATCAGCACAACATTTCCCAGCTTCCAGTCTACCGGGACCTCTCCAGACTCCCAGGATAGTTGAAAAATAATTGAGAGAGGTTCCGCGATGACGTCCACCAGCTCTTTCAGCACCCGGGGATGAATCCCATCCGGACCCATGGACTTGTAGGGATCCAGGTGGAGTAGCAAATCCCGCACACGTTCAGGGTCAGTTGGGAGTTTGTCATCCCCACCGTCCCGGTCCTCCAGCTCAGGGCACCCTGGGTCCCGAAGCCCATCATCGGCATTGAAGACAGAGGCAAAGGCGGCGTTAAGCGTCTCTGCTTTGCCTATGTCATTGTCTGTGAGGAGACCTTCCCTATCAAGGAGCGGCCCTATGTATTCTTTAGTTCTCCTTTTTCCATTCACATATCTAAAAAAACCCTTTTTATTATCTCTCACAGACACAGCCAGCTTCAACTCTAGGTGTGCTTTAGCCACACGAATTTTCTTCCTACAAACACGAACAGCATCCCTGTATTCTTTCCATGACACCTGGCCCTCCTTCCAGTAGCGAAACACTCTCTGTTTCCGCCTAATCTCCATTAGAATGTTCCTGGTCAGCCACGCCGGCCTCCTGCCCCGCCTGCCTGACTTGCAATATTTAGGAACTGCCTGTTCTTGTGCTTCTAGGAGGCATCGCTTAAAGAATGACCATCACTGGTGTACATCGAGGCCTTCAAGAGCAGCTTCCCAGGGGACCTTGCTGACTAGTTCCCTGAGCAGCCTGAAGTCCGCCTTCCCCATATCTAGGGATGAGGTTTTGGTGGCACTTTTCCTTCTGTCACCGTAAATTTTGAACTCAACCACTTCATGGTTGCTATGACCGAGGCGGCCACCAATCACCACATCTCCCACCAGACCCTCTCTGTTTTCTAGCAACAGGTCTAGGAGGGCACCTTTCCTAGTTGGCTCCATTAGCACCTGCACCAAGAAGTTATCATCTAGGTGCTTCATGAACCTCCTGGACTTGCTCGTGTCAGCCGTGTGGCACTCCCAGTTAACGTCTGGCAAGTTGAAGTCCCCCATAAGGACAAGGGGAGTTAATCTCGAGGCCTCTCTTAGTTCTGTAAAGAATAATTTATCGGCGCTATCGTCCTGGCCAGGCGGTCTGTAATAGACTCCCACAACTACATCCCCTTTATTCGTTCGTCCCTTGATCCTTACCCAGAGGCTCTCAACTTTGCCATCGCCGACCTGAAGTTCCACACAGTCCAGCCCCTGCTTCACATACATCGCCACCCCACCACCTCGCCTACCCTGCCTGTCCCTCCTGAAGAGCCTGTAACCATCTATCGCAACACCCCAGTCACAGGACTCATCCCACCAGGTTTCGCTTATGCCGATGATGTCGTAGTTGCGGGACTGAGCCAGTGCTTCTAGCTCATCCATTTTATTCCTCATACTGCGTGCATTCGTGTAGAAGCATTTCAGGTGTGTCTCCTTACACTCAGCACCTTGTGGATCTAACCGAAGGACCTCACTGGCACACAGCCCCTCTGATTATAGCGTACCATCCCTTAGGTCTTCACCGGCATGCCTGGTTTTAGCCCCTTCCCCCTTCGACTCTAGTTTAAAGCCCTATCTATCAGCCCTGCCAACTCCTGACCAAAGATCCTTACCCCTCTCCGAGAGAGGCGGATCCCATCCGGTGCCATCAGGCCCGGTGTAGCATAGACCTTCCCATGATCAAAGAACCCAAAGTTCTGCTGGTCACACCAGTCTCGAAGCCACGAGTTTATGTGAACAGCACACCTTTCTGCTTCGATCCCCCCTATCGGAAGGACAGAGGCAAACACAACCTGCGCGCCTGATCCTCTAAGTAGTCGCCCCAAATCCCTAAAGTCTCTTTTGATCGCCTTCGGACTTCTCTTTGCTACTTCGTCACTACCAGCCTGAAAGACCAGTAGCGGGTAGTAGTCAGTGGGCCGTACCAGGCGCTTGACTTTCTTGGCAACGTCCCTGACCCTGGCCCCAGGGAGGCAGCAGACTTCCCTACGGGTAGGGTCAGGCCGACAAATAGGGCCCTCTGTTCCCCTAAGGATAGAGTCTCCCACAACGATCACTCTCCTGTCTTTCTTGGTGGAGGCAGTCCCGATGCGTGGAGTCGACCTCCTCGCCCTAGGCATCCTCCTGGGAACACTTTCTATCTCTTCCTCAGTTGCTGGTCTCTCAATCTCCAGGGCCTCAAACCTGTTCCGTAAGGGCACCTGGGAAGGTGGGGCCGGAAGGGGAGGGCATCGCCTGCGATGTCGAGCAGGGACCTGTCTCCATTCCTCCTCAACTCCCAGATCCCCTCCCTCTGCCCGACAGCGACAGGGCCGGGGGTCCACCCCCATTTGGGGTGTCTCACCCCAGTACCTCTCCTTGAGGCCCTGCAGGGAGTTACTCCACAAGTCTATCTCCCGCTCACACTCCCTGACTTGTGCTGATTTAGTAAATACTCCCTATTCTGTCCAGGTCACTGGGTGTTGAATGCAACTAGCCAAAGGACAGACCTCAAAAAATAAAAATAAAATCTCTTTCCACTCTGACAAAAGGATATCAACTAATCAGTGAACGCTCTCTGAAAACATTTTTTGCATCCAGCTTACAGCTGCTTCAGCTAGGCCAAGTTTCCATAACATGCAAGACAACATCAAAAGCTACAGCCTCAAAAACATCTGCTTTTGTGCCCAGTGCCATCCACAGTGCCCATAACTCTCATGTATGGCTTATTCTTCATATGACTTATTCTCTAAAAATCCAAGTTGGCTACTAATCTTTCTGCCATTTTCTTCCAGGTGCTTAAGACACACCCCTCACTCCCCCAAGCTTTTTCTTCAGACTGAAGTTAGTTTTATTGGTTTATTTTTCTGCATCCATCACAGCCTCCATCTGCAGGTAAAGATAGATGATGACTATAGAGAACATATTAGCTATAATCCAGGAGCTGTCAGGAATAGTTGAAAGTTCTGAAATTGTTTCAGTCTGTTTACTAAATAACATAGAAAAAGTTTAATGTTCAAGTTTTACCCTAGAATATGCCAGCCTGCCTGATACTTCCAGAATTTTTCTTCCCCGATTTGCAGCTGAGCACATACAATTACCACCATCAACAAAGGGATCTTAATGCCCACCTCAACATTGAGTTTTGTAATGAAAATTGATACAAAAAGAGGAGGAAATTACAAATGTCGGTCTTTTGCGTGTATAAGTCAGCAGATGGTACCCTATCAACCTGATTTACTTACAGCTAAATACTATTTCTTGCAGCCTACAGCCCAAGAGCTTTGACCTTTACAGAACCCACATGGGATAGTTATGGGATGAAGTGAAACTTCATCTTACACCCAAAGAACACCAGGAATTAAGCTGCTACCATTAAACTGGAGCTCAGCAAGCTGCTTCATAGATTCGAGATACCAGGTATCAGGATGCAGCGCCTCGCATCCATACCACCGTGGACGAGGATCCATGTCAAACAACAACAAAAAACACAGTACAATCAGTTGTCACCAGAGAAACCAAATCACATAGAAACTCCTGTGATTCTAGTAGCCACTTCCCAGGAAACGCCACCCTTGAAGAAGAGTTTGATGCATTAGTTGTGTATTTTCCTGTCACTGAAATCCTGATTTTGACTGAGTATTGCTGAAATGTCTCAGTGTGACTGTAAAGTGCTACAAAATGGTCTTCTGAGATTCTTACAACTGCTCCAGTTCTTTTCTTGTAATGGTTTCAACCCTCTTTAAGCATGTTCTAGAAGAAAAACGTACTAAAGCAACTGTAAAATTGAGAAGCAGCAACTAGAAATTCTAATAGGAGGCCAGAGGTATTGCTGCAACTCTTTTTATGAAGGAAACTGTCACACTGAAGGCAAAATACAATCATATTCACAAATATGTAATACCAGTTACATTTTCACAGCCATTGCTATGCTGCAGGAAAAGAAATTTCTATTGTATACAGCATTTCCAAGCATGTCAGAAAATTGAGAAATTCTTCCTTATATCCACATTTACTGCTTTTATTGGGAGCAGGAGCAAAAAATTTACAATTGTCTCAATTGTTAATACTGTAGTATATTAAGAAAATATGTATATAAAATATGCAACTGGAACTAGGCACAGGTACGTTATAGTAACCTTATTGAGCACTATTTTCTGAACAAGTGTCCAACTTTGTAAGAAGTTAACTGAAGCACCTTCAGCCACCTAAGCCAGATTCCATTAAGTGCAACAGATACAGAATTAGAATGCTGTAAATTAAAATATTCTGCATTAGCCTAAGAAAGATGTCAGCTTTATTTCAGACATCACTGTGGACTACTTCATGCTGTAACTAAACGTGACCTATAAAAAGTATTTTAGGTTTTAATTGACAAATACACATTTTTTTAAGTTATTATCAGGACTTACCCAAATGCCACACAGGTTTACCAGTAGAGGTATTTACCAACATCTCCTCAAAACAGATGAAATGTCACCCTGCTGACAAAAATCATTTCAATGGCACAGGTATTCCCAACATGCTACTGTTACACAATCTGCAGGAGTCTGGAAAATGTACTGGGGGAAAAAAAGGAAGCCAGAACATCTGGCCTTTTTTATTTAGATGAATTTTTTGGCTTAACTCAATTAAGATCACTTAAATTATTTAGAGTTCACATGTTAACTTTACAAAGCTACACAGGTTATATATATTCTTCTTGACTGTATTGACAGTATTGACTGTATTGACTGTATTGACATCAGCACCCCACGATTATACAGAACCTTCTGGAAGACCCGTGGATTCAGTATTTTCTCCAGCAAGAGAGTCAGAAAATCAAGACCTGTCTGAATTTTCTGTTACATTTGGACATAAGCCAAGCTTCTGTTCTTAATCAGAGAGAGAGAGGTTCTTATAAGCTCTGCTTTACCTTTAACACAGTGTTTCAACTTTATTTTTAATTTTCCACCCCCCAGACAAGTTCAGTTCACTCTGGCTGAGAGCACCAAACACAGACGGGTATCCCTAACCTTTTCTTTCTGTCTTTCACACAGGAGATGCCACCTGCTGTTGCCTGTAGAGAACAGCTGACACTCACAGAAAACACCAGCCTTTCTTTACCTGATACTGGGACTCCCGTTACACATGGCGTGGCACAGCCATACCTCTCTGTGCAGTTGATGTGACAATGCCAGGCAGAAATTCTTCCATGGGTGACCATTAAGCTCCCAACCAACATCAACAACAAACCAAACTTCAGTCAAGCATTCTAAAGTTTTCCTCCCTAGCGTGTTCCCAACTTCTGTGCGGTGTTGGTGTATCTTACTTCTGCTCTGCATTCTGCTCCCTGGTTTCCTCTGTTCCTCTGCTTTGGCAGAGGATCGTAACAGGTCCCTGTACCATCGGCTCTGGGGCAGACGTTTTGTGCAGCGGAGCAGGGGATGGAGGCAGGCAGGGCTTTTTCTCCAGCATCGAGGCCGCTCGAGGAAGCCGCCAGGGCCCAGCAGCCCTTGTGAGGAGATGTGGACGGGGCCAGCAGCACCCCCTCCATGTTATAAAAGGTAGCCCCTAGGGAGCACGAGCCCCCAGGCCTGGCAATCAGGGCATGGCAGGGCAGTGCGCACAGGCAGAGATGGACCCCTCACATTGCATAGACCACAGACATTCATCTGTGTCATTAAAACTACAGCTTAGGAGTATGCTCGTTTAGAATCAGCCGCAAACCTGGAGGCTGACACAGCACTGAACAGCAGTGGGACAGGTACTGAGCCAGAAGGAGCCCAGTACAGTTATACTGTGGCATGTCTTTCTGTTTTGACTTTCCTCAGATGCATTAAAATTGACTTAGGCATCCCATTATTTACTCACATAATATCAGTACTCACCCCTTGAAAGTACGTGTCTCACCAAAACCTGAATGACCACAGGATAACCACTTTGAAAAGACAGGAAATACTGCAGTTATGAGCCTAACAGAACAGCTTAACATACCTTAAATTTTAAAGAAAAAGATGTAAAATGAACAAACGCAGAAGCCACATTGAATGTAAGAATGAGGGACTGGAAGTGACATATCCTGAAGACAGATGATTAACAACTAGCTCTTTGGTTAGTAGATTGACGAGTATATGAACAGTAATACTTGCAACAATTAAGGGAATAAAAAAACATCTGTGACAATTATTATACAGACAAAAATAGTGCTTCAAACACATGTGGCTGCAGACAAGACATTTATGGAAATTAAGAAGGATCTTTCCCACCTTCAGAACATAATACATTCTAATGAAGTACAATGCTAACATTCCATCTTCTAAATGAAGACCCAAAACAAGTTGGAGCCTTGTCTCTCAAACAAAAAAGCAACAGCTCACTTGATTACTGATAACAGCATATCATTTAGATACAGTACAAGTTCACAAAAAATATGCAGTCTTTTGTCCCTGATATTAAAAAAATCATTACCCAAGAGTGAAAAACTAAGAAATGATGTGGTCCCTGTATGGTATGGTATCTCAAAACATGGATGCAGAATAGGTCATGCATACTCAAGAAAAAGCTTCAGAAAATGCATGAAATACAAACAAATTTGTAGAAAACAAGTTTTATTTGGCTCTTTTCGTACATTTTTTCAAAAACAAATGCACGTTCATACAGTGTGCCTCTCCCATTGCACATACGGATTTGCTCATACAGAGCCATTAATAATAACAAGGCAAAAGTTGTCTCTGAAATCATTTCAGACACAGTAATTCAGACTGTAAAGTATCCAAACTTACTTACTTTCTAATTATAACTTGGAAAGAAATGTTTCAGGTGTTTCTTCTCCAATTCACACATATAATCCTCCTGCACAGGGAAGAGGGGACAGACCTTGCAATAACCAACTGCCAAACCAATGGCTAATTCTCATTTCAGGGTATGGCTAAGGACAGGTTCTCAATTTCACGCCAAGTCAGATTTTAAAAAAATAGCTAACCTTCTCTTTTCAAAAGCTCTAGAACAGCAATGATAAACTGCTGCTTTAAAATTATAAATCAGCCATTGGTACTGAAAGTTTGTTTGCAGAGAGAGCACTCTTTTCTCACTTGCTTCTCATGTTCAGGTCTCTTTCCTGTTGATAGTGACAATGGAATTTGTTTCTTGCTGCTTCATAAACACTTCATGAAGAGGAGTAAATTCAGCTTGGGATTTCACATGTTGCATGGGGTACTAACCCATCAAGTAGCCCCTGCAGAATGAAATTAAATTAGGAAAAAAATTAGCAAACACAGGCAGAACCTCCTCAAAAAGCAAGAGACTTACAGTCTTAGAACAAAAACCTCAGTGCCAAAACACTTTTCACAACAAGGCTATTTAAAACAATTCTATACAGGTACAAACTGGCCTGCTTGACTGCACTCTGCTTCCTCAGTTGATTTTCTTTAATGAACACTGAAAGTGGACTAACTTGCTCTCAATCCAACTTCTGCACTTACTTCGAATTCTTGCAGCCCAGCTTGCACCTTATGAAAGTTTCTTTCTTTGTATCCTTTACTCAAACTATCAGTGTTAAGATATTCAGTATAATCTGACATTGTCTGGCAGTGAACACAACACTGGTCTCTTTTTCTCTTAAATTTCACTGAAGCCTTGTTTCTTTAAAGAATTTAAGAAAGAACTGTTAAGACATAGATGGACAATGAAACAAGAAAACATACAGCAAGTCCCTATCCAGCTGCCTACTGCCAGGGAATCCCCGGTACACTATGAAACAGCATTTCTACTGCACTGCAAAGGTTAAACAAACATTCAAGAAAGGAGCAATGACTGACATAACTAAGTCAACACCCCAAAGAGCTACTCCAGAAATTAACTGTTGGTACCTCCAAACTGCTGGCTTCAGCTATTCTAAATGAAACAGATGGAGTGAGAAAAATAAAACAAAAATTGAAAAACCCGTGTTTCATTCTAATACAGCCTCAAAGCTGTGTTATTTTTCCTACTTTTTGTCTGTGAGTTAGGCGCAGTGAAACATCGAAGCATGCAATGTGTGTGATGTTGAGTCTTCCAGCAACAACAAAATAAAAGACTATCTTTAATTTAGGACAGTTTTGGATGTTTCTGAATGAACCGTTACTCCTGCCATCGGTTCTTCTAGTTATGACCTCTGTCATATATTGCCGGTATAAATGACTCATTTGTCTTCCTTTAAGTTCCTTGATACATCCTTTTTCTTCAAAGCCCTTCCTTGTAATTACTTTTACCTATCCAGTACATATTCAGCCTACCTTAAAATTTATTACGACTCAGACTCACTAATTATATCGTCTGACTTAACAGATCTGTCAACTTTTTGAACCACAACACAATCTTTGAGCAGTCAGCCTCAAAAGTTTCCCCACCTCATTCAAGATAACTTGTTCCACAAAAGCACTGAAGAAAAGTAATTTACAGCCAAGCTGCAGATGTTCAGCATACCTGGTTTTGTGTTCTGTTACTCTTAAATTTAATATAGGCACACGCGAACCATAAAAAGGAAGAAAAGCAGAAAGAGTTTAAGTCACTTACGGTAATTTCATCCTCATGAAAACTCTGGCCATGAAGAAGCTCAAAAGCACGCTGACAAATCCAATGAAGAGCAGGAGAAATCTGTTCAGCTTGGGGATATTTGGTGCATTGGATCGATCCAGAATTATGAATCCTAAACCACCCATTGTGAAGAGGAAGCTAGATGCAAGCCCTTCCATAATATATTGTCCATTTACTCTACAGGACCAACAAACAAGGGGAGGTAGGGGAGGAAAGGGAGGATGAAAGAGTTAGAGGTTATTCAAAGAAAACCATTTACATTTCAAAATTCAGCTACTTCTTCAGCTGCACAAATACACAAAATGATTAACTTTGATGGCTGACCTTCCAGATTTACTTTGTTAGAAACTTATGTTATGCAAATACATTAAAGCTTTAAATTGTAATTAAATCTCCTGAACTGACAGTCTGCAAGGTGACCAGACAAGCACGCTAGTGGTTTTATATACAACAGAGTATACTAATGGATACTACACAAAGTCATCAGTTTTCAGGAAGATCTACCCCAACAGTAGCTCCAGTTTTCACAAATGATTCAATGCATGGAACCATGACCTGGGAGCTCCTGAGTTTTCCAAGTCTTATTTCCACCCTGATGTTGAGGCAGCAGCACCCAAATTCTCATCCTGGTCCAAATCCCACTCCAAGCACCGTGTCGGCTCATGAAGCACCTCAGCAGGTTCCAGCACACAGCACAACTGTTTCTTGCCTGCAGCAAGTTTCGCTCGTCACTCACTGGGCCAGCACACAGATCGTGGGGAGCAGCCTGAAAGCACCCCGCCTCTGTCAGTCCTCACAGCTGGGTCCCCTCCTTACAAAGCTCAGAAAACAGCCAACTCCATCTTCTTTCACGCTGCTTTCACTAAATTGTACCTAAGTGCTATCAGCTACCCACAGCAGAGATCCACACACACTGCAGCAGCCCCACCCTACCTGAGTCACCTACTGCATCCAGTCCAAGTCAAAGTTTACATGTGGGCTATGTATATATTTGCACATGCAGTATGTACATTCTGAGGATTGACAGAACGTTTTTGGTAATTTATAAGAAAAAAATCTGCATGCCATTGTTTCCACATACAGACACAAAAACAATTCCTGAAGCAATTCCTGGCTAAGCAGTCTCCAGCTTATCTTCACTAATTGATGCAAACAAACCCAGAGAAGACACCATAATATATTTGTAACTATTTTCCCCACCCTCAGCTACAGGAGTCCCAATTACACTAGATATTGCAAGGCCAGACCTTAAATTTTCCCAAACATTACTTATGTTGCTTTGAAATATCCTACAAAATGCAGCCAAATATGTCTGCACGCATTACAAAACCTCAACAGTAAAGGGATTGAAATAAAGCACTGCCAGATCAAAGCTTGTTTCTTACCAAAGCGTTCACTCTCAAACACTTTGGAAGGACTTCTACTTCCATCAATTCCAGGTACTTTATTTTTTAATTTGGAGACTGAGGACAGTCATGGGGTGGATCCTGCAGTCCCAAGGTGGTTCCTGGGGCCTCGGAGCAGGCTGACCCACCTCCATGCATCCTGTCTGCTCCCCAGGAGGGGAGCAGAGTCCTGCCCCTCTCCTACCTGTAGGCCAGGAAGGCCACCGGCCTCTGGTGCCCGTGCTCGTCCGTCATCGACCCCACGCTGGGGGGCTCCACGATCACGTCATAGATGATCCCTGCGAGGAAACAAGGCACGGAATTGGGTTCAAATCGCCAAAAACAGGGAAGAATTGGCGAAACACCACAAGAATGCTTTTAGCTGGGGGCAAAACACCCCAGGAACAGTTATAATTCGGGGAAAAGCCAGAGGAACGGTTACAGGCAGGGCGACGCGCCCGTATCCGCCAGGAAAGGGGTATTTTGGGGGGGCTTAGCAGGGTTTATGAGGCTGGCAGCGGTGCCAACGGCGCGTTTTCCCCCTTTTCACGGCGACGTCCCACCTCCGGTGATGAGGAAGTAGGAGACCACCACCAGCGCGTACACCGTCATGGCCGAGGGCATGTGCACCCAGCCCGGCCGCTTCAGCTTGATGTTGGGGCACTCGAGCACGGCGAAGGGCAGCCGGAACAGCGCCTCCATGCTGGCGAGCACCAAATGGCGGCGCGGAGCGGAGCGGAGCGGGACTGCCGGCCGGGCGGAACCGGGCGCGCGGCTGCGTCCTGGCGGGAGAAGAACAAAGAGAGGCGAATTTAAAAAAAAAAATCACATTTAAACCTTAAAGCGAAATCGCCCCAAGGTATTTGGGATATAAATAAAAATAATGGATTTTTTTTTCTCTAGTCAGAAGCGTAATGCTCTTCAGGGTGTAGCCGCGAGTTTTACACGCCTGCCAGGGCCTACCAGCGTCGACGTGTCCATGCAGGGTAACGGAGGTAGAGCCTGGGGAGGCGGGGCTACACGAGGCCACGCCCCCGTGACGGGATGCAGGAGAATGGGAGGCCACGCCCCCGGGGCGGTGGGCGGGGCCGGCGCAGGGAAGGATGAATGAACCTTACGTAGGCGTTCATTGACAGCAGGGAACGCCGTGCTCTCCCTGCCCTTCCCCTATTCCCACAATGCCCCTGGTGGGGGGAGGAAACAGTCATTAAAAAACCCGAAGGTTGGTTTTTTGCATGTAAAACTCCCGGGATTGGGGTCAAGGACGCTGCGCCTACAGGTTAGGGTTATCCCTAGGGTGCTGAAGCATTCCCGGGTAACTACAGGCAGGTTGAGTTTAAACAGCACAAAGCAGAGAAACAAAACCATTTCCACCTTTCACAATTGCTCCTGACATGGCATCACCAGTAATACAGCAGCAGATCCAAAATAACTCTGTGCAACTTGCAATACCAGAGCCTGAACTGCCCCTCTAAAACCCAACTCTAGAAGCTAGAAGGTTGTCACATCTGGAGCTCTGCTTGTACTGTACCAGCAGCTGCTGACCCAGGAAGCACCTCACAAGAGAACAAAACAGCCACTGGAGCTTCCTCCCAAACCCAAAGGGAGCTGTGTGTGGTGTGGCTGCTGAAGCACTTGCTCTGAGAAGCCAATTCCCTCCCTCTGCCCCTCAGAGTCAAGCAGCAGTAAACCATAGGCATAAACTATCAAAAAAATAAATCAATCTACCGTAGGCTTGTTCTAGCTCTCTTCCTCTTTATCTGAGGCTGACTCGCAGTCTTTAGCCAGACTCTTTGTTCACTTTTCTGTCTCAGGTATCCTCTGATCACCTCACACACAGCTCCTGCCGTACAATAACCTGCACTGCTCAGTTACTCCAATCTGTCTCCAGGACCGTGAGACAGAGCTAGCAGTCCTGTTTAAGTGCACTTCATCCCGCATGCTTCGCTCCCATCTGCAGGCAGAACCCTCACTGACAGTTTGTCACATTACACCCCAATTCTGCATTTAACAAGCTGTGAGAAGCTCCTACAAGCCTCCATGAGCACGTGGACTGACAGGACACCAGGGAAGTGGAACTTTCATTTATTGAGCACAAAATACAAATAGATTCACTTGGACTTTTGGCTCTGTGCTTGTGCCTTCAACACTTTCACGACAATCTTCTGCTCCTCAATAAGAAAAGCTCGCTTGATCCTGGAAAGGAAAAACACCACCATGAGGACATGTATACAGTTAAGCAAGTACAGAAAAATAAGAAAGTTGCAGTTAGTTTTGCTGACTGCAGCACTGTATAGTACTCCACTTTACATAAAGGAGCTGTCTGTGTTCCTGCCAGCATCAAAAGACAGGGGCAGTGGCACCAGTAAATGTAGAGGTTTGGGAAGAAGGCTTCATGTGCTTGCAAATTTAGGGTTAGTGGCTTGTAGGCAGATAAGGGTATCAACCCAACAGCTACACCACTAGTAGGAAAGTAAGTGACTTGACTAAGTTAAGGTAAAAAACAAACTCCTCACTGGCAAACTTATTTTAAGAACTGTAAAATTAGGGAACTGACCAACTGTTCACACCAATTCTTTCTTATAACTACAGAAAAATTTACATGAGTTCAGTTATCAAAACGAGAGCTGCCCTCTCAGCATTATTGCTTCTTTGTACATCACCAAAACCAAAACTCTGGCAGGTCAAATCGTATCCAAATGCAGTTAGTTCTTGAACAGATATGGGGCCACTATGCAGGTGGATACACAACAGTACTCAAACATCAACAGCCTGTTTGATGAATGAGCTACACCACACACATAGACCATATAGACCACCCTATCTCAAAATAGGAGGATGCTACTCTGTTTGTATGATACTGATGCCTATTTTTACAGCACACAAAGCCTACCAACAATGCTCAGACACAGGAGAAAGACCTGCCAATTACAGGGAAGGAGGTGCTTGCACTTGCGTTCATGTTTAGGCAGTAAGATACACACATGTACAAAAAATGACCTACCAAGCCCGCAGTGTTTGTGAGAGCACTGAGGAAAAAATGTCTTTTAACAGAAAAAAAAGTTTTGCTCAGGATCTGCAGCTGTAACCATCAGTCTTCAGTGCCACTTGATGTGATTTAGTTTAGATCACAGAAGCCAAAAAAAAACAAGATGCTGGAAAGATGTGCACTACAGATGAAAAACTGCTGACTAGACTGCTGACTCTGGAGATCTGCTTTGATTACTATTCACAAAGATGACACGTTATTTGTAATACACGTTAGTGCTCAAACTTGTCAAGGAATTATACAGATATGCAGCTGTTACACAATAACACTCAATTCAAGGAGACCTACCAAAGGTCATCTTTAAGCTTAGTCACACAGAAGATGCTTAATATGCTAACAATTACTACCACTAAATCCCAAAACACTACACAAGTCCAAAGTTGATTTTTCACTATTATCTTTGCACAAGACAGAATAGGAAGCAAAAGAGAAAAACCTTTACTCTTGAGGGAAGAATACAAAAGTGCAGAAGGAACAGAATGTTTAGCACCTACACACCAGTACAGTTTGAAAGCACAAAGAACAAACCACCCACAGAGGAGTTCCAAACACATTAATTAACCAGCTCAAATCCTGGGGGAAAATTGCACACCTCACTGCTAGGATGCCCTGTGCTTACCCTCTCCATTTTTCTACGCTGACATCAGAAGAGTCTCTATCATTTTGACTTATACTAGGAAGACATAGTAAGATGCAGAACTCGTATGATATCACCTCGAGAACAAAGTTATCCCATTGTGAGCTCACCTGTCACGGACACACTTAGCACACATGGAACCACCATAGGCTCTGCTGACGTGCTTCTTTGTTTTTGACAGCCTCATAAGAACTTTAGGACGCACAGCACGAACCTACAGAAAGCAAAAATTAGAAGCATATCAGAAGATAGCAGGTCCCAGTTTTGATTAACAGTTGCATTGAGAAAATTCACTTGCATAGTTTGTCTTTAAAAAGCAGCAACACCTACAGTTAACTATTCAACATGCAAAAAGTGCCTGAAGCCACAGGGTGTTATACATGCCATCCTCAGCATTCCAGAATTGAACTTTTTCATTCCACCAGACAGGTTTCCCGATATACTCATAATTAAAATCTGCTTATTAAAAAGGATCATCTTCCCAAGTGTAGAAACTGACTGATGGTAAGACTTGAGCACTCTGATCACTGCTAAAAGCAACATTAAACCAGGAATACATTTGGGAAGATAACAGCCTGTTAGGAAAAAGTCACTCATTTTTTCTAAAAATTATAGTCAACTTGACTCATGTTTTTGAAAGTCTATCTAATAGTTCCAATTCTAATTTTTAAACCTGTTACAGATTCATCTAGGTCTAGCTTGTAAAATTTCAGTCACTTATGAGTTAACTTATAAAATAAGTTTAGATCATACCAGTGAGAAACACAGGCATTAAAAAAACAAACAAAAGCACTTGTTCCTTAAGCTTTCGAAGCTTGTTTCACCAGCTACACTTTACAACATTCAGACAACAGTATTTTAAAGGATGATATTCTTGAATCAATCAAGAAACAGACATCTTACTTGATAAAGTTGTTTGCATTTAAAATAACAAAAGATGTCAAAATCTTATACCGGTAATCCCAAGACTTACACCGCGAAGCCTTCCTGGGCATACACCACATGCTGACTTTGGTGCCTTCCCTACTTTCTTGGTGTAAAGGTAAACAATCCTGTTCCCAGGTGTTCGGGACCTAAACACAGCACAAAAACATTCTGTTAAGGCAACGACCAAAATTTAAGCTCAGTTTTCCTAGAAGCTACATCGTACTTACAGCCTGGTCTTGTTGGAAGCTGTGTTGTAGGACAACCTACGTCGATAAGTCAGGCGCTGAACCATTTTTCACACCTTAAGGAAAACAGATCGGTTTAGGGTCTTAGTCTCCACCCACAGGCTGACAGCATCACCTGCACATAAAGCACCGCGCTAAAACAGACCGGGCAACTACCGTTTCTGTGTTAGGATGTAGAGAACCAAAATACTTCCACGTGACAACCGCCACCGTAGAATAATAAACAACGGGACGGGGCCGAAAGTAGAACGAGGCCTGTAACAACGGCTTAAGCTGAGGCGAGGCCTCACCCTGCGCTGCTACGGCCCGAGGACTTCCGTCCCTGAAGGCCTGGCGAGTGCTGCGGCACCGACAGGCCAGGCCAGGAAAGGAAAGGATAGGAAAGGACAGGACAGGACAGGAAAGGAAAGGCCAGGACTGACCAGACCCCGGCCCCAGCCCCAGCCCCGACCCCGACCGTCGCCGCGCCGCGGATGACGGCGGATGGAGGCCGCGGAGCCCCCGCCACCCGCCACCATACCTGGCGCCGCCCGAGCCGGAAGAGGAAGCGGAAGCGAGCGCGGCGGGGTTGAAATAGTGGCCCTGAGGGACCCGGAAGCGCCCTCCTGTAGGCCGCCATGTTGCACGGAGGGGAAGGTGGATGGGCGCCGCCATGTTGTGGGGCGAGCAGGGGGAATGATGCGGGGCTAGCCCGTTATCCATCCATCCATCCATCTTTCAATTTACTTATTAAATGTTGTTTTTCTAAAACATCAGCATTTTTCCCCCTTAACGTGGCTTTGGGAGCGGTGCTCTCACACAAACCTCGCCATGTGCTCGCCCTGCTCCCAGTACAAACCATAACCGCCGCCTCCAGCTCCAGGCAGGACAGGACAGGACTCACACCCTGCCTCTTTTTGCCCCAAAGTGGTGTCTGAAGCCAGCAGCGCCCACACTCAGCCCTAACACACGGCCGCTTCCCCATTCAGAGACCACAGGCACCACCACTGTACCAGGCACATGCTGCAGCCAAGCAACCTGGGCAGCTATCGGGGTCTCCACCGGGTGTACCCCGCAGGCTGGTACCCTGGCAGGGACCCGCACATAAAATATGTAGGCTATGGACACCCTTGTTAGTGGCCTCAGCTTTGCTTTCGGAGAGCAGCGTGCACTTAGAAACCTTTGATGTGAGCTCCTGGCCTTATTTACAGATTTGTGACTCGTAGTTCATTGTGCAGTGTCCTCCTTGTTTTTGATCTATAATTATTATTTTGTTTAATTATTTTCTTTTTTAAAGTACAAATTATGGACATCAGACTTTTTCTAATTCCTGAAAGAGAAGAAAATGTCTATGAACTAGATTTTAGGAGCATATTTAAAATAGGAGCATATTTCAGACAAGAAGAAAATTTCAGATCAATTAGAGTATTTAATATGAACTTTCTAGGCCCCAGACCCTGAGGGAAATAAGAAAGACAATTAAACTAGATTAAATAATTGTGCCTAAATATGAAAGTGTAACAGAATCAAATTGTTAAAAGAACAATACTATTAAATTATGATGGAACAGTTTAGTTTAGCTGTTGCAAGCGCAACAGGTTACTATTTTATTACTGAACAACAGTATCGATATTTTTTAGCTTACCCAGTCTGGGCCCTAAACTCAGCTGGTATGAATTGTAGGAGCTGCCAGTTACATTCAGTGGCTCACTGCTGCTGATGCTCTGGCCTAGTTTTTCAAACATTCTCAGTTTATTTTGTAAGAAGAACAGAGCTGTCAGGCAAATGGCTTGCAAGAGCATCTACAAATGTTAGCTTTATGACAAATGGTTTAGTGTGGTCTAATGTAGGGATAATATTTGAAGCAAGAGCTCGCTAAGCCCATTTTGAGTGGATTAGTGGTAGACAAGTGAGTCTCATGTTCTCTGCTATTCCTAGCTCTCCATAGGACTGAACCGTTTCTTTGGGGAGTAGGTTTTTTCCATGTCCAACACATGTCCCTAACTCTTCCTGTACTTCCTTCTTTCCCTGAATACAACAAAGGGGATGGAGTACCAAATGCATAACCTGCCAACTTGGAAAAGCATCAGTGGCAGCCAATAAAAAGCATTTTTTCCCTGCTAGGATATCAGTGGAAGCATAGGGCCTGAGGACATGGTCTTTTTCCTTAAGAAGATTTGAGGTTGGTTTCCAGGGTGTGTTTGTTTATAGTCTGCATAAAGCTGTAAACCTCTTTTTTTTCTAGCCATAGATGACTAGAAAGATAACCATCTCTCGTGGCAATGTGTGGCAATTTGCATGGGCCAGCCAGTGGTCACTGTGTTCTGTTTCTAGTACCACAAGGTTGCTTTGTTCATGGTTTAAGACCATTTCTTGATATGTTGACCGTTCTTACTTTCTTTTTCACACAGTCCTCTCCTTACCTTTCTTTCTCCTGAAAATCCCTACCTATGTACACAACCATTCTCTTACATTCATGGAAAAATCAATTTCAGTAAAAGCACTAGTGCCAAAATGGGTAAGGCTTGATGAGCCTGGTTGGATCCCTGGAAAGCCTCGTCCTTCACTTTCCCAGTCCTCCTGCCTCTGCCTCACTTCCAGGAATCTCCCAAGCCCCACTAGGACTCGGCTGCTACACCAGCCTCTCTCCGTGGATCCCTACACTGCAGTAGCCTCTGCAGTCCTAGGGGGTGTGCAGCCACGTAAGCTTCAATTAAACAATGAGTGATTGTTTTCACTTTTATTTGCTTCTGTCCTGTCTGTGTCCAGTCTATGTCATACTGACCTAGACGAGCAAGTTCTAAAAGATACAGGAAGGAAAGCAAGCTGGTGTGCAAGCATATACTGGGTACCAAAGAGAGAGAAAAAAAGTGGTGGCTGAGGGAGGTGCTGCTCCTGTTAAGCCTCAGCCCCTCAGCCACATACATTTCTACGAACAGCACTAGGTATGTCTTTCAGAAATGCCTACTTTAAATCAAAATCCAACCTTGTGTGCTGCTCAAATACAAACAGCAGGATTAGGTCCTTAAATGAGAAAAGAGAGCAAGAAACCTTGCAAACGTACTAGGAACTGACTGAAAGGGCACAAAGAGGAAGAGGTCCCACGGTCCACTGTCTCTCCGGAGACTTTTTCTTTCCCTAAAAGTCACATTCTTTTTCCTTGTTAACTATGTGGCACGTGTCACAGTCTGATTATATTCATTTACATCAGTGTAACCTTTCACAACACGGACCTGTGCAAATTACATTACAAGAGACTGTAGTTCATTTCCATTTCAGTGGAGCTTGTTAAACAAGCAAAATTATTTTGTAGCAAAGGGAAAAACAATTTAGTGGAATGCACTCCTAGCACAGGAAGTACATAACATCATATTTGGGTTGAAACTTTTTCTGTCAGAAATGTCTTAACCCTGTAAGAAAGAGAATTAAAATCCCGTTATTTTAATTTCCATCTAGCCACGAGATAAGTAAAGTTATCATTGAAATTCTAATTAAATAGGATGATTGACTAAGGTAGGACATCAAAGAAGAGAAGTGAATATGATAAGTCAAAGTCTTATTAATTAGTCCGCATGGAAGAAATTCCAGGGACGTCAAGCTGAGGCTGCTGCAAGGAGAAAAAAAAGCAGACAAGAAAATGTGTGTTTCTTTGAAGTTAGGAACTGAGATAGTGATGGAGGTAATTGTGTCTGACTGGATCCAGTAATGAAGAGCCGTAAATCAGACCTAGGAATCGGAGGAAAGATTCCAGTAACGAATGTGGCTGCCCCCCTGCTGTGAAGAAACAGAATGCAGAGCTGACTAATTGACCCAGTCTATCTCCCAGTAGCTCTCTGTTATTATTTATTAATTTTTAATTTCTGAATTATTTACGTTCTGGGAAATTATTTTTGACAGCCTGTTAGGCGTGCCAAAGTTAATGGAGGATGAAAGGACCAGTACTAGAATTAGCAGGGATGTAGTCACAGGCTACTGAATTTAATGATTTTGGAAGGGAAAATTGATTTCACACAGCGTGTCACTTTACACTACTTTAGGGATACACCAGCTATTTGATTAATTGAGGAATAACCAACTCAAAGTATATTTGAAGTGTAAATGAATCACAGTGCTCAGCTGTTTATTTTTCCCCTTTTCTGATGAGAACACTGAGTTTGCTTAAAGTTGCTGATTAAAACCAATTCAGGTAGGCCCCACGCTCACACCTGCTTACTTCATCTTTGCCATCTGGAGGAGACATGTAATCCTCCATTTCACTTGGGATGGAGCTCTCTCTCCTTCCCCCACAAAGCCTAATTAAATAGGCTTTGTGCACGTTCCCCCTCCCCCTGCAGAAGCTGTTTAAGAGGGAGCAAAGCACCAAGCCTGCGAGCAGAGCGCGTGGCTGAGACGTGGGTTCTCTGCAGTGGCTTTTTGTAGGTGCACTTCAACTAGTCACTGAGATGAGTTAGTGGTCCCTGGCCATTTCCCCTGTAGGACCTTCTGGTGTAGCAGTTTCATGCTGGTCCACCCATCCATCGCATGGAGCAGTGGTAAAATAAAGGAGCTCTGTGTAGCTCTTCCAGGCTGCACTTCATCCCTGGTGTCAAACACAAGCTAAATCCTGTCTGCTGCTCACGTCTAAGCCTTGCAGCCATCCAGGCATCCAGGGCACAGAGGCAGTCTTTTCCCAGCGATACGTACAGTGCTACAGTCAGCTCACATCTCCAGAAAGTTTTCTGCTGGAAATGTCTTCCAAATTGCTCAAGATGAGCACATCTCTGCTCCTTCCCACAGACGGCAGCTGCTCGAAGTGAAGTGGACAGTTGTTTGTCTCCTGTGGAAACAGCAGGCTTTCTGAGGTCTGAAATGTGGGGTCAGAGTGGCAAAGTGCCCTCCCTGACACAGCTTCCTAACAGGCATTGGTGGACTTGGATAAACCACAAAATTGGCAGCGTAATCAGCCATGTGCACACAGATTCTGGTTACCTTAATTTTGGGTGTCCAGAATGCAGTGTCATCTTATGGCTCTTCAAAACCTCCCAAACACATAAACTAGTTACCTAAATGGCCTAAGACCAATTTTCCCCACTTTAAAGTGAGAGTAATTTATGTTCCTACCTAAAAAAATCTCAAGGCTTTTGTGGAGAGAATTAATACCTCATTTTTTTATTTGCAGAAGTATTGGGAAAGTTGTAAACACCAAATAAAAGGAGTAATTGCTATGTTTCACATTGTTGTTTACCCCAAGAAAAGACTCAAAACTATCTGCCATAAATTGAAATGGACCCCATGAATGTGTGAGGAAGATGTAGGCTAGACCCCACTTCTAGTCCAATGAACGACAAAACTCCTCTGAATTCACTGGGACCAAACTATTGAGTGCGAGTTATTGGGTTAAGCATCAAAAGGTATGGCGTTTTGGACATTTTGCTTTGTTTCTTAAAATCGGAAGGACTCGTTGTCACTGCAAATATTGACAGTACTGGAGTGAGGGGAGAGGTAAAGAATAACAACAAGTCAATCATGCATTGGTGTTATATTTAAAATACATATCTGTGTTTGTGATTTAAAGATAGATGAAGATGTACAGGAAGGTTTTGCTGCTTAGGTTCTCTTAGGGGCTTATAATTCATTTGAAAATCTCCCTAGGTTATTTTTCTGAGCACTTCAGACACTGGAAACATTTCTTTGAGATGTTTTACTGACAGGACCATGCAAGGCTAGCCTGGGTTTTTCTGTAACCTTTTGGATTATACCGGTGGCAATTAACCATGAAAGGAGGAAAGGAGGATCAGCTAAACCAGGGTGTTAAGGGAGATGTGTGACCTATGGCCTCTGCTCCAGGGATTGCTACTTGATCACTTGATCTTTTTTTTTTTTTTTGTTCTTTCTTTTTTTTTTTTTTTCCCATGGGTGCAGTCTGGACTAGCTCCTAGAACAAAAGCCTGAATCAAAAACTGCTTTTCTTTGGTTATTGTTAAAACAGCCCAAAATATACCTTTCGAAACAGCCTTTTCTGTTTGTAATAAAACTGTATCACTGAAAGTACTCTCTCTGCTATGCAATCCTGAAGACTTCAATTCACTGATGGTAGAACTGAGCCTCCCAAATTTAATTTTTAAAAAAAGTTTAAGTGTTGAATTAAGAAACAGTGAGACATATCTTCAGATGGTAAAGGACAATTAGACACTTCATGCTACTTGAAGAACTGCCACAGTTTTAAAACAGTCCATCAAAACTCTAATACCTTCTATAGACTGTGTAGAAGTTAGCTCTACAATATTTACATTCAACAAACATAACTAAGTATTTGGATGAAGATGATTTAGCATGCTCTGCTGCTGTATATCGGAATGAATCCATCAGAGAGCTGGCTTCTACATTTTTCAATATTAAAACAAAAGGGGTATGCTTCCAGTGCAGCACCCTGGGAATTCAGCTCATAAGTCCAATTAACAACAACTAATTCCCCATACTGCATATTTACCCCTAAGAGTTGGCTAGATATAACTCATGCATTTTGCACTTAAGCTTCTAATGCCCAGAGGATAACAAAAATCTATCCTGATCACTTTTTATTTTCATCACATGAAGAAAGAAGAAAGCATCCTCCCTTCCCCCTTCAGTTAGGCATATAAATGTTATGTCACAAAGCCTGCGAAAGAAGCCATCTACTGCCTTCTCCCCATTGCTCCATACCCTACTTCTCCATAAATATTTCCTTCCAGGAGATGGAAGGTAACAGAATCCCTCTGGACGTGTTTTCAGTATAGATGAATACGCCTAAAAATGGTGAATTCTTCTTCCCGTGACAATGATCTACTGCTAATCCACTGGACCAAGGTTACCGTCCTTTGAGCTGTAATGCTGTGTTGCATACAGCATGCAGTCCCCTCATGCTGGTTTTCACTACAGGACCTTCCAAGGTTGTGCCCCACTGTGGCAATGAACATGTCATAAAGGCTATAGCTCTAACATACTGTAAATGGCAATGACCATGCTGTAACACGCTAAGAATTAGGCCAATTCTTTCAATGATTAGAATGATCTGCAACTCAATTTTGCGTACAATTTAAGTCAGATTTGAACCAAACCCTCTAAAGGTGAAAGCCAAGCATGTCGCTGCACACTGCAAATGCAAAAGGGAGTGATGGGGAGAAAGAGAGAGACCATATGTGTGCCTGAGGCTGCGGATATTCTTAGTTGGGTTCAACCGAAATTGTACCTTAGAAATCAAGGGCACGTTAAAATATCTGGCTATGTCTGGATGCCCTTTTACTGGCAGTTACCAGCAACAACTAAGGTCTATTGGTACCTTATAGATCTGTATTTATGAAGTTTTGCAATGAAGAAATAATGCCATACAGCACAAGATCTTCATGGTTGAAAGGAATTTGGAAGAAAAAGGAAGTGGTTTGAGGAGAAAACAGCAGAGCATATTAAAACATAAAGCATGTTACACTGCTTGATAGCAACACAAAATGTGATGCTGTGCTATAAGAAATGCCTGGATCGATGCTTGGTAGCTGTGCCTGCAGAGCAGCAGGTTATCTAGCGTACAGAAAGCAGCCTACAAAATATTTCTGCAACATTGTACTTTGCTGTGCATGGCAAAAGCCCAGAAGGTGTTATTTTTTTCATGAAGCTGTGGTGAACTTGGCTTATGCCTGGGATCAGACGGGCTGCTTCTTACGTGAGATGCTGAGCAGCATGTTCGCAGATTTGAGGCCAAATTTCCAGAGCAGCTCCCAGGCAGATTTCCAAGTGCTCAGCTTCCAAGCTCCAAGCCAGGCTTTCCACAGGTCCAGAAAGCAAAATGACTTAACGGGAGCTGAGCTCTTCTAAACATCCCAGAATAACTGGCTGATTTCCTTCTTAGCTGCTATGCCTGTGACAGAATTTCAGTCAACCGAGTGCAGCGTTTCTGACACACTCAGATGTGAATTTTAGTACCTGTCTGTACAGCACTGCCACTTGCAAAGAAATGTGTTGGCTTCATCTTGCTCTCAAGGAGATTTTAGATCATTCTGCACCCTCTTCCCTGTAAGCAACAAAATGAGCAAAGGTCTCACAAGTTGATTCTGAAATAGGGCTTTGAGCAGAGCAGCAAAATACCTGCATTTGTGTAACACCTCGTGGTCAAACTTGCCACTCACTGGAAAGCAGCAGTAGACTGCAGCACTAATGATCCTTTCCCTTTTAAAGCCTCTAGATTTTATGTGCTTTGAGGAGATTGAAGACAAGCATTAAATTTTGATTAAAGGGACATTGCCAACTTATATTAAGCTTAGAACTTGGGGTTTTGTAACAGGCAGGTGTAGGTGGATGGGAGCGTGTATTTTGGGTGTAAACACTGCTTTGCAACCGAGAAAAGCTTTGAGCTGGGAAGAGAAGGCATCAAAAATTAACTTGATTACAAACAAAAGTACCATGGTCCAGTCTAGTTTTCCTGCTGAAGGAGAAAGAAATGCAGACAGGAGATACCATATCATTTTCCAAATTTATTACAGCTCATCAGCTAGGTCTGGTGCATGAGAAATTCTTTTGTGTGTTTGTTTGCTTGTGAATGTGTCTTCAGAAATTATATAGAGCCATACCGAAGTCCTATTTCAGAAAACTGGCTAGGGACTAGAGTAAAAGGTTACTGAAGGTAACCAAAGCTGCACATAGGAAATACCTTTGCATCTGCTCTTCCTTTACAGGAATATGCCAAGCTGTCTTGCATTTGACATATGGTCCATAGCAGCTGACTGGGGAGTCACTAATTGCTTTCAATGATCATGGAGATTTCCTGTGACTCATTTTGCCCAAGATGGGAACCAGATCAAAACCATTTTTTCTGAGGGGAGGGCCTGAACTACAGCACCTCACTGTAATTTTAATGTACACTAGCCCTATACAGAAGGTATCACACAGGGAAGTTCTTTCTCAGAGAAATGATGGGAATGTGAACCCAGGTATTACTAATAAAGACCAGCTCCCTGAACAGAGCTATGCTGATTTATAATAGCCAAAGGTCTGACCCCACATCCAAACAAACACAAACTGCAGCCCCAGAAATCTTCTGCTACAAACCTGTAGCTCAGTTTAGTCTCGGCTATACCAAAAATTGCATTTCTGCAGCAGGTTTCTCTACTACCTCTACAGTATTAATTCAAACAAGCCTTTCAAGGGAACAGGGCAAAGAAATCAAAGTGAAAAGCAACAATGGCCTTTATTTTCTTTTTGTTGTTCCCAGAGCACAGAGGAGCGATGCAGACCTCAGCCCGCCAGCCCTGCAGCTTCAGATAAATTTGGGTGTGATGCCAACACCTCCTCCCAGGGTCTGTGCAGCAGGTGAGAGGTGCTTGCCAGAGCTGTAGCATTAAGTATGTATTATATATAACAGGAAGAATGAAATAAGGCTGTGCTAGTACACCGGAGATGCTGGAGTGCAGAAAAGCGCTGGAACACAAATTGAAAACTACTTGTTAAACATGGTTAATTTGTTCTTCTTCCAGAGTGTAAAATGGCTTCAAACACTTCTAAACTAGGTCATTTGACTGCTCAAGAAATACATGGTGCTAGGCAGCTGTCTTCAGCAACAAGTTTATTGGAGTTTGATTGCATCCCAAAAGCATGCTAGATATTTCTGACCATATCAAAGAAAACTCAACTATATTATCAAGGCACACTAATGAGGTGGTTTGTTTAATTGAAATACTTTACGTTTCCATGTAGTACAGCATGAAAAAATCATTATTTTCATTAGATGAGCTACTCGTTAGCTGAAAATCTAAGTTACAAAATATCACAGTGTGAGATAATAAATATATTGTAAAATGCATTAAATCCAGGTTATTAAAAGGAGCTTCTATTTAAAATATATAGCCCTGTACTTTGAACATACTTCCTAGTACTAGGAGTCAAGTTTGGTTTTTTGCAAAATACAGCCCAACCCAGAGGACCTTGTTGTGCTCTCACTGAAATCCCTGTCAAACCCCTGACCCTTTACAGCTTGGATAAATGACATGATTATTCTGTGGCATGCTTCTGTCAAAATAATTTTTGCTTGTAGCAGCTAGAAGTTCTGAGACTTACCCAAAGGGTTTGATCTTGGCTTTGAATTCATCACTGCTCCATTTGATGCAATCATTAACAGCAAATCAGGAAGCACTTTATAGCCTGATTTTTTTTTAGGGGCCAATTTTTACCTAAAAGTGTGAAGTCTTTGGGAATTTGCAAGTTTTCTCTAAGAGCATGCATCTTCAGCACTTTTCAGTCTTTTGAGACAATTGTTTTGAGAAATGTATTGATCTCCTCAAGAGGTGGCAGTTTGAGTCCATGACGAGTTTTGAGTGAGACGGGAAAAATGGCTGGAAGGGACTTCTGGAGATCATCCAGTCCAACTCCCCTTCTCCACGCAGGGTCAGCTGGAGATGGCTTCCCAGAACCACGTCCAGTTGGGTTTTAAGAATCTCCAAGGATGGAGACTGCACAACCTCTCTGAGCAACTCGTTCCAGTGTTTGACCACCCTCACAATAAATTTCATATTATGTTTCAATTGAATTTTCTGTATTTCAGTATTTCCTGTATATCTGGCTCCATGTTCTTTACTCCCCCTCACCCAGATTTATACAGATTGATAAGATTCCCCTTGAGCCTTCTCCTCTTGAGGCTAAAGAAGCTCAGAGCCCTAATCTTTGTACTTCTTCCAAGCTCTTCCTGTTCACTAGCATTTAAACATTGATCTGAGATGAGGAGCAAACTGTATCTTGGTTGTGATTCACAGGTAGGCTTGGTCCATGTGAAAAAGGAGTAATATGAAATATGGTACAACTATTGCTTTGTGTAGCCAGGGGCACGTTTTGTTTTTCCACCACTGTCCTTTCTGTAGCTTAGACTAGAGAGGGTATTTTGTCCTGATTTCTCTTATCAGTGGTCCCTTCCTAACTTAGTGCTACAGATGCCGAGAGATCTTTTGCCTCATCTCCCTTGTGCTGTCTCTCTCTCTTCTCCCTTGCTGTGGGATTAGTCACAAGGCACTGGGAAGGTATCCTCATGGCACTACTGTGGTGGTTTCACTCGGGTGGACGGCCGAGCTCCACCATAACCTCTCTCTCACTCCCCCTCCTCAAAGAAGAACAGGGAGAAAATACAATGAAAGGGGCTCAAGGGCTGAGATAAGGACGAGGAGATCATGCAGTAATTATTGTGACAGGCAAAACAGACTCAGCACAGGGAGACAGTAAGATTTATTGCCTATTACTAACAAGCTAGAGAAGTGAGAAACAAAGGAAAGAAACCAAAAGCACCTCCCCCCCCCTCCACCCTCTTCCACCTCCTTCCCCCAAGTGGTGCACGGAATGGGGGAATGGGGGTTATGGCTTCTTCTCTGCCGCTTTTTCTCAGTCACTCTCATCCCCTGTGCTGTGGGGTCCCTCCCACGGGATGCAGTCTGTGCTGAACTGATCCGGCGTGGGCTGCCCATATGCAGCAGCTCTTCAAGAACTGCTCCAGATATGGGTCCGTACCATGGGTTCATCCCTTGGAAGCAAACTGCTCCAACCTGGGTCCCCCACGGGCAGCAGCTCCTGCCAGGTCACCTGCTCCTGCGTGGGCTCCTCTCCACGACTTACAGGTCCGGATTCCATTTCCATCTCCGTCAGTGCAGGTCCACCTGCTCCACCGTGGTCTCCTCCATGGGCTGCAGCGTAGAACCCTGCTCCACCGTGGTACTCCATGGGCTGCAGGGGGACAGCCTGCTTCACCATGCTCCTCACCACAGGCCGCAGGGGACTTCTACTCCGGCACCTGGAGCACCTCTCCCCCTCCTTCACCGACCTTGGCACCTGCAAGGCTGTTCCTCACTCCTCTCACTCTCCCAGCTGCTGTGTGGCGCAGCATTTCTTTTCCCTGTCTTAACTATGCTCTCACAGAGGCGCAAAACAACATCACTTATTGGCTCAGCTCTGGTCAGCAGTGGGGCCCTTACCAAACATGGGGCAGCTTCTAGATCCTTCTCACAGAAGACACCCCTATGGCCCCCTGCTACCAAAACCTTGCCACGTAAACCCACTACAAATACTCAGCCTCTAATCCAGCCAGCACAGATCACCATGGCTGTGCAGAAACAGCCGCAAGGTTTAGCAACCACTGCTTAATTCCTGAGGAGCCCCGGGCATGCATTCAGGTTGCCTCCTGATGTTGGCACCCGGAGGTGTTGACACATCTTCACAGCTATCACTCTACCTGCCAGCTACAGTCAAGTCCGCGAGGGTGCACGGTGCCACCAGGCACACATGAGCACAGGAGGAGGAGATGGAGCAGGACTGCAGAAATATCCTTCAGCCAGTGAGCCAGCTGGTGATTCAGAGCACACAGAATACAGATGGTGCAATAACCTCAGCACTGGCCAAACCCGGAGCCTAAGCAATATTTATATGGAGATGAGCATATATTGCAGGCTGCCAATGTGGCAGCAAAGTGGGCCAATATTGAGGCTTGCCCAGGGACGGGCACGCTGCCCCACATTGCCACCTGCTAAGATCATTCATGCCAAAAATGCAAGTAATCCAAGGCAGGGTGATGGGGGGGGGGGTGGGGCAGGGAGGGATATCAAGTCCTTAGTCAAAACCAAAAAAACGCACCCAAAGACACCTGGCAAGAGCCCCTCAGCTGTTAACCTGCAGACTCCACACTCCGGGGGTTGGATCATGAGGGATGCGAGCTACTCCCCATGCTCCTGCCTCTCCTCGTGTATGAAAACAGACTCTTCGTACTTCTCAAAGTTGCACAGCGTTCAGTTCTCTCTCATTTTGTGTGGGTTTTGTTAAACACTTTTAGAATCATTTCTTTTCTTTTCTTTTCTTTCTTCCTTTTTTTTCTTTTTTTTCTTCTGGGGCCAACAGGGATGTGGCTTGCAGATTAGTACTACTGTTAGCTCCCTTTAATAGGGCTTTTCTTATCCCATTTAAGTAGAATAAAGAAGCTTCATTTGTTAGCTTAAAAAAAAATCAAGACTTTAATTCTTGATCATTGCTCCCAAGAGAACCCAGTTGGAGTTCTCTCATCATCATTGAACAAGTTGGAACTTTTTTTGTTTGCTATTCAATTTCATTTGCTTTCATCATTTCAGAGCACTAACAGGCTTTCAGCCCTGCTGAAACGGAGGATGGGGCTTTAGCTGTACTGCAGTGAAGTCCCTGTAGCAATGGAAAACTGCTACATAGCACTTGGCTGTACTCTCCCTTCTGTAAAATTTGCATTTTCAAGGAATTAAAATTAACCTGCCAACTGTTTTACTCACAGTGACAACATTCTGTATGGCTCTTTCTCCCTTTGTATTACTTATTGCTTGTGGAGAGAAAGTCAGTCGATTGCTCTCATTTCTCTGCTGAAGACCAAAGCATGAGTGGTGCACCCACCAGGAGCCCTTTGCCACTCAGAGCGAACCATGCACACTGCTCCTTGTAGTGAGGCTCCACCTCGGTACAGGTTACACTACCCAAATGCCTCAGATTTTCATTGCTCAGGGGCTGCAGCTAGTCTGTGGTTTCTTCTTGCAGGGCTGGACTGTGGGAAGAGATCTCCCTGCACCTTTCCAGGGTACTTATTGGAGCAGCTGTAATTTGAAACATAGAATACCTTTTTTTTTTTTTTTACCCCAAGCAGTTCCCAGTTAATGTGCAGATGGAAACCACGTAGACAGTCTGAGGGAGAGAATCCTTTCTTTGCAAAGGGTAGGTTATTGCTTTCATGAAATGCCTTAAGAGCTCTAATTGCAGCGTGTCTTTTACAACCCCAAGTCCCCATTTTGGGAGCTCTGATTTGAACCGACGGGTGAATGTTGCTGGAATGTAAACCTGACATTTCATGGAGATCATGATGCAAAAGATACTCACAAAGATCCTACTTTTGTAAAAATCACCTCATTTTATATCCAAGGGATTGAAAATTAACTTTTGCAGAGGGAGACTGTCACAGTTCAGCTGTCACAGGGAGGAGAGAACTTAGAAACAGCAGTGGGCCCTCAGCAAAGTAACAGGGACATGAGGAAGGACCAGAAAATTGCTCCTTCTCTCTCATTTGGAATCAGCACCCAGAATAGGTGGCGTTTTCTTGCAAATTCACTTTCAAATACTCATGGCTTTAACCAGAACGCATCATTTTTTCATCCCTAAACCATGATGAAGATGATGTAACAGTGGGAAACTTTCATTTAAAAAAATGTGTGGTCATGCAGTTTACCGGTGTGAATGCCCTGCTGTTCCTGTCAAGATTGAAAAACAAAAATTTTATTCTGAAAGGACAAGGGGAGCCTGGACAATCCTAGTTTTATACACCTTGCATTTAAACATTTTAGATGTCATTTTTTTTCTCTGATTTTCCCGCTTATAAAATAAAAACAAACTTTGCTTCTCCGTTGTGTTTTTTGAGATAACTGCCTGCAAATAATTACTTTGCAAAAAATAATTTTGCAAATAATTGCTTAGAAAGCCTTTAGAGAACTTCAGATGATAAATAGTAGAAAAAATACAGGATATGGTCATCTCTTCTATCTTTTTTTCTCTTAGCATCATTATAACTTGTGGCATTCCTCTGTGTTTTTCCACAGATATCACCAAGGGAGGAATGACATTGCCAAGGAATCCCATTGCCAGAGAATGTTTTTAAAGTCAAGAGGCAGATTTTACTCTGAGTTCTTTTTTTTATGAGATAAGTGCATTGTCATTCCAGTTCCCAGGCATGACTAGTACAAATAATTGCTCTTTCATCCACTGAAATTTGAGATGATTAGGTGAGGGCTAAATATGAAGGGTCTTTGCCATGTTATATGTACTGTGCAGGTTCCACATGACATCACCCTGTCCCAGAAGTATTCTGGGCTGTTGTAAAAGGTTGGTTATTAATTGGGTTATTAATATAACAGTATTTTCATGGGATTGGATGTTTAATCCATGGCAATTTTGCCTTCATCTGCACAACCTGCAAATAATGGATAAAGTAAATACGTCAAAAAGCACACTGTCAAGATTTGCAAATGAAAATGCTTTCTGAACTGCACATATGGGCTAAAAAGGTTACAATTTCCATGGGGTAAACCTATAAATCAGATGAATTGTATTGTGTTGGGAATAACTGCTGTTTAGATTTTCTTCTGCAGATGGATCCATCCTCAATAGAGGGCAGTAGAGGATGATAATGTAACTGTTGATCTATTCACTTTGTTGTGCTCAGACTAATTCTCTAATATTATTTTA
The DNA here is from genome assembly GCA_011075105.1 of Heteronetta atricapilla. Taxonomy (NCBI): domain Eukaryota; kingdom Metazoa; phylum Chordata; class Aves; order Anseriformes; family Anatidae; genus Heteronetta; species Heteronetta atricapilla. Next base: position 30,584,905 of record CM021734.1, on the reverse strand, counting down.
ACAGTCTTTAAAACGTACCCTTTTATCTTGAAAAGGGAGGAAGAAAGAGTGTTGGCCATCTGGGAGACACACTGCCAACACCCACATGTCAGCATCCTTCTGTACTACTCAATCAACGCAACGTCAAATTGTGCTGGGTGGGAGAGTGAAAGCTTGGGAAGAGGGGACATGAAGGTTTTTCTGGAAGGGGAAAGCCACTAGTCCCCTGCCTTCACAAGGGAAAGGCCTTGGCATTATTTCTTCACTGCTGCTACTTGCAGTGGAGCCTACCTCAATATCACTGTAGGGTTTTCATTGTTTATAGCCTACCTGAATACAACTGTAGGGTTTTCATTGTTTATCATCATGTAGGAGCCCTGGGAAAAAGCACTAAATTCTCTCAGTGAAAACAGATGAACAGGTAGAAACTTCACCATGCATGTGCCAGTGTAAGCCTTCTGCCAAAAACCACAGCAGACTTCAGCTATCTAGAGGTTTCATGTAAAGCTTGTATGTTCTGCTGGCATTAACACAGAGCAAAAGCCAAGTACTCCAGCTGGGCACTGGGAAGAGGCCATGCTGCCCCTCATAAGCACATGGGAGTTTTGGCAGGGCTAGCCTTTGGCAAGGCAGGATGACTGCTGTACCATGGGCAGGGAGCAAGGAGTTGAGACAAGGCTGGGAAAGGAAGCCAAAGCTGGCTGAAGGAAGAGCTGGGGCATCAAGGGGTTGGGGCACAGCCAGGATGGGAAAGGACGAGGCAGAGGAAGGGCTGTGAACAGCCATCTGAATGTATTGAAGCCTAGATCCAGACCTAAATACCACACTGGAGACCGTACCTGTTGCTTGAAACTGCAGGAGGGCCATTGACACAAGTTGTGCTCTTGGGTATGAGGCCAGGCCTGTGTACACGCTTGGCTGCTTTATGATGCATATCACAAAAGCACAATTCAAGTATTACAGGAATAGCATTTCACAGGGGAAGCAATGACAGGCTGTAAACACACTTGTAACATGTGACACAAGTCTACATTTTTCTACCTGCCAAGCATGGATATGTTTAGTGTCTCTGTGTCCTCTCCTTTGCCTCCCAGCTTGCTCCCACAGCTTCATTTCCCCATTGCAGGTGCTACTGTCCCTGATCTGCTGCTCCTCTTGGATCTGCCATGAAGCCGCCCACACCATCTTCAGGTAGATCCCCACCTCTCACAGTCAGCCACCATGACAGAACTAGGTCTTTAGGTTTTTTAATCATCTGTAGCAATTAAACCCTGCTAGAAACCACCAATACTTCATTTATCGATACAAAGTAAAACTTCTTTCTGCTCTTTATCTTGCTTAAACCTGATTTCTGTTCAATTTTGATTCATCCCTGAATTTTGGTCATGGTGAAGCCTTATTTCTCAGAATTGTTATATACTATGCACAGTACAACACTCCTATGAGCAAAATGTATGAGAATTTGAATACAACTACTGAAATGCTCCTGCTGGCTTAGGAGATGGCAGCTATAGGAATGAGGTACATATTGTAGTTTTCTGCTTCTTCGTATACAGAATAGCAAACAGCTCCACTACTAGGCCACATTGCTACCTCAGTATAGGCTGTGTATTGAAGCTTATCTCGCTAATATTGGCTGCAAAATGCAGCAAGTCTACTCAAGTTGACAACAAAAGCAAAATCTGCTCAAAGAAAAGGACCAGGAGGAAAAGTCTCTTGTGAATTTGGATGGGGGAGTTCAAAGAATTTGAGGTTTCAAGGGGAAGGTCTTTTTGGTCCATAACATGTTTTGCAGAAGTCACAAATGCTGAGTCTCAACTCAGTTTAGAGACAGATAGCAAAAGGCCCTTGGAAGATAGATAAGAAGGCAAAGGGAAAAGTTGATTCACAGGGATAAGGAACAGGATGTCCATACAGAAGAGTTTCCAGTGGGATCTGCCAGCAGCATAAGATGGGGTAGGATGAGAATGAGTCCTACCCCCTAATCCCCAAACTCACAGCAGCCACCGCAGATAGGCAAAGCAAACAAACCACCACTTAGTAAAGATTTCTGGACAGGTATCTGCCTGCATCAGCCAGAATCCTTCTGGTCCTTCTCTTGCATAAAATCCTATGTGTCAAGCTTACAAGGGCTGCACTTAAAAATATAATAATCCCAATCCTCCCCTAAATAGCTCACACTTCTGTAAATGGCAGTGACAAGATGACCAGAAGGTTCACTAGGGAGAGAAGCAAGACATTGCTGTCTTCCTACTCCCTGGTGGTGGAGCTCCTCTGCCTTATGGCTAACCTACTGTAGCAGTTCTGTTCAAAGCTGAAAAACTCCCACTGGTGATGCTAGCACACTTGGGTCCCAGCAATGAGAGCTGCCTTCTGCAGATGTATCAGTGCAGCCAGCTCAATAGTACATTTTCCCGAGAGGTGATAAGACTGGTTGGGACAGTAAATAATTAGCTTTTATGCCTTTGGCTATAGAAACGATTATGAATTTTTAAGCAATTAGAATGATTGAAGCCATTTCTGTTTGCTTTCTTTTAATTGTGTTGTGAAGTTTAGCTTCAAGAAAGAAAATACCCTCAGAGGAGGTTGACAGACAGGTGGGAAAATACAAAGATGCCAAGAGATCAGAAGTAAGTCAGCGAGCATTAAAAGCTGGGGAAGAAAGTCTTGATAAAAGGGGGTGGCTTTCATAACAAAGTAATATCTTTCTTGTTCAGTCCTTCCTTTATCTGATAACAGGCTATTCCCCAAGAAAGTTGGCTCCTGGGAAGTTAGTTTCAAGCAGAAACTGAACATGAAAGTTCATTTTTTGGCAGAAGTTGCTTTCTCTTTAATTTATTTATTTTTGTAAATTTATCCCAATCTTCTTTTTAATTAACAGGATGCTGAAAGATAGTGTAAAGAGGAGGTGTCTCTATTAAGACACAGCTAGGATTTAATCTCAGAAGTCTACTACCTCCCCCATGGCCTGCTCGGGGCTGCCCAGGTATGCTTCCTCTTCTGAAGGCACTTCAGCCTCCAGGACTCTTGTCCTCCCAGGCAGACTGGCACTAAAGTGTCCCCTGATACCACGTGACATTGGCTCTTACCAGCTTGGCACAGCAATGAACCTGGGAGTACTTCAGGTTTTGCACACAATGTCTCATACTTGTTAACTTTGTGTCTGGCCTGCTCAACTGAAATCAATACTGCTGACAATAAATACACTAGCAATTAAATATAAATAAATCTGAATTCCCTGGAAAGTGCTTTTAAGGTAAAAACATAATGGAAAGACATTTTCTAAAGGCTTGCTGTCTACCTCCCTTATTGCCTAAATGTGTTAGCCTTGCAATTTTCTAGTGCTTTTAAAAATCTTACTCAAAGATTCATATTTTTTTTCCCACTTTGTCTTTGACCCACCACCTCCCTGTACCAGAAGGCACCTTTCCCCGGCTCAAACACAACTGCTGTTATACAGGCACATCCAATACCTTCCTGCCAACAGAACTGCAAATCAGACCATGCAACGGCTTTTGGCACGCACTGAGGAGCCTGATATCATGGCATGAGACGAACGTGCATTGAAAACTTCCTCAAGGTGGCAGTGAGGGCCCAGAACAATTGACCTAACACGATGGCTTTTAAAATGTGCGACTGTGTTATCCCATCCTGACAACACGAGCCGTTTTCAGTGCTGGAAAGACCGGAATTAGGCGTGATTGAGGGTCGGGGATTTCTACCAAACTACTCAGAAAAGCTGAGTGGGGCTCCTCCAAGTACTGCAAGAGGGAGACCAAGAAACAATTCCAACACCAGCAAAACATCCAGAGAAAATAAAATAAAAAAAAAGAAAAGATAAAAAAAACTAAACTTTGTAGCTCAAAGTGTAACTTAAAATGTCTTTGCCGCAGATTACATTGATTTATTTTTGTCCTCCTCGCAGTGGCCATGGAGTACAAATGATAACAGTCCTCTTTAAAGCAGCTGTTTACTTATTGAAAAACTCATACCTTCCCCCCATAGTCCTTTTTCTCTAGACTAAACAAACTTGGTTCCTTCAACATTTCCTCATCACTCATGTTTTATAAACCTTTTATCATTCCTGTTGCTTTCTTCTGGACAGTGTCCAATTTGTATACATCCTCAGTTCTGCTGGGCCATTCTTGGTCATGGCTGACAATCTGTCCCCAGGAAAAATGTCACACTTCTGGCTGAGATGTTAGAGATCTGTTTCCAGATTCAACATTTTTCCATGGTAAGCATTTTACTTATAAATAAGCATTTTAGCTTTTGTTAATACCAATAAATATACAAAATAAATTAAGCAAAACACAACAAAATCTAGCATTCTTGAAGGTGACATGTCAATATTGCACTTCAGTGGCTGTTGTCTTTGTAAAATGTTTACGTATGTTCCTTCACACTGTCTCTGTGTAGCAGCATGACTGTTGAGGCAATCAGGGTGTTGCAGCTAGAAATTCTTGTAGAAGAGCCTATTACAAGTTAGTGTAATTAAAGTCAGCATTCAAAGCGTTTCAAATAATCAAAAGACTAGCCAGCCCCCAAATATAGGCAGAATCAAAGAGTCTGGTGCAGAAAGAAACCCACTGACCCTGAAGGCATGAGCAACCAACACAAAGAGATTAAATGCCAACTGAGGGAAATGGAGGAACTAGTGGCATAAACAGTGGAATAACAAACAAATTCAGGAGACTTCAAAAGGTGAATAATTGGGCTACAAAATTATATATGTTCTATAAGCGTTTGGACCAAGAAGAAGTCTATGTGGTTGTGGTGCCCAGGCTTGGTTTAATTCCCCATCAGGGAAGTCAGTGCGAGTTGCCTTCTTGATATCAGTCATGGCTGCCAGCAAGCACCAGTGTTGTTTTGAATGGCCCCACATTCACAGTCAGACCAGGAACACTCACTCATCTTCTCATTAACCTTGAAAATGGGTTTGTACACTGAAATGTTTATCTGTTTTATACACCATTGTCATGGCTTAAGCCATGATAACGCTATCATGAGGTTGCACAAAATACTCAGCAAATACTGCTGCTCCTCCTCACATCTGGTTAGCGCTCTTATTGAATACCCAGCATCCTTGGCTTCAACTTCCACACGAATTCATGGATTCCCCAGCTGTTCAGTAAGCTAAGCAACACTTCAATCACCCATACATTGGCTCTGTCTGTGTTTCTATTAACTTCAGAGAGAAGCAGAAACTCTGCATTGTCTGTGTGATGGAGTTCTCTTAAATGGTAGAACTGGGACCAACTCATCCTAAGGGTTAGACCTGCAGAAAAAAGAATTTGGTCCAATTAATTTAGCAGGCTGTCAGCCTAATGTTTGTTTAACCAATGTGGATGAGAGTAAAATTCCCCCACAGCCCCTTTTAAACACCTCAACTAAGAAAATAATCTTGAGCATGGTAAAGAGCATGTTGATATCCCAAGGGAACAGAGAAAGTGCAACAACAGAGCACCTTATACAGAAGGGGGAGTTTTAAGCATATTCAAACCAAACATTTATTTCCCTTTCCTTTGGGATAAAACTATTTCCCATAGAAACTAAGGCTGTGCCCCTACATGTGTAGCCCGGGGAGAGATGCTTTGATGTGAAAGAGAATCCTGGTAAAGTACCGGATGCAGAAGCCAATGTGGAAATAGGAGGGACTTCCAGAAGCAGGAAAAAGCATTGTCCCAGAGGGGCTTCTATCA